>QKWP01000540.1:132003-142753 GCA_003550325.1 Gigaspora rosea
TTAACTATTACAATTTAAAATACAAATAGAAACGATTTAGAAACGATTTAACAAAGTATATTTAATGAATAGATTAAGTAGAAATAATTTACACGCATTTAAAAATAAGAAATGTATAAGCAAATAAGGGATTGTAATCTCGTTAATATCTCATGATCCAGCAGTCAGAATTTGACAAATTTTATACCATTCGATTTGTATCGATGAGACGAATTGAATGGTATAAAATTCGTCAAATTCTGACTGCTAGATCGTGAGATATCTTTGATTTAGTAAATAAAGATTTTTCGAACATTATTGTAATTTTATAAAAAATTGATTGGCCAATTATCACGTGTACGGATATGACCAATTGTTTAATTTCATGTGATCAATCATCCCATACTTTTATTGGACAGATCGGTCCTGAGTCACAAATTTCAAGTTTGGAAGTTTGTACTACCACGATTGTCCACCATGCTGGTTTTTGCTATTTGCACTATGGATTTTGTGTAACAGTAGATCATCAATCAACCTTTTCTATTTACACCATGGTAATATAAGTTGCACCAATAAAAACTCGCCTTTTTTGTAGATTAATAGTTATTTCGTGCTGTTAATGTCGTGTAATGTTATACAAGTCTTGTTTTGGTAATCTAGTAGACCTGCTAACCTAATTTTATAATGCGGGCCAACCCTAACCCTAATTTTATAATTCGGGCCAACCCTTACCCTAATTTTTTAAGGCCTTAAAAAATTAGGATAAGGGTTGGCCCGCATTATAAAATTAGGGTTAGGGTTGGCCCACATTATAAAATTAGGTTAGCAGGTCTACTAGATTACCAAAACAAGACTTGTGTAATGTTATACGACATTAACAGCACGAAATAACTATTAATCTACAAAAAAGGTCGAGTTTTTATTGGTGCAACATGAATATAGCCCAAGGTTACACAAAATTGCAAAAATCTGGCCCATATTATGTTAAGGCCTTAAAAATTAGGGTAAGGGTTTGCCCCATTATAAATTTAGGGTTAGGGTTGGCCGCATTAGATTAGGCTACCAAAAGAAGATTTATGTAATGTTACACGACATTAACGGCGCCAATAACTGTTAATCTACAAAAAAAAGTGGGTTTTTATTGGTGCAACATATATTACCATGGTGTAAATAGAAAATGTTGATTGATAATCTACTGTTACACGAAATCCATGGTGCAAATAGCAAAAACCATGGTGTAAATAGAAGTACCCTAAAATAAATAAAACAGAATATAATAGATTTTCAGATGCTATATGTATTATGACAAAATGGACTGATGTTAATAGAATAAATATTGATAATTAAGATCATTAAATGTTCCTATTGCAAAAATTCTTGCAATACATAATAGAGGAGGTAAAAAAGCTAAAAATGCAGATTTTGACATAGCAGGTGGTCTTGAGGCAGAATTATTATGAAGCAAAGGTGCACATATTATGCTAATAGCAAATCTGTGGACAGATGCTGGATTAGTTAATAGTACAATATAGTATTTAAAATTTAATATTTTGGCTCCGGCTATACAATGCTATGCATTAGCCTAGTTTATATACTGTATAGGGCTACCGCATATCAGTGATAGCATAATATGCACATAAACTTGAAATTTTTTGCATAGCATATGCGATAGTATTTTTTATACAAAATTCGCATAATTTGGTTGATAAAGGTCTTTTAATCTAAAAAGTCAAGTAATAAAAAATTCATAGTCATATATGTTTATAATGAGCAAGGAAAGTAATACTACCAAAAATAGTAAAATTTTATGAAAGGCTGCGTTGAGAAGCATGGAAGATGCTTCGAATTCACAAGTAATAATAAGAAAATTAGTAATCCAAAAAAATAAAGAAGTTAATAAAATACTTATTGTTAAATAAAGTCACTACAATTCTTTATTATCTGTATTATAAATAGATTAGATGAGAAGTTAAAAAAAAATTATAGAAGCATAAAATTTGATTATATTGTATTAATACTTAATAATAGTTTCTCCATTTGAACATAGACTTGAAAATTCTGAATATAAGAAGAATTTTTATGTAGATAGTCAAAAATTATTCTGTGAATTTTGTCAACATGTCGTGGATTATACAAAAAAATTAACGTTAGATTCACATTTAAAATCTGAAAAACATAAAAATAATGTAAATAGATCTGAAAATTTAAAATTATCCCGTCAAACAACACTTAATACAACTAATAATTTAAATGAATGTAAGCATATTAATATTGCATTAGTAAAAGAATTTACTAAAGCTAATATTCCTTTTGAAAAAGTTGACAAACTTAAAAAAATTTTTTTAGAATATTGTAGAAATGGTAAACCATTTTATAATTCTTTTATAAAAAAATGTGCTTGTCACTGGCGGTGACAGTAACCAGATTAGGGTTAGGGTTAGATTTAGAATTAGAAAAAGGTTTATTATATAATAAAACACCTGAAAAAGCATTTTTAGCTAGAAAAAAATATTGGTTTCATAGGCACAATTTGAAGTTATTGTGATTTGTAATTTTTTGAATTTTTTTGTCATACCTAATCTAGCAATTTGATTGGCTCAGAACTGTAACCATGGTTACAAATAGATTCGCCCTTCTTTTATTACTGTGTACATACTTTATTCTAATTTTTGTTTTTTTAAGGTGGTGCTATTGTAGGCTCTGATCAACTTCATAACAGATATTTAGTAAAAGTATATGATAGTGAAGGTTTAAAATTACAAAATCTTTTGCAAGGAAAACGAATATCTGTTACTATAGATGAAACTACTGATATGTGTAGCAAGTTTGTCGTCAATATATTATTTAGTTTTAATAATCAAACTGTTTTAGCCAAAACTGAATTTATTACAGTTGTTAATAGTACCTCTATTGCGCAATTAGTTATGAAAGTTTTGCAATTTTATCATATTCTTTTTGAAAATCTTATTTTTTTTATTTCAGATAACGCAGCATATATGCTAAAAGCCTTTGAAATTTTATTACCTCTAATTCCCCAATTAATACATAATCGTTGTTTGGCTCATATTCTGAATTTAGTTGGTGAAATATGGGTTCACTACAAAAGGTTTCAATTTTTTTCTAATATTGTAAAAAATATTAAAATGTCTTTTGTTCAGTGCCCAGCACGTAAAAGGCGTTGGGTTAGCTTTGTTAAATCTTTTTCTAATACTTCTACTAATCAGATTATTTTGCCTCCATTACCAGTTAAAACTCGATGGAACTCATGGTTTAGATTTGTTTTTTGGATTAACCAAAATGTTATACAATTATATGAATTTTATTTAAATGAAGAACAAATTAGCAATGAAAACCAAGCAATCCAAGAATTAGTAGCAGTTTTTAGAAATGACACAAATAAATTTATTTTTGAAATTATTAGTATGTTTATATCTTATAATGCAATTCGGTAAGTTTTATTATTTGCTATTTAAATTTTTAATATATAATAATTAATTCAAATTATGTTTAGTCTTGTAGAAGATCTCGAATTTTTCGAAATTAGGAACAAACCTGTTGCACCATTCGTAGCTAGTCGTTTGTCTTATCTTGAAGCTTTATTACAATCTGGCGTAATTAATCCCCCTATTAGTGAAGAGATGAGGTCTAAATTTGATGATAATCAGGTTAATCCTGAAATATATGCTGCAATGTTTCGTGAAGCAGCACTTAACAAGTTGAAAAACATGTTGATAAACATCCTGCTTTACCATTGTTTAAAGCAATTCAATGCTTCGATCCACGATTTATCTGTATTCAGCAAAATCGTCAAAATATCTATTTATATTCGGAAATTCAAGAATTTAAATTACCAACTAATCAAATAATTCAAGAATGGGGAATCTACTGTGAATTGGATGAGGATTTTTCCAATAATGAAGAATTTGATTTGGATCTTTATTGGAGAGAAAAAAGTCGAAACTTGCCTAACTTATCCAAACTAGCATTGGATTACATTTGGCTTCCAATATCAGGTGTAGATGTGGAGCGAAGTTTCTCTACATATAAAAAATATTCTTGATGACAAACGTACTTCACTTTCAGAAACTTCAATTGCGGCACTGAATTTTATGTATTTTAATAGTGATAAAATAAATTAAAATCGAACTGCTACCTTTTATCACTATAAAGAAAGTAAACAATATTATCATTATAATTCAATTTATTTGTTTACTATTTTTTATTCGCTATTAAATAAACACATTTATTATTATTAAATAAAATATAACATAATGATAAGCAGAAAGCATAATTTTATTTAGTCCGCATAATCCGCATAATTTATAGCATAATTAAAATGAAATTATCGCATAAATGAACTCATAGAGCAGGCAGAATTTACAATCCACCGCAGCAGAAAATCGGGGCCCTAATACTGTAGAATTTTGAAATTCAATTTATTATTATTCTTTACCGGATTCTGTTTTTTTAAAACTCATAATCGTTTAAAAAAACCCCCATTTTGTTATTGTAAATTTTGAGATTCACGCCCGGGTCTAGTACATACAGGGAGGGGGGAATCTTGTATACGGCAGTTTACGGTAATTAATTCATTAATTAAATGCATAAAAAAATGCATTACAATTATTTTTTAATGCTAATAAAGAATGTTAATTTTTAGTAAATAGGAAATATAATAAACCCAAAACTTCAAAGTTTATCGTGACTTGTAAATAGGTAAATAGGGTTAAATTTAATATCTTGCATACTTCATTAACATGAGGCGAATTAACCAAGCGCGGATATTTTTGCATCGGTTTTAGATCAAAATCCCGACAAAGTTAGCCAAAGTTAGTCTAATATTGGCCGATTTGTTCAGGATTTTGACCCTGTCGGGATTCTTATTGTCGGGATTTTGAACTAAAACCTTTGCGATTTTGCATCGGTACACCCAAGATTGCCAATTGACCATTTGAAATATATTTTTTTAATTTTATTTTATTTTATTTTATTTATTTTATTTTAATGTCGCATCATATATATAAAAGCCAAAGAACTAATGAAAATAATAGTCATAGAGACCAAATTTTGTTTGTCAATTGCACACAATATTAACTTTTATTATATGATGACTTTGTAAAATTACATTAAAACTCAAAAATAAATTTACGATACTATACATATATAATTCTATGTTAATCGCAAATTACAATAGATAATAAAAGTAAATATAAAGAGCTAAACATAATTAATTATGTTTTATTTCTATTTTAATATAAAGTATCGATAATTAATTTACTTTTGATCAATGATAGATGAATGTCTTCCTTCGTCTTTTTATTTTATTAAAAGATCATTATTGAGATCTTAATTTCAAACTTCTAGCTCCTAAAACTCTTTTAATAACGTATTCACGTTTAATGGGTTTTTGTTGGGCGGCGGGTTTGGCGGGAACGGGTTTGGGAGCGGCAGCGGGGGCTTTGGTTCCGGAAGTTACAGATTCGAAACTTGAACTTTGAGAGCTTGAACTTGCTGAATGGGAGCTTGAACTTTCTGAATGGGAACTTGAACTTCCTGAATGGGAACTTGCCGATTTGGAACTTTCTGAATGAGATGCTGAATGGGAACTTTCAGATTTTGAGATTACAAGACTCTTAAATTCGTCACATTCTGAAGTTTCGAAAGTTTCCTTCCAGCCATATTCACTCCACCATTTTTGCCACCATTCTTTAGTGTGATGATATTTAGAATCTAAATCTTTACCATCATCAGATTTGCTTGCATATGTTTGCCAGAAGGTTTCCCACCATGAAGATTCTTGTGATTGATATTTACTCCACCAGGCTTCAAAGAAACTTGAGGTTTTGAATTCTTCATTTTCACTTTCGCTATGGCTTTCGCTATGGCTATGACTTTCGCTATGACCTCCTTTACCACCTTCGAATTTAATATCAAAGTCAGTACAATCTTGTTCATCAAATTGTTTCTTATAACCATTGGATTTCCACCAAGTTGACCACCATTCTTTAGTATGTTGATATTTAGAGTCTAAATCTTTGCCATCTTCATCAACCAAAGCGTATTTTTTATAAAAGTTGTACCACCAATCAGTGTCTTTTGATTCACATGTTGACCACCATTTGTCGAACCAGTCAGCACCAGAGACAGTTTCTTTAATCGAGGCAGATGAGGATGATTTAGATGAGGATTTTTTATAGACAAAACCGGTTGAATCACAATCTTGGGTATCAAAGTGTTTCTTATAACCATATTGTTTCCACCATTTAGCCCACCATTCTTGGCTATGAAAGTGTGTAGTATCTAAATCTTGGCCATCATCACAATGATCTTCTGCAGCATATTTGGTGAAAAAGTTGGTCCACCAAGTGACGTCTTGAGATTGATATTTATTCCACCAGAAATTAAACCATTCGGTAGATCGGAATTGATTTCCATGTTTATTCCATCCGTGTTTGGACCATCCGTGTTTGTTTACAACTTCTTTACCATTGACAGTTTTGTGTTCTTCCCATCCACTTTGTGACCATCCGTGACCGTGAGAGCTAAAACCACCAGAGACACCTGAAGCATCAGATCCGTCAGAGCCGTGACCATGAGATTCACTATGACCATGAGATTCGCTGTGACCATGAGATTCGCTGTGACCATGAGATTCGCTGTGTCCATGAGATTCGCTGTGTCCGTGACCACTAGATTGTCCATGAGATTCGCTGTGTCCGTGACCACTAGAATGTCCGTGACCACTAGATTGTCCATGAGATTCGCTGTGTCCGTGACCACTAGAATGTCCGTGACCACTAGATTGTCCATGAGATTCGCTGTGTCCGTGACCACTAGAATGTCCGTGACCACTAGATTGTCCATGAGATTCGCTGTGTCCGTGACCACTAGAATGTCCGTGACCACTAGATTGTCCATGAGATTCGCTGTGTCCGTGACCACTAGAATGTCCGTGACCACTAGATTGTCCATGAGATTCGCTGTGTCCGTGACCACTAGAATGTCCGTGACCACTAGATTGTCCATGAGATTCGCTGTGTCCGTGACCACTAGAATGTCCGTGACCACTAGATTGTCCATGAGATTCGCTGTGTCCGTGACCACTAGAATGTCCGTGACCACTAGATTGTCCATGAGATTCGCTGTGTCCGTGACCACTAGAATGTCCGTGACCACTAGATTGTCCATGAGATTCGCTGTGTCCGTGACCAGTAGAATGTCCGTGACCACTAGATTGTCCATGAGATTCGCTGTGTCCGTGACCACTAGAATGTCCGTGACCACTAGATTGTCCATGAGATTCGCTGTGTCCGTGACCACTAGAATGTCCGTGACCAGTAGATTGTCCATGAGATTCGCTGTGTCCGTGACCACTAGAATGTCCGTGACCACTAGATTGTCCATGAGATTCGCTGTGTCCGTGACCACTAGAATGTCCGTGACCACTAGATTGTCCATGAGATTCGCTGTGTCCGTGACCACTAGAATGTCCGTGACCACTAGATTGTCCATGAGATTCGCTGTGTCCGTGACCACTAGAATGTCCGTGACCACTAGATTGTCCATGAGATTCGCTGTGTCCGTGACCACTAGAATGTCCGTGACCACTAGATTGTCCATGAGATTCGCTGTGTCCGTGACCACTAGAATGTCCGTGACCACTAGATTGTCCATGAGATTCGCTGTGTCCGTGACCACTAGAATGTCCGTGACCACTAGATTGTCCATGAGATTCGCTGTGTCCGTGACCACTAGAATGTCCGTGACCACTAGATTGTCCATGAGATTCGCTGTGTCCGTGACCACTAGAATGTCCGTGACCACTAGATTGTCCATGAGATTCGCTGTGTCCGTGACCACTAGAATGTCCGTGACCACTAGATTGTCCATGAGATTCGCTGTGTCCGTGACCACTAGAATGTCCGTGACCACTAGATTGTCCATGAGATTCGCTGTGTCCGTGACCACTAGAATGTCCGTGACCACTAGATTGTCCATGAGATTCGCTGTGTCCGTGACCACTAGAATGTCCGTGACCACTAGATTGTCCATGAGATTCGCTGTGTCCGTGACCACTAGAATGTCCGTGACCACTAGATTGTCCATGAGATTCGCTGTGTCCGTGACCACTAGAATGTCCGTGACCACTAGATTGTCCATGAGATTCGCTGTGTCCGTGACCACTAGAATGTCCGTGACCACTAGATTGTCCATGAGATTCGCTGTGTCCGTGACCACTAGAATGTCCGTGACCACTAGATTGTCCATGAGATTCGCTGTGTCCGTGACCACTAGAATGTCCGTGACCACTAGATTGTCCATGAGATTCGCTGTGTCCGTGACCACTAGAATGTCCGTGACCATCAGATCTACTGTGTCCATGAGATTCACTATGACCGTGGGATTCACTATGACCGTGGGATTCACTGTGTCCATGAGATTCACTGTGTCCATGAGATTCACTATGTCCATGACCAGATCCGTGACCAGATCCGTGACCAGATCCATGACAGATCCATGACCAGATCCATGACCAGATCCATGACAAGATCCATGACCAGATCCATGACCAGATCCATGACCAGATCCACTTACGTGAACTGAAGAACTTTCACTATGTTCACCATGTTTACTATGGCTATGACTTTCTTCGTATGAACCTCCATGGGAACCACGATGGGCGTGAAAACTGCTTGAAGAACCTTCATCATGTTCATCATGTCCACTAGATTCAGAATGTCCATCAAAATGTCCATGACCACCTTGGAAGTGAACATCGCTTGAAGAGGATTCATCATGTTGACCATGTTGAGTTTGGCTATGACTTTCACCGTATGAACTTCCATGGGAATTTTGGTGGCCGTAAACACTGTCTGAAGAGCTTTTAGTATGACCATCGACTTCACTATGTTGTTGACTTGCAGAGAATGATTTTCCACCTTTTTGAGCGTTAACTGAGCTTGAAGAGGATTGAGTATGTCCATCAGCTTGAGAAGAGGTTTGGCTTGCAGAGAATTTCTTTCCAAATTTATTTTCTGAGGCGTGAGCTTGGCTTGCGGATTCTTTAGTATAGAAACCACTTTCATCAGATTGTTTGCTTGCAGAGAATGAACTTCCACCTTTTTTGGCGTCAACACTGCTTGAAGAAATTTTAACGAATCCATCATTTGCATAGGAGTTTTGGCTTGCATCGTATTGGCTTCCGGATTTACTTTTTGAAGCGCTAACAGAACTTTCAGAGCCTTCAGAATGTGAGTTAGATTCTCCGGATTGTTTGGATGCATCGAAATGATTTCCTTTGCTATCTCCGGCATGAACTTCGCTTGTAGAGTATTGAATACGTCCGTCGCCTTTATCGGATTTTTGGCTTGCATAGTATTTGCTTTCACCATTTTTATTTTTTGAGGCGTGAAGTTCACTTGAAGAGGATTGAAAAGATCCATAAGATTCATTGGATTGTTAACTTGCATCAAAATGGTTTCCTTTTTTATCTGCAGCATGAACACTGCTTCCAGGGTTTATAGAACCTACACTTTGTGCATAAGAGGATTGTTTTGCATCGACATGGCTTCCACTTTTATCTTTTGAGGCGTGAACTTCGCTATGATCGACTTTGTCATATGCACTACCTTCAGCAGAACCTTTACTTGCAGAGAATTCACCATTTTTGTTTTTAGCACTTACGCTAGCTGAGTCAGTTTTAGTATGTGAACCACTTTCTTGAGAGTCATGTGTGGCATCGAATGTTTTTTTTCCATTTTTACCTTTTGTGGCTTTAACACTGCTTGAAGAACTTGAACTATGTTGGGTTGATTCGGCATGTGATTCGTTCGCACTAAATGAAGAGCGTTTAATAATTTCGGCTGTAGGAATAGGTTCAACCGAACTGATGATGAGTATCATCATCGTATTAATGATGATTAGGAATAACGTTAAGGACCTCATCTTGATGAGCGATCCTTTGGAGAATTAAGTAGTGCGAAAAACGATGACTATGATTTTTTTTTTTTTTTTTTCTAGGGCGAGGAACGGAGGAAATAAGGGAAAGGAAATAAGGAGGAGAAATAATTAAAAGGGAGTAATGGTAAAAGAGGGAAGGAGAGAAGAGGATGATTTTAATGAAATGAGGAAGGAATGGAGCCAAGAAACAACGAGGAGGAATTCCACGTTATTTATATCTTTTTTCATCTTTATGTAAGAATAGAAAATTCTTAATATTTTCATAATTCAAATGAATTTGTTTACAATGCTAATAAGATGCATTAATTTCAATGGATGCATCTTGAATCCGATTCGATATTTTAGATAATTAATAAAAACAATTTACCTCTTTAATTTCTTCACTACATGAATTAGGATATTACATGGTGGTATGAAATATAGTGATACGTTTCTCATATTTGGTTGAAATTCCTTTTTGATAAAAATAAGGTACGACAATATAGATGCAATATATTCTTTGGTCCGACATTTTTTACCATTTTGAGGAAACGTGATCGAGGAGAACCATTAAAATAGGATTATTTGAAATTTTATAACTGGTAATCGATGTATATTACCATTTATTCCCCGGTTCTTATTTATACTTCTATACTATTTCTTCTCGATTATTGCCCAGATTTCAGATTCGGGCTGATCCGAAATTTTCATAATTCTTTTTGATTATATATCTTTTTTTTTACTTTTTTCATGATATATGAATACGAATTTTTTAAACTATTAGTTATAAACAAAGAGTAAAAGTCGCTGGCTAAAAAAAAAAAAAAAAAAA
>QKWP01000540.1:174895-205588 GCA_003550325.1 Gigaspora rosea
CGTGACCGCTAGATCCGTGACCGCTAGATCCGTGACCGCTAGATCCGTGACCGCTAGATCCGTGACCGCTAGATCCGTGACCGCTAGATCCGTGACCACTAGATCCGTGACCACTAGATCCGTGACCACTAGAATGTCCATCACCATGAGATTCGCTGTGTCCGTGACCACTAGAATGTCCATGACCAGATCCATGACCAGATCCATGACCAGATCCGTGACCATCAGATCCACTGTGTCCATGAGATTCACTATGACCGTGGGATTCACTATGACCGTGGGATTCACTATGACCGTGGGATTCACTGTGTCCATGAGATTCACTATGACCGTGTCCGAAACCATCAGATCCACTATGACCGTGTCCGTGACCATCAGATCCACTGTGTCCATGAGATCCACTGTGTCCATGAGATTCACCATGTTCATGAGATTCACCATGTTCATGAGATTCACCATGTTCATGAGATTCGCTATGACCATCAAATCCACCATGACCAGATCCATGACCAGATCCATGACCAGATCCATGACCAGATCCATGACCAGATCCATGACCAGATCCACTTACGTGAACACTGCTTGAAGAACCTTCACTATGTTCATGATGTCCACTAGATTCAGAATGTCCATCAAAATGTCCATGACCATCTTGGAAGTGAACATTGCTTGAAGAGGATTCATCATGATGACCATGTTGATTGTGTTCATGACTTTCACCGTATGAACTTCCATGGGAATTTTGTTGGCCGTGAACATGGCTTGAAGAGCTTTCAAAATGACCATCGTTTTCACTATGATGTTGATTTGCAGAGAATGATTTTCCACCTTTTTGAGCGTGAACTTGGCTTGAAGAGAATTGAGCATGTCCATCAGCTTGAGAAGAGGTATGGCTTGCAGAGAATTTCTTTCCAAATTTATTTTCTTGGGCGTGAGCTTCGCTTGCGGATTGTTTAGTATAGAAACCACCTTCACCAGATTTGTGGCTTGCAGAGAATGAACTTCCACCTTGTTTGCCGTCAACATGGCTATTTGAACTTTTTTCGAATCCACCTTGTTCAAAGGAGCTTTTGCCTGCATCGATTTTACTTCCGGATTTAGTTTTTGAGGCGCTAATATGACTTTCAGAGCCTTCAACATGTCCGCTGGCTTCTTGGGAGTGTTTGGATGCATCGAAATGATTTCCTTTGCTATCTCCGGCATGAATTTCTTTTGAAGAGCCTTGAGCATGTCCGTCGGCTTTAAAGGATTTTTCGCTTGCAGAGAAATGGCTTCCATCTTTACCTTTTGAGGCGTGAATTTCTTTTGAAGAGGCTTGAGCATGTCCACCAGCATTAAAGGATTTTTCACTTCCATCAATATGGTTTCCTTTTTTATCTGCAGCATGAAACTTGCTTTCAGATGTTTCAGCATGTCCACCTACTGCAAAAGAGGATTCTTTTGCATTGACATGGCTTCCACTTTTATCTTTTGAGGCGTGAATTTCGCCTTTATCACCTTTAGCATATCCACTTTTTTCACTTGTGCTTTTACTTGCAGAGAATTCACCATTTTTGTTATGACCACTTACACTAGCTTTGTCAGTTTTAGAATGTGAACCACTTTCTTCAGAGGTATGTTTGGCATCGAGTGTTTTTTTTCCATTTGGACCTTCTGTGGCTTTAACACTGCTTGAAGAACTTGAACTATGTTGGGATGATTCGGCATGTGATTCTTTCGCACTAAATGAAGAGCGTTTAATAATTTCGGCTGTAGGAATAGGTTCAACCGAACTGATGATGAGTATCATCATCGTATTAATGATGATTAGGAATAACGTTAAGGACCTCATCTTGATGAGCGATCCTTTGGAGAATTAAGTAGTGCGAAAAACGATGACTATGATTTTTTTTTTTTTTTTTTTCTAGGGCGAGGAACGGAGGAAATAAGGGAAAGGAAATAAGGAGGAGAAATAATTAAAAGGGAGTAATGGTAAAAGAGGGAAGGAGAGAAGAGGATGATTTTAATGAAATGAGGAAGGAATGGAGCCAAGAAACAACGAGGAGGAATTCCACGTTATTTATATCTTTTTTCATCTTTATGTAAGAATAGAAAATTCTTAATATTTTCATAATTCAAATGAATTTGTTTACAATGCTAATAAGATGCATTAATTTCAATGGATGCATCTTGAATCCGATTCGATATTTTAGATAATTAATAAAAACAATTTACCTCTTTAATTTCTTCACTACATGAATTAGGATATTACATAGTGATATGAAATATAGTGATACGTTTCTCATATTTGGTTGAAATTCCTTTTTGATAAAAATAAGGTACGACAATATAGATGCAATATATTCTTTGGTCCGACATTTTTTTACCATTTTGAGGATTGAGGAAACATTAGTGCTTGTGATCGAGGAGAACCATTAAAATAGGATTACTGGTATTAAATTTGTAAGCCAATGAAATTTTATAACTGGTAATCGATGTATATTACCATGTATTGCGTGCATATTGGTATAATTTCTTCGTATTTTTTTGTTTTTTTTCTTGCATAAAAAATTTACCTCATTTTTAGAATTTCATATTAAGATGTCCGGAAATTCGCTTATTGAACAAATCAACAAGTAACAATAACAAAGCAATGCATTGGTCCTAATTAGGGGTATTCCCCTAATAAAAAATATTTTTGCCTACATTATTACATAGCATAACATTGCATATAGCCAAAGAAAAGATAATCAAAAAAAAATTTTTTTATTTTTATTTTTTTTTTATTTGATAGACGACTTAAATTCCCGGTAAATAATGAGGATAATAGTTGTACAATATACTAAATTTGTTAATTTTAAAAAGAACTAGTTACACTATTATTATTATTGTCTTTAGGATTTACCGTTAAACCATGATTTCAATCAAAAAAACGCCCAAATATACCAAATATACCAAACATAACGCATATATAAACAAACTATGCATCAATATGCCGAACATATGAGAGTGCATATATTATGCGTAATTAAATCCAGTAATAACTGATTTTTTAAAATGGTTACATTTTACACCAATAAATTCTAATTTTTTGGAAAAAGGTTAGGTGACAATAATTTCGATTGCATGAAATTCATTCGATTCAAAAAATTGAATTCGGGAAAAATAAATGAATTAATTGGTTCAATATGTAAGTTGTGTCGAAATGTCCAAAAACCTGTTGTTATAATTATTTATGCGAAAAAATACCGAAAAAGAAACAGAACATGAGAGAACACAAGAAAATATAAGAATATTCTAAACCTAATCATGGACACTAATCAAAATATAGGGGGGATAAGTTTACCGCCTGATCTTTGCCTTTATATTTGTTAAATTAATATTTGTTAAACAAACGTCTACTCCACTTTTTTAACTTTAACTGAATAAACAATTTCGACTAATTTAATCAAATATTTTTTTACAATCGGTTACAATACAGCAATAATTACAAACATTATTAAACAAGGAAGGTCTATATTTTACAACATAACATTCACCTTAAAATGGAAATTCAATAAATTTATAGTGGTACAATCTAAATGAGAATCTGTAGCTGATTAAAATAAACTCATGATAAGAGAATATTTTTAACATAAGGTAATCGACGTGTTACCTTGATGTGAAATTATAGAATTGAAAAAACTAATTAAAGTTTTTTAATATTATAAGTGAGAATCTTTTAACTATGATAATACTAATTGGTCCTAAATTTTGCTGGCACGTACGTATGTAGCGAATGTTTTTAGTGACTTTAATTAGAAATGCATAATGTCACGTCCCGATAGTCAAAAATAAGGCTACGATCTCGTTTGAATATTATGTGCATACATAGTATGCACATAATCATTTGGCTGCATAATCCAATGTATGCACTTATGTCTATTTTTAGATGGTTTTTCTAATCTCTACTGGAGACATTCTCATTTTCTTTCTGCTTCTTAATGAGATGTATCAAGAACATCAAAAACATCAATTAATTTCTCTATTCGACATCAAGCTTTGTAAATCCTCTGGTGTCGAGTAACGGATTTTACATACCTACGTATTTACATGCACAATTTTACACATTCGATTTTCCGTTCACATGATCTGTATACATTAATCTATGTTTACATAATACCGAGAGCGAAGAAATTTTATGATAAGACAAAATTACTACTGTATTAGGTATTTACTATTATTAAATAACATTCCCGATAGGTCAAAAAAAAATCCTTGATACAATGCAGGACATTTTTTTTTTTTTTTTGAATTAAAATTAAAAATTTAAATATGTTTTGATTGGTTATTAAAACCTTTTTGATAGCATTGGCTTTTAAAGTTACGAAAGTTAAAAAAATTTTTGTTAAGGAAAATTTATTAAGTTATAGTAAACCGATTTGATCGCTTCCTTCCTTTGCATTATTTATGTGGCGTGATTCATTCATTATTGTTTTAACTTTTAGAGTCAGATCCGTTTCTTTGAACCGTTAAGTTCCTCCTGCACTGTGCACTGCATTAACCCTCCGTAAATGCACGCTTTATGTATACCCTTCTAAATGCATGATAGACTTCAATCCCAAGCTTTTAGATCTTGTTAGTAATAAATAAATGCTCGTTTTTGAAAATTCCGTCTATACTATAAAGAGTGTATTTACGGAAGTTGAACATCGATCTGATAAAAAAACATCAACGTCTAATTAATTAACCGTTGGTCACTGCATACAATATCCCCCAAAAATAGTAAGTATCCTACCACATAAAGTACCCTTCTCTACCAATGAGATTGCTGGATTCGTGAAAAGTACCCGGTACTATTCATTTTAAAAATGAAATTATTGAATAAGACCTCGGGTACTGTATGCAAATATACATGTTTATAATTTATGCTACGTATTTTGATTCTTTTTAGTAAATTTTTTTAAGAATCGATTACATAATATATACATGTACTTGTATATTGCTATAATCTTTATTGTTATAATCAATAAACAATTTGTTTATATTGGTTATTTCGAATATTAGGTTTTTTTTAAAAAATAGAATCATAATTAATTTCGAACAATAACATTACTCCGAAAATAACGTGAATCTATGCTATATAGGTTATTCAGGTTTCAGACATGGGTAAAATATTAGGAATATCGATATTTTGGTTATGATCAGTATTGAGGCCAAGAAAAACAGATGCTCCAGAGCAGACGGGCATATCCTGAATTTCAATAACAATTATGTAATTGTCTATACAATAATTGCACAAATAATTACATAAACGTAATTTAACTCTTCCAAAAAAGCTCTTTCGATTCAATATTTTTTTTTTCCTTGTTATACGCTTTTAGCATATGAGTGCCACCAAAGAAAGTGTGGCTTTATTATTTGAGATTCAGACCATGAAAATTTTTGCTTCATATAAGATTTCAAAAGGTTGATTCCGATAAATAATGTATAATACTGTATAATAAAATTGAAAACCTCTCATTTCCTTTGTCAGCATTCATACAAAAGGAAACAAAGTTTCACGAATTTGAAACCGTTATATACAGTGATGGAATGTTGATAAGATGTTAATAAAAGATTGATAAATCATTCTTTTATACCAAGCTTTTACAACTAATATATTACCGTATTCCTTTCGCCAAAGTATCCTGGATCTTTTACAAACTTGAGCGTTTTTGAGCGGTTTTTTTTTTTTTTGAAGCTTGAAATCGGAATTCTCAATAGCAAAAAAATACCCGGATATTTTACAGGGAGTACAATACTTTGGCGAACGGAGTACGGTACTTGGTTTTGATATTATTTTTTACAAGTATTCAGTTTGTATATTTGTGACATTATTTTTGCAATTATTTAGTTTGTAGAATTGTTATGATTCTTACAAGCAAAATATTTAATTTTTACATTTGTTTTTTTGATAAATTTGTTATTCTTGATTTTCCTTAACAAGATGTTACTGTATTATGTAGCTACAAATTAATAATTAAAAATTTTTAGTTTACACGTGGTGTACATAAAGTACATACACGAGGTAATTATTATTTATGTTTGTAGTAGGTGGGAATGGAATTTAAGTGGATTCGGAATTTATATATAAAACCCCATTTTTGGGGTTAATTTTATCATATGTACACCCTAACCCTAACCCTAATTTAACTAGGAATTCCAAATCCACGACATTTACACGTAAAATCCGTGTAATATGCAAACCAAAAAATTAAAGTGTGACTTAAGATTAGATAAGGGCGGGTTTGGAATAGAGGCGGGAAAAAATGCTTATACCAGAGAACTTTTTTTATTAATTTCCAAGAAGTAATTTTAACTTATAAATAAAATTTTTAAAAAAATAAAGCAATATATATTTTATACAAGTATATATGGTGCAAGAAGCCTATACTCAACATGTTTCAATTTTTAAATTATTATAATTTTTTGTACAAGAGGTTTTTTAAAAACTAACTGGTAATTTTGTAAAGCAATATTAGTTCTATAAATTTGCCAAATATTTTTTTGAAAAACCTTCTTTATAAAAATTTGATGTGTTTTAAAGATTACTATTGTTTTATATATAATTACTATATGTATCAATTTTAACTAACTTTAAAGTGCTATAATTTTTTACAAAGGCAACATTTTAAAAATCTGATCAGTAACTTTGTTCATTATAATAAGCTCTAAAATTTGCCAAATAGCTTTTAATTATATTGTCTCTATAAAAAGTTGATGTGTTTTAAAGTTATACTATTTTATTGTCTAGTATAGGCTTCTTGCACCATATATATTTTAAAATTAGATATAATACGAAATTAAGACATAGTCACACTTAAACCAGGAATGTAGTATATAAGTTTTCTAGTAGCTTTATCTTATTTTTTTTTTTAAAAAAAAATTTATTAATTTTTACATATACAGTATACCTAAAAAACCTTCAGAAACTAAAGATAGGTGACAAATGACAAAATATTCATTATTGACAAATGATGAAACCATTTCATCAGACAACTTTGAGTTGATGAAATGATAAATGACTAAACTAATAATGAATAATGAAACTTGTAACAAAGATAAAATGCATGAAAAATAAATTTTATAAGTAATAAATGCTAGTTCTACTATTTTTTATATGGTTATCCAATATTACTCAATAATTTGCATTAATTATCCAGATCTATTCGATAAGTCTGTTGAATGAAACTATAAATAAAAAAAATTACATATCCGCGGATTTTTGGAATTTTAACTTTTCTAGGGTCATAAATTTTATATTAGCCGATCACCTTATACCCTAAATTAGTGATCATCTGATTATTTATCACCCCAAATTTATCTAATAATGAGATTTTAAAAACAAATTTTATATATATTAAAGCATGTCAAACCAATCACCAATCCTTAAAACCAATCACCAATATTATTAAATCTATAGCAAACTTTAATTTACCTTGGTAAGCAATATATAATATATTTAAAAACTATAAATATTTTATTTCATCGCGGTAATAAGCTTAATTAGCAAAAACCATTTACTAATTAAATTTCAAATCATAATTCTATAATATTTAGAACTGACATAGCATGATAGTTAGCAACTGGACTAGCAAGACAAGTAGCATGGTAGTTAGTTTCGGGACAAGTAGTACAGTAATTAGATTTAAGACAAGTAATATGTTAGATTTAGGACAAGTAGCGTGGTAGTTAGAATAATACAGTAGTTATATTTAGAACAAGTAGTATGGTAGAGTTAGATTCGGGACAAGTAGCACAGTAGAGAACAAATAGCACAGTAGATTAGATTCAGGATAAGCAGTATGGTAGAATTAGATTTGCGACAAGTAGCACAGTAGAATTAAATTTGGAACAAGTAGCATGGTAGAATTAGATTCGGGACAAGAGCATAATAGATTAGATTTAGAACAAGTAGCATGGTATAATTAGATTTGGGACAAATGGCATAATAAAATTAGATTTGGAACAAGCAGCATAGTAGAATTAAATTTGAAACAAGTAGTACAGTAAACTTTGATTCGAGACAAGTAGTATGGTAGAATTAGATTCAGGATAAATAGTATGATAGAATTAAATTCGAGATAAATAGCATAGTAGAATTAGATTCGGAACAAGTAGCACAATGAGAATTAGATTTGGAATAAGTAGTATGATAGAGTTATAGATTTGAGGCAAGTAGTATAGTAGAATTGATTTAGAATAAATAGTACAATAGAATTAGATTCAAGATAATTAGTACGTACAGTAAAATTAGATTTGCATAGTATGATGGAGTTAGATTCAGAACAAGTAACAGAGTTAGATTTGGGATACGTAATATAGTAAAGTTAGATTTAGGACAGGTAGCTTAGTAGAGTTAAATTCGAGACAGGTAGCACAGTAGAGTTAACTTGGAACAGATAGCATAGTAAAGTTAGATTCAGGTATAGATTCAGAAAAGGTAGTATGGCGGATTTAAATTTGGGATTTATAGAATAGTAGTTAAATTTGGGTTTAGTAACATGGTAATTAGACTTGATATTATAGTTAGATTCAGAATATAGTAGAATAACATAAATTATAAAATAAATGATGTATTCTCAAAGTTTTATACAGTTTTTATTAATTGAATTTTTTAATGTTTTAGTTAGTATATTATAAAAAAAAAACTATAATATATAGATATTTTTAATTTTCATCAGTATATACAGTATTTTATATTTATTTATACAATGTGCAAAACCAATCTAATACCATATCTAATATAACACCAACTTCCAAGACCTGCTTAACTATTTTGACATGACCCTAATTCTGCGATAGTATCTAACTTAACCTCCAGCTGGACTAGTGATGAAGTAGAATCGTTTACTGTAACTAGTTATACATAAGCTTTGAACGACTCTACCATATAACTAAGCTAAACTCACATAACTATCTAATTATAATCCTAATTCTTATATTAGTCCCACGCTACTATCTAACCCTACCCTTCCTTGTTACTAAACCCGCTCTATTCTAACCCTTACCCTAAACCTATCTTAAAACTCACCATCATCTTAATCCATTACTTTATACGCTACTAGCGACTTACTGCCACAATACTAGCAAAAGAAGAAGCACAAGACGAACTAGTAATCAACATGAAAGTGCACCAGCTGAAATGTGATGAAACACTGCCCTAACGAATCCAACATGGCATAGTACTAGTAAGCGACGAAGTAGAAACACTAGTACTGTAAAGAGGTACTAACAGATGACGACGTAGCGATGATGGCAATATTATAAAAAAAAAGCTTGTTAATAAATAGCAATATATATAGTATGTGTATATGTAGCTAAAAATTTTTTAGACGTATATTATAAAATTGCATATGATTGGATATCAACTAGCTGACGCACCCTTATTTGTGTAACTAAATTTTTGGGGTGCGTCAGTGATCTGCATGAAATTCCAAAAATCCGCAGATATGATCTGCTTTAGATTCAATGGAAAGCTATAATTGATTTTTTTCAAGCTTGATAAATCTTTATTATAATGAAATAGTAGTAATTTTGAAAAAAATTTAAGATTCAGAATACCAGAGGTCGTCATGATGAAGCTTGTCAAAGGGTCAATTGCATTTTATATTTTATTAGACATATTAATTTTGCCAAGAGTTTCATTAATTATTAGTAGTTTCGTCAATTGTTGGCAGTTCATCAATTATTTATTAACAAAATAGTTAAATAGAAATAAAGATATTGATAGCTTAAACAGTATAAATAATATAAACAAAAATATTAGTAAAAATTTAAATAATATAGAGGATAAAAACAATGATTCAGAAATTTACCTATAGCACTTTAAAAAACATGTCAAAATTTTAAAAAGTAAATAAACAAAGTTTTATAAATTGATTTTTTTGTTTTATAATTATAATAGTTTCATTAATAGTTTTGTCAATTATCAATAGCTTTGTCAATCATCAATAATTTCATCAATCATCAGTAGTTTTGTCAATTGTCAAAGTATCATCAGATGAAACTATTGACAAAATATTTCATCAATTATAAAATAGTTTTGTCATTTATCTTTATCAAAAACTATTAGTTGAATAATAAACCTTTTTTTTAAAAAGCTTGTTTAATAATACAAACTTCACATTCATGAATTGCTTCTTCAACCTGCTATGAAATATCTTAATTGACAATTTACAAATAAATAAGAATAAAAATTGAAGATAAGTTAATACTAAATTAATTATAAAAATTACTAAAAAATATAGATTTCTTGTGATCTATAATAAAAAATTATATAAAATTTAGTTTTTGAATATATATAAAATAGTCAGAGTTAAATAAATGTTAATTTTTTTTATAAAAAGATAAAAAAAATCAAATATATATTGTAGTTTAAATTTTATCTATTATTATATTTAAATAAAATACTTACTAAATCAGAAATATATATTTAAAATTGCAATAATTAACATTATATAGAAAACAAAAAGTAGCATATTTTTTTATTCAAAATAGATTTAGCACAACTTTTATTTTTTTTATTTAATAAATATTGTTTATTCATTTTGATAATTACTTGTACCAACAAAATTTCAAACCCTTTTTTACCAAAAATTTTAATATAAACTGACAAGATATAGCATGGGAACTATAAGATGGTACTTGTTATTTAGAAGTAAAGCTTATAGACTTCCTGCTAACAAGCTTAGAGTTTATTACTTACTATTAGGCTAATGTGTAATATTGTAAGTTTAGAGCCAAAATATTTTAAAATTTTAATTACTATATTGTACTTCATAGAGTATTTATATAAGAACCTTATTTTTAAAATTAAATAGTACTAAATACTATTTATGAATCTAATAATTTTATTAGTAAAAAGAAAAATACTTTATATAGTAGAATATTATTTGTAAAAGATATTTTATATAGAAGAGTGTGGTGATATAGTGTAATTGGGTTGTTGTTACCTTTTAAGTAGTTGTAACAAAGGTTTAAAGTTCGAATTCTACTAAAGATGGTTTTGAAATTCATATCTGTATTATAATAACTTGAACTCTAATTTGAGTTATACTAACTCATATTGGGAGCTTTAAAAAAAGGGTGCATAGATCCTGAGAACGTATGTAAGACAAAAAGGAAAACCATACTTGCCAAAACCCCCAAAGAAAGAGATAGCTAGACTTTAATATTACTTGAACAGGAACTAGATGGGAACTAACTAGGCAAACTAACTGGAGCAGACTAACTGAAAGCAAACTTACAATAAAAACATTAGCGAATTATATATACGTAATTTTATGTAAGATATTACGGCCCGTAATATTACGAAAATCTTATGATCGATACGGTTTATTACATAATATATTACGTTATATTATGGTAATATTACGGTCATTATTTTGAAATATTTCGAAATATATTGCAAAATATTGCGAAATAGACTAAAACAATACAAATTACCCTCCCCTACAGAGGTCGCGTACTCATGCAGATCAATAAACTAATGCGCACAGAAGGTGATATTTTGATATTTTCGCATTGTTTCGCAATATTTTGCAAATTTTTGCAAATTTTTAAAATTTTTTAAAAAATAAATAAAAGATATACATATTCACATAATTATGCTTTTTTACAGGTTTTCGCAATATTTCGCATGGTTTCGCAATTTAATATAAAATTCTATATTTTTTTATTTATTATTATTATACATTATATTTACATTTATTTAATTATTATTACATACTTTATCATATATTACGTATTATTTTTATATTATTACAAATATTTTAAACTACTTTTGCACTTCAGTGTATCTAATTCTATTACTATATACAAAAAACTATCCTAAATACTTATTTTTGCTCACTCTCAGTTAGCTATAAAAAAATAAATTATTATATGGTTCCTCAAATTCAAATCAAATCAAATATTGGATCAATTTGAATTTGATCAAATCAAATTAACCCTGATTTGAATTTGATTTGATTCAAATATTTGAATTTGATTTGAATTTGAGTTTTTAATAGTAATTTTCAAATCAAATCAAATATTTGTCAAATCAAATCAAATTTGACTATATTTGAATTTGATCAAATCAAATATAGTCAAATTTGAATTTGAATTTGATCAAATATTTGATTCAAATATTTGAAGATCAAATCAAATTGCGGAACCCTACTATTATATTCCTAATATTTGCTTATATTTGCTTATATTTGCTTATATTTGCTCATATTCGCTTATATTCACTTATATTTGCTACTTCTTACAAAGTGGTGGAGAAATTAAAGTTGATGTTCTTGTTACCAGAAAAGTTAGGTCGTTTTCTTGCAAAGTTCTGAAAGAAGTAAGAATTACCGGTAAATAAAATAAAATTAAAAAAAAAAAAAAAAAAAAAACAAAAAAAAAAACAAACCCAAAAAAATATCAAAAAAACAAAAACGAAAAAAAATAAACTATTATATTTGCTTATATTTGCTTATATTTGATTATATTCAATTATATTCGTTCATATTTGTGACTTTTTGCAAAGTGCCAAAGATGTTAGAATTGGTGTTCTTGTAAAGTGCCGGAAAAGTCAAGTTGTTTTCTTGCAAAGTTCTGAAAGAAGTAAAGGATAAATAAAATAAAATAAAATTAAAAAAATAAGTAAAAAAAAAGAAAACAAACAAAAAACAAAAATGTAAACAAACTAAATAAAAAAATAAACGAAGCCCCAAATCTCCATTTTTCTGAAGTAAAAGTTCATAATCTTGCAATTTAAAAATCGTCGAAAGTTTTTGCAAAGTGCCAGAATAAAATAAATTAAGGGTAAGGTAAACGTAGATCATTTTTCATATGATCTGCATGGTATTACAGATTTTTATATAGTAAATAAAAATTAGCTACAAGCAAAATTTTTTAATGCTCTAACGAATTTTTACCAAAATTTTACAACGTGCAGATAAGAACTTTCTATTTATAGTAATAATAATTTCGAAACTTGTTTTATTTGAGAAAATTCCACTTCGAATATTACCGAAGTTTACCCAGATGGCTTTATGTTTTTCCCAGGTAACACAAAGGGACCAAATAGTTCGGTAATATTCAAAGTAGAATTTTCTCAAATAAAACAAGTTTTGAAATTATTATTACTATAAATAGAAAGTTCTTATCAGCACGTTGTAAAATTTTGGTAAAAATTTTGCTTGTGACGAATTTTTATAATCTGTAATATTATGCAGATCATATAAAAAATGATCTACGTTTACCCTACCCTTAATAAAAATAAAAAAAAACAAAAACAAAAAACATGAAACGAAAAAATAAATAAAGCGAAACCTTGCAAAAACTTGTGAAAACTTGCGAAAACTAGTGTTCTTGAATTTTGAAATTGTTATTAGTTGTGTTCTTGCAAAGTGTCGAAGGCTGAGTTGGCTTGCGCAAAGTGCTAAAAAGTCATTGGATTTTTTGCAAAGTGCTAGTGGTAAAGTGTAGAAATAAAATAAAAAAAAATTAAAATATAAAAAAAAATAGAAATAAAAATAAAAAAAAACAAAACGAAACCAATAAAAATGAAACGAAACCAAAAAAAAACAAAAGAAAAACGAAAAAACAATGTAAAATAGATAAAAGATCTAAATTATAAACCAAAAAAAAATAAACAAAGATCTAATCTGATCTTGTAGTACAATAATCGAAAATCATCAAAACATTTTAAAAATATTAGTCAAACGCGTCCTTGATATGATCCAGGTTACAGATCTACTGATCCCAAAATATTTCGAAAGTATTTAAAATATTAAAAAAAAAAGAAAGAGAAAAAAAAGAAAAAGAAAAAAAGAGAGAGGAAAAAAAGAGAGAGAGAGATAAAAGAGAGAGAGAGATAAAAAGGAGAGAAGATAAAAATTGTGCAAAACGGCTTTTTTTTTAAGTTTTTTGGCACAATTTGTGGTATATATATTTATGATCCTTGGTAGCTTGTGGATTAAATGGGCTTAAGAGTTTTTGAACTTTTCAAAATTTTTTTATTTTTTTTTTGGTTGAAATTTTTGTAATGCGGTCAAAACACTATGCAATTGTTAAAGATCTGTTAATTGTTATATATTGTTATGATTAAAAAGTGAAAAAAAACAAAATAGAAGATCTAATTATAAACAAAAGATCTAATCTGATCTGTAGTACAAAATTTGAACATTGTCGAACTATTTCGAACTATTTTGAAAAATCAGTCTAATGCGCGATCCAGGTTACAAATCTACTAATCCAGCTTGGTTTCCTATTTCTAAAATATTTTGAAAGGGTTAGAAATATTTTGTAACATATTTCGAAATATTTCAGAATTACTTTCGTAATATTTCGAAAATTTGATATTTCGAAATATTTCAAAATATATTACGTAATATTTTGATTATATTACGGTTCGTAAGACCTTACGTAAAATTACGCTATTATAAATTTGCTGATGTAATACATTGTAGAAATGAAATGTTACCCGAGTTTCAGTATCAAAGCGGTGAATTTTCAAGTACAGGGTTCACTGCTAGTTAGGTTATATCTCGATGTATAAACTTCATTAGCAAATTTAAAAGAGCAAAATATTACAAAATAATTTATGAACCATAAAAAAGCCGTAATATTACGTAAGAATTTTTGAAAAATTGCGAAATATCAAAATTACGAAATATTACGTAAGATATTTCGAAATATTTCGAACTTTTTTACATAATATTATGGCTTTTTTATATTAAACAAAAAAATTTCACATAAATGCGAATAACATGGGAAAGTAAAAACATTAATTTTTATCGATCATTTTTTTATTTAAAAAAATAACAATGGTGGGAATAAAAGTAAATTTCTGGTTATTCCTGTAATAAGAAATAACCAGAATTCTACTTTTTTATTCCTATATACTGAGATATGCATGTACGTACACTAACTTTTATCAGAGGGGGTTTTTTTTAAATTTTTTTATTTACTTTTTAATAACGTATTTTTATTTTATTAATTTAATAAAGGTTTTTTTTTATTTATTAATTATTTTATTCTTTTGATATTTTTTTCTTTTATTTTTTAGATTATTTATTTATATTTTTATTATATTTTATTTTCGTTCTTTTTTTTAAAAAAATTATTTAAACTGATCGTTTTTTTAATTTTAATTTTTTTTTCATATAATCGACCAATCAGATTGATGAATATATATTTTTTTTATTTTGCTCCTTATTTGCTTGCTTGTTCTTTCTTGCTTTCTTGCCTTCTTGCCTTGCTTTTACTTCTTGCATTTGCTTTTTGCTTTGCCTTTGCTTTCGCTTTTTGCTTTCATTTCTTGTTTGCTTTTTTGCTGCTTGCTTTTTTGCTACTTGCTTGCTTTTTTGCTGCTTGCTTGCTTTTTTGCTGCTTGCTTTTGTTTTTGCATTTTATTGCTTTATTGTTTGCTTGTTTTTCTGTTTGCTTTCGCTTTTGACATGCTTACATTCATTTTTCTTTTTTTTTCAGGTTACTATTGCTATCGTATCTTCACTAGTGGTGTTATCATTACCAATCGCATTCTTGCATCCTTTTTTTTTGTATATTTATATTTTCATGTTTGTGTTTTTCTTCATATATTTTGAGCTTTACTAACTTCTTTTCTTTAGGTTATAGGCTGTCGTATTTTCGCCAGTGGTGTAGGTTTGTATCTTTACTAGGTGCGGTATTCTTGTATCCTTTTTTCATGTGTTTGTATTTTCTGGTATTCTTGTATCCTTTTTTTTGTGTATTTGTGTTTTCGTATTTCTTGTGTTTTTTTGGTATGCTTGCGCTTTGTCTTTTTGGCCGTCACGGTGTCATGTATCCTTTTTTTCGTGTGTTTTTTTTCAAGCACTATTATGTTGTTTCTTCACTAGTAATATAGTTGTTCGTTGATGTTGTCTGGTATATTTTTTTTTTTGCATTTTTCTATGTATGTTTTTTTGTTAGTGCTTTGCTAATTTCTTTTTTTTGTTTTTAGGTACCATTAAGTCATGCTGTTTTTGACCATTATGAAGAATTTTTTTGTATTCTTTTTTTTTTATTTTTATTTTTTTTTATCACTTTTTGTTTTATCTTTTTTAAGGACATCATTTTTTTTAGTTTTTTTGTAGTAATACGTTGAAGCCACTGATGAAACCATCGTTAAATCATTGTTGAAGCCGTCACTAAAACCATCACTAATGCCATAGTGGAGTCTTCGTTAGAACCATAAAGGCGTTGTTGTTAATTAAATTTTTGGTCATTTGGCAAGAACGTCGTTTCTTAGTTTTTTGTTAGAGCCACGGCTAGATCGTCGTTGGAGTTATCGTTGAAGGTTGTTGAAACCGTCACTGATGTCGTCGCAGGGGCTTTGTTGGAACTGTAAAGGCATTGTTGTTAGTTATTTTTGGGTTATTGTGCTATTGTCTGTACTTGTGTGAAATTTCCACTTTGGGATAGGCAAATTTTTTTCGCTATGATACATTGGTCAAAGAAATTTGATTTAAATGCGGCTTTTTATTTTTTATACTATAATATGTATAATAAGTATTATGCGATGGTGTAATAAATATGTAATTTTTTAATAAAGTTTTTTTTTGCATTTTTTTTTTATATTATTATATTAAATGTAAAATATAATGTATAATAATAATAAATAAAAAAATATAAAATTTTATATTAAATTGCAAAACCGTGCAAAATATTGTGAAAACCTGTAAAAAAGCATGATTATGTGAATATCGTTTATTTATTTTTTAAAAAATTTTAAAAATTTGTGAAAATTTGCAAAATATTGTGAAACAATGCGAAAATATCAAAATATTACCTCCTGCGCACATTAGTTTATTGATTTGCATGAGTACGTGACCCCTGAGGGTAATTTGCATTGTTTTAGTCTATTTCACAATATTTCGCAATATATTTCGAAATATTTTGAAATAATGACCGTAATATTACTGTAATATAACATAATATATTATGTAATATACCACATCAATCGTAAGATTTTCGTAATATTATGGGCTGTAATATCTTATATAAAATTATGTATATATAATTCGCTGATATAAGATTAGTTTGAAATTGAGTGTTTAGGAAAAAGGAGCGAAGCAAAGGCGACAGCTGTAGCGAAGTGACTATAGTGTGAGCGAAGCGAACCTTGTAGATATTGCTGAGCATTAGCGAAGCAATACAAAATTATGCCAAATATAATAAAGTGGTGTGTGTATAGGTGTGTTTGGTTGCATGTAGCCGATAAAATGGTTAAAACCGTGATTAATATTGTTTGATAGTATTTGTTTGTTATCGAATAGTAAAGGTTAATAAATATGGACTCAAAATCGTAGTTATAACCCTTACATTATAAATTTATATTGTGTAATGTTTATAATTATTTATAACCATTTGGTTAAGGTTAACCAGTGGCGCAGGTTAAAAATATCCTTTGTTTTTATTTATTTTTTATTTATTTTATTTAAGGCTACGACTTTTTTTTTTTAACTCTTTGACAGTCTCGTCAGTACCTTTATTAGATATTAGATATATAAAAATAACTAAACTATGTTAATTACTTATTATCAATACTCTATCTATAGCAGGTCCAGCATCACCCAAATACTTCAAGAGCACCTTGGTGCGACCTATCGCACTGCCTCACTGATAAGACAAACAATTTTGTCAGCTCGTCAAAGAGTGACATAGGATTTCTCTTCAAATCCCTCTCACCTAGCTTCAATGGTAAGGATAACCAAACCATACAAGAAGAACATTGTAGCTAAGAAAATAAAAGGGTAATAAAAAAAAAGGAGAGAAATACCACAAACCCTAAACAACATACCAAAAAACAAACAAAATAAAATGACTACAAGATGAAAGAAACGAAGAAAAATTCTATCACTAATGATGGAAAGCTAACAAAATGAAAAATAAAACAAGAAACAAAAAAAAGGAAACAGAAATAGAAATAAACCTAAATCTGAAATCAACGATAAAAATTATATAATACTGTGCAAGGAAACGCCTCACCAAAGTATTATATGTATATAAAAAGAAAACTAAAAGAACATTCTGGAAGTTAATCACCATAGATCTGCCTACTCCATTGCATCACATCCTCTTACGCATCCATTTCTGTTTATCCACCTGCATGCCTTCTTCCCGATTAGGATAGGAACAACAATGCTAATCCTTTGGAGGGGGTATGCCGAATTTCCCACTTTTCGTCAAAAATTTCAGCAAAACTGACTTCAAGCGAGAATATAATAGTGGGTATATCGTTGAATAAGTTCTTGTATCCAAAAACCTTAAAGAGAGTGATGAAAAACTCATTTTTCTTAGTTCACCGTCTAGCCAAGCTATAGTCCCTTCATCGATGAAAGTTTTCTTTTTTAACTTCCACCAGAATTTCTTGTACCAAGGGCACACACTGCCAGTTATCTTGCACAACCGATGCTTCTGGCTTGCATGCCGAATACCGAATATATAAAGGAGTCCCCGATGATACAAGGAAGGTTGACCTTTATAAAAACCAGTATTACTAGCTGCTTCGTCTTTTACTAATGAAAATTTTTTGTTTTCCTTTTGTTCAGAAATTTGTACAAGTGATCGATGGGAAGAGTGTAAGGCTCCGACTTTATTTTACATATACTAGTAATAAACTTTGTTTATCCATACAAACCATTGATAATTAATAATGATACTTTATTAAATTACAAAAAAAAGACCTTTTAAGTTCCAAAAGATGATGCAATGATGTTTTGTAGACGTGATGATGATCAATAAACATAATGACGTGAAGATGTTCAATAAACGCGATTTAAAATGTGATTTGCAATAATAAATTGTCAATCAAATATTATTGGCCGGAGTGTAGCGATGGTCCATAAGTGTCTATGCAAAGTGATACAAAAATTACCTTCCTGATGTGTTTCAATTGTAAAAATCTTGACAAATTTTACTTTTTAGATATACTTGCATATATATAATGTAAATCTTATTAGAAATAGAATTTGGAAATTTTTTGTCTGTCCGCATGCATGTCTATATTTTGCTTTAATGTTACCAACATATGCATATTAACGTGTTTATGTAATATGATGAACATCATATGATGTGCTCCGAACATATAATGCTATGCATTAGCCTAGTAAATAATAATAAATAGAAAAGTCCATTGTTTATAATTCTGGTCAAATTTGCAGATTATTTGACCAATTTTAAATCTGGTCAAATGATCTGCAATTTAACAAAAACTAAGTTAATGCACAGCATTGTGCGTCCGAAGCGCACTAAGAACTAATTTCATTTTTTGATGTGACACAAGTCAAAACAATATGATGCATCAAAAATGTAACTATTATACACATGCGAACAGACACCAAATACAGAAATTACATTTTTGATTTTACTATTATTGATGCATCAAAAATGTAACTTTTGTATTACCTTACGTAAACATATAAAGTCCTCCGCTACGCTCCGGACAACTATTAATTACTTTAGTAAAAGAATCCATGTATTGTATACTTAACATTCTTCTAAAAGATTTTTTTTATATTATATTTTAAATTTAATATTGAATATATCAAAAGTTTGCAACCTTTTTTATTGTAGATACCGAAGTACTTTAAAAAAATAAATAAGGCCCAACTCATAATACATGAGCCAATAACATAACTGATAACGTTGTTTAAATAATATCTAATTAAAATGATTGAAACAATGAAATAATTGCAATCAATTGCAATTAAATTCAATTTCTTTTCACTATGCTGCGTAGAGTGCTACCTGGTGTAACCCGATTATGTTAAACATCGAAAGATCAAAAATTACATTTTACTGTAATACTGTAATAGGTCCGCTAATCCCCCAAGTTACTATTTATTGGTCATGAATAGCAATATGCCATCTATATGATTTCTGAATTTTTTTAGTGTGCTATAGTTGAATAATAGCATGTGCAATACGTATGGTATACATATGATATATAAGCCATCTATAAACAAAAATGCGATATCATAAGTAAAAATTCTCTGACATTTAATCCCAATTTTTTAAGGATAAGTTATTTGGTGCAAATAAATAATTAATAATTTTAACGGCAAAATATATGATATATAATTTATTGTGTAAAGTTGCAATTAATTGACTAATTGTGATTGTGCCATGCCTGGTCAAAACAAATCGTTAATAATTAATTTTTATTTTAAATGTGGTCAAATGATCTGCAAGTTTGACCAGAATTATTAATGATAGTTTTATTAATCATGTGATACAACTTGCGTTTTGTTTCTCTTTAGCAGTCTGTACATTATCCCATCCTTATTTAGATTTGATTGAATAAATTGGGTAAATAATTTATTAGCTATAACCAGTTACTTAACCGTTGAGATCAACAAGCTGTGAGCTATTACAACTATTTTCATAATTCCTAAGACACCTGTAAAAAATTTGCCAAATAATATTTCAGATTTCGGGGAATAGTAAGATTCAGTAACAGACATCAATTTAATAAGATTAGGTAACTAATATATATTACAATAAGACTAAATATCGATGTCTAGAGATTGTACCTGTTGGGAAAACCTCTACCTGGTTACTAGTAAATTACCCAGATATCCCTACCTCAGGTACAATCACTATACTTGTTGCACTTGTAAGTCGTAAATTTCAATTCCCATTTTTTGGCATGATCCATTTTCGAACTTTTATTCATTTCTAACTATTTTTTGATGAAAATTCAGTTTTAAAAAATTGCGTAAAATTTCAATTCCTATTCTCTGGCAAGATCTATTTTCATTAAAACGAAACATTTGTTCATTTTTAATTATTTTTCGATAAAAATTCGTTTTCAAAAAAATTGTATAAAATTACAATTCCTATTCTTTGGTAAGATCCATTTTTATTCAAACGAATCCTTTATTCATTTCAAATTATTTTTTTCGACGAAAATTAGTTTTTAAAAAATTGTATAAAACTTCAATCCTTATTCTTTGATAAAATCCATTTTTATTTAAACAAAGGCATTTATTCATTTCTAATTATTTTTTCATTTCTCGAAAAATTCATTTTTAAAAATTAAATTAAATTTCGATTCCTATTCTTTGGCAAGATTCATTTTCATTCAAATAAAAGCATTTATTTATTTTTCGTTTCTTGTCGAAGACGAAAAATATATAAATAAATATAAACATATAATTTGATTTCGTTTATCATAATTCTTCATGCATTCTCGACAAATATTAATAACATCTTGGTCGCTTGGAATCTTAACCCGAGATTCATTTTTAAACCAGTTGACAAATTCATAATCATATTTACTTTTTCAATAGAGTAACATATTTATACAGTTTTTTCTATAAAAATAGTTTTTCATACAGATCGGCCAAAGAATTATGAAAGTAACCGATAATGACCGACCATGACCGACCGAACCCATCCCTAGCGGTACTACGCTGTGTTCTTTTAATACTACTTAAGTATTTGATTAATACTTAATACTGTATATATATACATATTTAAAAGCCTATTGCGAATGAAATATAATTTCAATATATGTATATATTTTTAATAGAAAAGATAGATAACCGATTTTTTTTTTAAAAAAAAAATTGAATATTCGAATAGGCAATTTGCAAACTAGTTCCAACATCTAATAAACGAACGTATTTCATGTCGAGCTATTGATTTTTTTGTTCACGTTATCTGACTACGAAACAATGGTATCTAAATATTTTTAACCTCAATTTATAAATCCATTTCTGGTTGATTTTGTTGGTCTTAGTTATGAACCAAAATTTAAAAATTCTGATTCCCAAAAAACAAACTATATAATGTCATTTCAACAAAATGGTTTGATCATCAGATATAATTTTGGCTACGACTTCATCTAGTTTATCGAATTTTTCAGAAAAAATATCATTTAATCTTTTTTTTTTTTTTATTCTTTGACAGTCTCGCTAGAGCTTAGCTAGGTTAATTACATAATTTACATTTAATAAGAAAAATAAACTATCTAATCTATCCACCTAATATATAAGCCTAACCTTATTTGGCTGCTTCGAGGAGTGCCCAAATATGATCTGTCGCACCAACTTCTGGAAGTTGGGTCTCAACGTCAAAATACCGTCAAGATCCATACCAGTAGGGTTTCCTACCAGTTTTAATAAAGTTTTCCATTGCAACTACTGTTGCATGGTTTATATCTAACAATGAAATGTCTCTTTTACCCTCCTTCTGTCTCACTATCCCTAGATTTAGGGTTAGGGTAGGCCGGAATTATGTTTAACCCCACCGGGGGCATTATCTTGAACTAGAAGTTTTTTGTTTCTTATGTTTACTCGAACCTTCTCCTACTCCTTTATTAATGCTCCTTTGTACCCACGGGGCAGTTTTATCGTTAGTAGATCTGTATGATTCTGGTTGTTTTAACTGTTTCGTTATCCCTAGTCTTTTTTTCTAATCGACTATTTGATCACACCTTTTTTTCCAAATGTCCTCATAAAAATGATTCCAGTACCCCTGGAGAACTGCCATTATAGCAACCTTGGTGTCTCTGTAACTTGGGAAGAATTCGTTGAGCTTGTCTACCACCTTTTGGCTTATCAGACCTTTGGCCATATTTAACCTAATACTAGCTCTACTATTTACGTCCCTTCCAAATATAATCCTAGAGATTGCAGATAGGTTAATCTTGCTTTTAGCTTCTGAAGTGAGCGTGTTCCAAGCATTTTCTCCTGTGAGTGCTTCGATTCTTTTCCATTTTACCTCGAAAGGCAGTACATTTTGTGATATAGCTCAGTGTTTCAATTTTGCTTTCCTGGCAGAAGATACAGTTTGGCGAGTCATAGATATTCGGTTTTCGCTTATGTAGTACTTCAAGAGTTGGAGCCAAATATCAAAAATTTAATTTGTGTTGATACCTTTTTGCTTTTGGAAATAGAATTACACCTGGTCCCGAGCTGGGTTTTATACCTATCCCAGAAGATTTTTTAGCAAAAGTTATCTTCTTCATCTTCCACTTTAACTGCTTCAAAGTTTTTTGTTTCACTCCATGTAAAATTTAAGTTCATATTGTGTAGTATGCTAAGGAATTCACGAGTGGGCATTTCGACCAAAATCCCTTACCAATATAATGGTCCGTGTATCAAGGATCGGTTTTCTATAGATACAGTGCTTGTAGTAGAATCTCTGATTGCTGTTTTTGCTAGATGATCTGCTCTATCATTCTATACGTCATCACTATGGCCTTTAACCTTTTGCAGAATAAGCTCGAGTTGTTTAATCATACAAAGTTCGACAATTTGTGAGACTATCATATAGTTCTTTTTCCTGTACCAACCGCTATTGGAAACCTGTTTCTAACTCTTTTTAATGCTATTAATAGCAGCTAGACTATCGGTACAAATTGTAACTACACTCCCCTTCGGACAGGCCAGGAGTGCTGACCAAATTGCTAAAAGCTCTGGTTTGGTTGAAGACGACCATAGACTTGTTTTTCCATAGTATTCGTCTAATGCTATATTTCTTTCTATATCTACTAATATCCAACTAAATCCCATTTGTGCCATATTTGTGTTTGACTCCTCTCCTATAATCAAAGAACCATCTGTATAAAAAACCAAGTTTTTTTTCCCTCTATTCAAAATCCTTAACAAACTATCTATTAAATCTGAGGCTACATCTAAATTTTTTGTTCTATTTTTAACTATTTCTACTTCTAGTTCCTCCACTGTTTCCAATTCTTGTAGAATCGATTCTGTACCTCCTGCTTCCTTACTTATTATACCTGATCTTTCAAACATTTCTGGTGATATTAGCAAGTGCCCTGCTTCAAACAACTTTTCCAATGAGGAAAAAACTCCAATTATATTGTGTTTATAAATTCGGCTAACGCAATTTGGGCTAGCTTTGAGCGTGTTTAGTGCACAACCCTTACACTTACTGGCCGTTCTTGTTGCAACGTTTTGAGCCTTTGCTGAACTCCAGTGCTCCACAAGGATTCTATTACCCCCTTTTTTAAGAACCTTGCCTAGCTCAATTGATAAGTTTTTGGTTTTAAAATAGATTCCCTCTTTGTGTCTGTTATCTTCTTGTAGCTTATTAAGGACCAGTCTAGAAGCAAGGTTATTCAGTGCCCTTGTTTGATAACTTGTATCAATTTGGCGTGTGCTTGGATCTATGATTAAGCTTTCTTCCAAGAATTTGAACCAGCTAGCTTTTCTATCCTTCTTGCTTCCTGCTCGAAGTAACTTGATTTGCGGCCACGTTAGAAGGGTTGTTCTATCCTCTTCTAATAGTTGTTCTATATATACTATTCCCAGTTCAAAGAGGCGGTAGTACGCCTTTGTGAAAACCTTTTCTGGCAAAATTTTATTAACTTCCATACCCAGTGAACCTGGCCTTCGTCCTAGTTGCTCCTTTCCATGCAGATTAATCTCGCAATCCATACTTTTTGCCTTGAAAAGTGTCAAACATGCCAGATTATTTCGCCAAATTTTAGCAAGCCAAACTGGCGAACCTGCGATGTGTGACCAGTCAAGATAGCTGGCACATGCAATACTCTGTTCAATTCGAATTCTTGTGATCTCTTCTATGATACCGTGACTGCCAAGTTTTTTCTGAACACTAGTCACCTGTTTTATTAAAAGTTCTGACCAGAGAGGCTTAATGTTTACTAGATTGTTGTGCATAATAATCTGGTTATTTGCTGTACAAGCTAGCCCAATTTTTTGTTTGCAGAGTTTGATATATGGCTGGTGGATTCTTTCCAATGCGTGTTTTGAAAGTTTAGATGTTTGCAGTATGTAACATAATTTTGAAATTATAACCATATTGTTAATATAGGTTAGTTGACTAACAGTTATTTTCTTTTTGTACAGAGTGCCTACTACTTGTTTAACAATATAAGATGCTTTTTGTCGAATGAGTGATTCTTGCATACCCTTACTAATTCAAACTCCCAATACTCTAAGGGGGCATCCATAAATAACGTTATGTACTCCCTCATAGTAGCGCTAGACCCCCCCTCTACTATATAAAAAAATTTTTCAAAATCCGTATGTTTATATATAAAATTTTACAAAAACTTGAATATATTATGATCCAGTGGTCCAATCTGGATGATTTTGGTACCATTCGATTCGTCTCTATGAGACGAATCCAATAGTACTAAAATCATCTCATTTGGATTACTGGATCACTTTTATTAATGAAATACTATTGATTTTATAGTAATTTTATAAGAAAACATAATAACCAATAGTATTTCGTTAATAAAACGTGACCCAGTAATCCAAATCAAATGAAATTGGTACCATTCGAATCCTCTCCTCGAGACGATTCGAATGGTACCAAAATCATCCAATTTGGACCACTGGATCAAGTTTTAGACAAATTTTAATAAAAAAATTGTGTTATATTGAGGGGGACCCCCTTTCTACATAGTGAAAAATCGTTATATTTTGGGGGACCCCCTTCAAATATAACGATATTTATGGATGCCCCCTAATCAAGGACCTTCTTTTTTCCAGTACTACTCTTTGCCCACTAAGGATAATCTCTTGATCAGAGCTGCAACTATTAATTACTAGCAGTTTTGATTTATTCCCATTAACCTTGATTTGGTTAAGCGAATAAAACTGCTCAGCTATACGAGTTATTTTACTAAGCTGTTCCTTTGATTCCGCTATCCAGGTTGTGTCATCAGCGTATGCGACTACTGCAATCCTAGCTGTTGAAGTTACATTATGTTTAAGGGCAAGGTCTGTATAACTTTTAGATTGCAGCTTATATCCTAATAACTTATTTTTTTGCACCTGGCATAGTAGAGGGTCATAGAACAGCCTCCACAACAAGGGCGAAATAACCTCTCCTTGGTCGATTCCTCTGTCTGCCTGTATTTCTTCTGTTAACCCGTGTGCTGTTATAACATTAATCTTCCTTTCTTGAAATAAATTTAAGATGAAGGAACATATATTATCTGGAAGCTTGATTCTTTTTAAAGCTAGGTTCAGCATATGCAAAGGCACAGAGTCAAAAGCCTTTGACATGTCTTGCATAAGCAACCATAGCTCCTTTCTTTTCTCTTTAGCATCCTCCATTATTGCGTTAATAGCATGTACTGGGTCCTCTGTGGAGTTACCCGGAAGTCCTACAAAATTGTACCCTTGAAGAATATTGTGTTCAACCATAATTCTCGAAAGTCTTTTCGTGAGGATACGAGTTACACATTTACGAAATGTTTCTAGTAGTGCTATGGGTCTCACATTATAAAGACTGTACTCCCAGTTCGCTTTCTTGGGAATTGGATACAATTGCGCTATTTTCCACTTCAACTTTCTAAAAAGCAATTGCGTATCTGTACTTGCTTTTTTAATAAGGGTATAATAGGACCCCAAACATGTAGTACAGAGATCATACATTACGCATTTCAGCAAAAACCCCTGAAATTTGAAAAGCAAAAAATCAGATTTTGGCAATTATCTTGGCATCCAGTAGTCCAATTTGAATGAACTTTTTTTAAAATGAAGCTCTCAGTGAGGCGCATCTAACAAAAAAAAGTTCATTCAATTCTGATTACTGGATCAAAAGTTATTTAAATAAATAGATTTTGTCGTTTTCAGCAAATTAGGTCAAAATTGGTCAAAATCCAGTTATGACCTATATAAGAGATCCTGGTATAATCTATACCAAATATATCTGGAGCAGTGTTTTTCTTCACTTTTGAGAGCGTCTCGAACCATTCTTCTTCTGAGATCTCTTCATCTAGACTTTCGTACCAATCTACCTTTATTTTGTCTTTTGGTTCAAAATATTCTGTCTATTCTTGCCACATAGCAGAGCTTTCTATTGGTATGCTTGTGCAGCTGAACTGTCTCTAAAAATGCTTCTTGGTTTTGTCCAATACTTCTTGCGGATTGTTCCACAGCTCCCAAGTACCATTTTTTTTCACTATGATTCTGTCTAGTTGTATTTTGTTAAATAGTCTTTCTAGAAGACTTTTGAGCATTTTACTCTGTCTATCATGTATCATTTCATATCTTTCATTTGTGTAGTGTTCAATTTGTGTAAGGTTTTCCTTGTAGCGTTCTGCCGCTAATTTCTGGTTTAGTATCCTCCACCAACCTCTAAGGTCCTCTTGCCAATCAGATAAATCTTGTCCTTCCCAATGATCCATTTTAATATTTAATGCCGTGCTTATCAAAAAGATTGTTTTGTTTCATTTTGTGAACTTTTCCTGTTCCTCTTTTGCTCTATACTTGCTAATCTCTCTAATGATCTTACTAATTTCAACTACACTCTGATATAGAAGGAACTTTTTCGTCTTTGTTTCCTTTTTTCTAGTATTAAGTGAATTTTCGATTCTCTTTTTGGGTATATTTTTATTCGCAGCACAGAGAATTCCATTCATAAAACTATCCCATATGCGATCTAGCAAGTTCCAATCGATCGTTTCTTTCAGATCAATTCTTTTCAGTAAATCTATTGAATTCCTTTTGGTTAGATAAGTGTCAAGATCACTGGCATAACTATTCCAGTCTTCTTCACTAGCCTTATCATATAGGTAAATTGTTCTTTGATAACCTTTTCTTTTAGTTTTGGCTATACTTCGTGCGGCTTTTAAATATTCGATTTTGATCCCCACTATTGCTACCTTGTAGTCACTACTGGTAATTACTGACATATCCGAGATTTGAGCCTTAGTTAGACCTGCAAGCAGGTTGTTTGAGATCCAGACCTGATCAATTCTTGTACCGTTTTCCTAATTAGACCATGTAACTTCTTTTGAGTCCGGATTTACTTTCCTGTATGTGTCTACAAAGACTTGGTTTATTAACCAAGTATGTAGTGGGAGATGCTTCTGTTTTGTGTTTGAATTTTCACTAAGACAGTCTAGCTTTGGGTCGATAATGTGATTAAAATCACCCATTATCACAAAGTGTTCGCTTTGCTTTCCCTCTAGAATTCTTTTAACTACTAGTTGTTGCACCTTTTTTGTAAAATCCTTGGGGGAGTAACAAAAATCAGGTGATTTTTTAGGGGGGGTAAAAAAAGTTAAAATTATATATAAGAACCTGACTATTTATATATTAAGGAAGAGGGGGTAGGCCTCTGATAAAAAATAATCAGATGATTAATGACACTGCCCTTGTCATTCAGAGGGATGTAAAGCATTATTATCACTAGGATAAATTGTTTGAAGAAGAAAGTTGCTTCTAAGAAATACTTATTTTCTCTTTTAACCCTCTCTAGGTGAGGTTCCCATAGTTTTGAGACCAACAAGCCGATTCCTGAGCCTTTCTTCTTATTTTTACAGGTATTTGCCCAGAAGGAAACATATCGACTATCATCTTTTAGTATAAATTTGCTCTCTTTGCTCGTTATATTAGTTTCCGCTAAACCTATTATATCCACTTTTTCTTTTACTCTCCATTCAATTAATCATTCTACCTTTGAACTATTGTATTTGAGCCCATTAATATTATGACAACATATATTGAGATTACCTAAACCACTTCTTTCCGAGTCTATATTAAATTGTATTGTGTTAATTGTTTGTTAGTTCTGTGCATTGTTTTTCCCTTTGTTTGGCAAGGCACAGATCTTGCTATGTTTCCTTAGTGCAACTGTGGCACCTTTAGGAGCGAAGGTGGGCTATGTGCCCACCTATCAGATCGTTTCTCCCATAGTTAATATGCCCGGTTTGTCTATTTTCAATTAGTTCCAATCTATTGAGTATTTCATGTAGTATTGTGTTGACCTGTAGTTGTTCTTGTGGGAAGGATGTAAGTCTGTGATTTTCTTTATTTCCTGTTTCCATCTTCCTTTTTCCCATGTATTCTCCATGATTTTTAATCGATTTCTCTTCGTTCACCTGAAAATTCTCTTTCAGTTTACCAAATCTACGTTCTCTGTTGATAATTATAGCGTTTGGGCCTGTTAGGATTTTTTCTTTCCCAATATCTTGTTTAATTCTAAGCTCGAGGTTACTTTTAGAAACCCAATCTAGTTTAGTGTGATAGTAATATACCATTTTTCCTAAAGCTGAGCTACAGTCTTGCTCGTTCGCAAAATAGATGGATGCAGTTCCCCTTTGGTTTCCATTTCTATTAGTCGAGATGTAAACAGCTTTCGTGTTAATACATCTGAGCTGTCTGAGTAGTGTGGTTTCAATTGTCACTTTAGGAACATTCTTTACGATAAGTTTGTGTTTACTTCTTTCCATAAGTGTCTCTGTATCGTATTGACCTTGGGTAATTCGGACCATTTTTCCCAATTCAAAATGTACAGCCCATGCATTTTCTAATTCAGCTCTTCTTTTTTCATTTTTAAACTCGACTTCTATATATGCTGCCTTCGACTTTCCGTTTGCCATAAATCCTTTGACTGTTACTCTACCATAGTAACTGAGGTTTTTTCTAATTTGCCGTGCGAGAGTCCCATTTGGTATATCCCATAGGGTAAGGTTTTTCCTGACTCTTTTTCTTGTCCTGTTGAGAGAGGAATTTAGCTGAAACAAATTCTTTTCCATGCTTGTTGTATTTTCAGTTCTCTGATCTAATTTCTCCTCTGATTTTGTTTCATCTTGGTCTGAATTTATATCCAGTTCCATTGGAGATTTACTATCTTCTTTTTTCCTTCTTTTGTGTGTTTCTGAAAGGGTAGATATATCTTGGTTCTTGTTTATATAGTCCATGTTTGCTTCTTGAAGTGGGTCTACTTCATTATCTTTGTCTTGACTATTATTTGAGTCTAAGTCCATCGAGACTTTGAAGACGTTTTCTTTGTGTAATTTTATATCAATCGACATTTGTTCAGTTTGAACTTTCCTTTGTTCTTCCCTTTCCTCAATTCCATAATCAATAAAACCACTTTCAGCTTCCAATAAAAGATCCTTTCTCCTCTGTTCGTTAGTTTGTCTTTTATCTTCTTTAATTAGCTTAAGTTGGTGTTCTGTAATTTTTGGATAGTTTTCAATCAACTGCCTTATAATATAAACTTCCTCTCAGTGATTGTTTGAACTGCAACTGAGATTTCCTGGTCGATTATTTGTACTTTTTTACATTCCCTTTTAAGTAAGTCTATACAACTTCTAGCACCTGATCTGATGGCTTGGCAACCTTTTTTGAGAAAATTGACTTTCCAATCCGGTACTAGGTAGGGTTCATTATTGATTATCTACGCCGATATTTGTTATTCTAAAAATAGCTTCCTAATTTTACATGTGTCTGATCTTTTTAGTTCGTTTGTTGTTTATTGTTGTTTGTTTACTTTTTGTTTACTTCCGAATACATTTGTTTGTAGCTAATCTGTACTACAGAGTATTACCAATGCCCCACAAATTTTGAAAATTTTTCGAATTTTTTGTAAAAAGTATTTTTTTCTTGCCTATACCTGTAATTTCTTGCGTGAGAGTATTTTTGTTCTAATAGACTCTAGCTGAATTTTTGTTCTTTGTCTTTTTTATTAAGCTTGCTTGACTTGATTGCTAATAGAGTTGTCTTGAATTTTAATGATACTCTTCTTGTTCGGATGTGGGCGTGAGGATCAGCAGGAAAAGTAAAATATCGTTTAATCGATTTAGCTTCTTTATCTTATTACAAATGATAATTTAGAATATAATAAAATACTAAACCTTAATGTAAAAAAAGTTACCTACTTCTTCATCTTTCTCGAAAAGCTCTCTCTTCATATCTTTTACCTAATTTTCTAATTTTTTTTTTTTTTTTT
>QKWP01000540.1:212550-281045 GCA_003550325.1 Gigaspora rosea
TTTTTTTTTAAAAAAAATTTTTTTTTTTCTTGAATACATCAAATTGTACATGCAAATTACTAAAATAAAACAATGTTAAAACAATAAAAATAATATAATAAGTTTGATTTAAACCTATTTTATTTTTTGATATTAAAAAATTTTTAATAATTAATCAAAAATATAAAAACTTTTACTAAGGTTAAAATTATAAAACTTTTTGAGGTACAAATTTTTATGCACTGGACCATATTTGGTAATTGAAAAAAACTTTATAATTTAAATCTAATGCTAAGAAAAAGAACTCATACATATAGCTAGATAAACAAAAGTAGACCTAGTACTTATCTGTGGCCTAAACCAACCAGAGTGGCCAAGGCTCACCTAGATTTGGAGATTAGTTAATATACTTGAAAGGTGTATAAGATATTTAATCCAGTGAGGGTACCAATATTCTACTTTCTGAATAGAGGTATTTATAATAGGGTTATTATTATTAGTTTGAGTTAAATGTGTAGTAATTACAGAAGATTCAGAAGGTATAGGCTGGTTTTGTAAAGTTGCTTGTTGGTATTGTGATCTTGAAGTACAGTATGGAATTCAAATTTTTGTATAGATTTGTTGGTTAAGATGAAGTAAAACTTTAATTGTAAGAGAGTTTTGAGGATAGAGTAATTTCTTGTATTATGTTTATTAGTTCTAGTAGAATAAGTCCTAATAGAGTTGAGTATAATGAAGACTTATATGAAAAATGGTGGATTTGAAAACTATCAAGTTTTAAGATTTGGGAGTGAAGATTTTTAGTCTGAGTTGGAGAAATATCTAGTTTGTTAGGACTAAATATTTGGTTTAAAGAAATGTTTATAAGGTTCAGTAATAGATTGGTATCTGGACAGAGGGCCCAGTGCAAAGCACTACTTGCCTGTTGGCATATATGACAAATGTTAGGATATAATGAATATCTTTTATGAAGGATATGTGGGGAGGAAAGCTCATCTAGTAATAATTTGACTCTAAAAGATTTTAGAGTAGAAGATGAAAGCTGTATGAAAATTTAGTAATTTTTTATTTATTATTAATATATAACTATGAAGCATTCTAGTTAATAAGTTGTGAGATTAAGTTCCATTGTTGAAAGCAGTTTTGTAATATCCACTATGCAATTATATATGCACTGCAAATTGTTCTAATGCTGCAACGTATGGGAAGTTCTATTAGGTAGTTATCTGAGGTTGGTGTATACTAAGGATTATATATATTGTTTGGATTAAAAATAAGATAAGGTGCTATGTGATGATTATGTGCTAGTTGGTCAGCTTTGTGTTAAAATCATTATCTTCATGTGCTCTAACTTTGTACAAAGTGATATTAAGATTATATGATTTAATTAGATTAAGTAGTATATTCCAAATTGACCAGTAGAGGATATTTAAGAAGTTTGGAAGTGGCTTAGTATTGGTTAAGTTTTGGAATTTAGATATAACTAATTGTGAGTTTGTATAAATTTGGATAGTACAGTTTCTAGGAGCTGTACTAATTGCAGCTAAGATTGCAAGTAATTCTGCTTTAAATGAGCATGGCCAATATTTGGTTTGTGCAAGAAAGGTGTATATGATATTTAGGTTATCTAATTGTATCCAGCCAATCCCCATAGAGCACTGAGAGTTGCATAGATTAATAACAGAGCCATCTGTATAAAAAGTTACTTCTGAATAACTACTATTATAATTGTAAAAGCCTGTAAAGTATTACAAGCTTGACTTGGTTCAAATATAGAAGAAAGTTGTGTGTAGAAAATTAAGATTTGGTAATAGTAGTATTTGAATTGGGTTTCTAAGTGCAATTGAGTATATAAGATCTAGAAAATTAGCATTTAAGTTTATTGTTTTGTCAGAATTTAGTCTGCCAAAGAATTTTGTAGCACGACTAGTAGGTTATAGAATAGTATATTTGTTTTTGATTATTTTAGTATTAAGAGGACAGTTACTACATGATGATATAGTAATTGAAGGAGTTGGATATAAGTTTGTAAGTTGTGTTTGAAAAGTACATTACCAGTGTATTATTAGTGTAAAGTCTGATGTAGTTGATTGGCAACGAGCTTTGCCTATAATAACTTGATCATTTAATAGTGTAATAAGCCAAGGTTTGGCATGTTTTGAAAAGTGACCAGTAGTATAGCTATAGTAGATTGTAGGAGATAGGTTTATATGTGAGTAAATAGTACGTTCATAAGAGTGGCTAGTAAGTTTATCTTCTAGGAAGGTAAACCATTGAGAGGTTCTACCTTTAGGAATTTTATGTAGTCTTGGTGAAATATGTTTCCATTCTAACAGACATGAGTTGTCATGTGTTGTGAGTTGGTCAAGAAAAAGCAGATGATGATGCCGAATTTGTTTTTTAAAAGTTGTATATTTAGGATGTGAAGCAAGAATAGATTCCAAAGAAGTTGAACCTTCTTGGATTACAAAAGGAATATTGTAATAAGAGTTGGTACTTATTGACCAGTTTAGGTATTTGAAGAGCTATATTATTTTAAAAGTTGTAGTTAATTTGTTAGGACCATCAATTGTAGAATTAGGGTGTAAAAAAAATACTAATAGGTAACCAAAGGTTATTTTGAAGTTGTTGAACTTTAATAAGAGTAGTAGTACTTAATAGGTTGTTGTTGTTTAATCTTTTAATAAAGTTAGATATATGATATTGGAGTTGAATGTTCCAGATATTTTTAATATTGTAAATTTGAGATAGAGTAAAGTACTAGTAGAGATTGTATAGTTGAGTTTGGCTTTATACTTGGTTAATCCTATGTGCTGTATTAGAAATTTTTTACATGTTGGCTAACTTAGTACAATATTTTGTAACCGGTATTCTATTGTGGGAATAATGACAGTATTAATAATATAACATGCTTGGGTATCAGTAATTTGTTTTGTACGAGCAATTTGTATAAGCTGGTTTGATTCAGCAATTATAAGTCGAGTTTGTTGAAATTGTTTATTATCTAAAGTAAACCAACATCCTAGAAATTTAAAAGACTGATTTGGTTGTTGTAAAGGAAGAGGATGATTGTTGTATATAATTGGGTTGTAGTTTTGTTGCTTGATATTGGTTGAAAGTATTGATTTGGCTGGATTAACTTGAATATTTGCCATAGAATAAAAGGACTCAGCAATAGTAAGTAGGGGTTTTAATGGGTCAGGTTGGGTCGGGTTTGGCCCTGACCCGGGTCAGACCCACTTGGGTCAAAATCTGACCCGTGTCTGACTTGCCTTATGTCAAACCCGACCCGGGTCTGACCCGCCTCATGCCAAGCCCGACCCGGGTCTGACCTGCCTCATGTCAAACCCGACCCAGGTCTGACCCAACCCAACCCGGGTTGAACCCAGGTTAATGGGTGATGCAACGATTTTGCCAACTATTTAAAGTTAATTTTGATAAAACTTTGTGGCTGTGTCAATCAATTTAACAATTTAAGAGTATGATATGATTTATTAGACCGTTTGAAGTTAATTTTTCAGTTAACATCACCCCATATCAACCAATGAAATTGGCCATTTTTATATGTTCGTTTTATATATTCATTTCACTTTGCCCCCTCCCCCCCTCCCGAGAGTCCTGGAAAAGTGATATTAACCGAAGAATCAACTTCAAACAGTCTTATCATTAATTTTTCTGGTACTATCAATCATGACTTATTGCATATAATCGCTTCGTGATATATCCCCCAAACACTTTCACGATGTTATTTAAATATCTATTTTACTATTATATACAGTATATAATGGTCACACATTATTCACTTGGATTACTTTCTTATAGCTTATTTATCACTTTAATAAATTACTATGAAACCAAGAATATTTGTTTTTAAGATGTAGAGGCGATTTTTAAGTGTCCAGAGCGGAGTGAAGGACTTTACTGCTAAACTTCATCACGGTGTCACACAATAATGTTCAAAGCGGCAAAAGTTATAATGAAAATACTTTATTAGAGAATGAAATTGATAAATTTCGAGTATCATTTGGTCTCAACCTCTAGAATTTGAGTGAAAATTCGAATGTTCATTGAGTTTTTTAACATACCAAAACATATACAAAATTTAGTATAACGGAAATTTTCTCAATTGATTTTTTTTTTGTCAAAAAATTTATCATAAAAATGAATAGTTAAATTAGTTCAATTTTAACTTTGACTGATACCCGATGATGACCAACTTAATAAATGAAAGTTTATTTCGATGCTCGAAATTTTTGATCAATGATCAAATAATTAATTATTCAACGATTCCACTATCTATATTTTATCCTTTAAATTACTAAACTAGTAGCTATACATTGGACAAAAAGATTTTTAAAATGACAAGACGAAACCTAACTTTCTGAAAGACTAAAAGTGATGAAATTTCCGAGAAAGATGAAACCTCTAATCCCTACAAAATATACAAAAAAATCTCTGCAAAAGACCTAGTAATATGCTATAGTTTGAAGCCAAACAATTACGTATTCTTTTGTAGCTTTTAAATTTTAGATGTTTCGTGACCGTATCAGAAACTTAGTGAAACAAAGTGTATAACATGTAACAAGCCATGCGCTTGCTGATGCGCTGGGAGTTTATTTTTTAAAGGTAATAAGTCGAGTCGTGATTAGGGCTAAAACGACATGTAGTAAATTTCGGTCATCTAAAATGTTGTTTTTGATCTATCTAAATTAAAAGTAATATATTAAAAAAATAGTATAAGATAGCTTATAGAATATCGCTATTATTCTTTGGTCACAATAATTGTGTACCAAGAAAGATGCTTTAGATGACCAAAATTTATTATATATCATTTTAGCACTAGTTATGATGAAAGTTTTATAATTTTGATCAATGTAATGAATCTTATAAAAAATGCTTGTTCTTAAATTAGGCAGTTTGAAGTTGTTCTGTCGTATTAAATGATTGGCTGCAACGTGCTGCTACGTTGTTAGCCAATTATTTATTCCTAAAGAACGTTTTATAGCCAATTTCTTATAAATCATTATCATTTAGTTTTTAAAAATCATCAAATTAAAAAGGAATATATAGTAAATAATAATTTACGTTCCTGGTTTCACGTGATAGTGTCACGTAGCTACCTTATTGGGAAATCCAAATTCTTTGTAATCGCTGCATACATACTTTAAAATGATGCAGATCTGATCACTAGATCACTTGTAAAAATTGTATGTACGTACGAAATTTCTTTTTATCAGATGAATACTTTTTTATAATAAATTAATTAATTATTTATTTATTTTTGCAATGAAATGGTTTCGTCATGCATCACCCATCATTAACTCGAGTCTGACCTGGGTCTGACCCGACCCGGGTTTTTTGTGACCCGGGTCTGACCTGACCTGAGTTTTTTCTGACCCGGGTCAGACCCAACCCAGCTAAGACCCCTAATAGTAAGTATTTTGGAAAGCTCTATTTGGGAGGGTGCTATCCATAGAGTATCATCCATATAAGCTAGCACAGAACATTTAGTTTGTAAATTGTCAGTTGAAAAATTTTTAAGATTGGTAAACCAAGATGTTTCAATTGTATAACCAGGTGAGTTAGAGTATATATAAGAGATAAGAGGATCATAGTAGATTCGCCAGAGAAGGAGTGTTATTGTTTCTCCTTGGTCAATACCATTTTGAACATTGTAAGACTGTGTAAGCCCCAAATTAGTAATAACATTGTTTTGTCGATCAGTTAAAATGTTAAGGAGAGTATTAACAATATTAGTAAGCAGAAGTAGACGTGTAAGGGCATGTTCTAAAAGAGTAAGATTTACAGAGTCATAGGCTTTACTCATATCTTGTGATAGAAGCCAAAGCTCTTTGTAGTTACAGTTTGCATCTTCTATAAGATTGTTGAGGATATGGATAGGGATAGATATACTATTTCCAGGAAGAGCAACATAGTTATATGGTGAAAGGATAGGATGTTGTGAAAAGACTTGATTTAGTCTATTGGTAATGATTTTGGTATAGATTTTTCTGGTATGTTCAATAAGGCTTATTGGACGTATAAGATTGAGATTACCATTAAAAGAATTATTTTTTGGAATTTTTGGAATAGAAAAGATACTTCCTTTTTTCCATTGTTTGGAAATTGAGTTTTGTATAAAACATCGGTTAAAAAAGGATGTAAGGATAGTAATACCAGTTGAGTTGAAATGTTTGATCATTTCATAACTTATGCATGTAGGACCACAGGCTTTACCGTTAGGAAGTTGAGAAATTGTTTGAATAACCTCTTCTTCTGTTATAGGCATAGTTAATAGAATATACTATTCAGACTTAATATGTGGTAGTGGATGGTATTGTTGGTGCCAGAAATTATTAAATAAGTTTTGATTAATAGGCCTATATGCGGTCCAGTTATTGAAATGTGACTGGATATGTTGCTTAATTAAAGTTGGATCAGTAATAAGTTGGTTTTGGAGCTTAATATTTGTAAAATGGACAGGAGGTTTGTAGCGATCAAGTATACTATTTATAGCCTGTGTAGGTTTAGTTACAAGAGATTCACATCTTTTATCAGAGGCTTGGTCAATTTGTTGTCGAAGAAGAAGAGAGTATTCTAAATGGTATGTATGATATATTTGTTTCCAAATACTTTGTGCATGTAGAAGCCATGTTTGAATTTGATTAGAATTAAGCGATGTAAGGAAGTTGAGATTACACTTTGCTTTTGAGTTGATAAATAAAATATGTGAATTGATGTGAGATAAGTAATTAATAGAATTGCTTTTTAAGAGTTTAATAAGATGTTCTAGTTTTTTGAGACCAGTATAAAGTGCAGTACAGTGTGGTGTGTATTTGTGATTATAACTTCATTTACGAGTTTTTTTGTTAGGAATTTTTTGAATTGCAGCCTGCATGGTATAATGTTGTATTTTATGCCAGGTTGTATCAATACTTTCTTGTGTGTTAGTTGAGAATGGAACTTGGTTTCTGGTGAATAGCTGAGATAATAAATCAGAATACTCTGTCCATTGATCTGAGCTCATTGTTTTGTAGTTGAAAATTCTGCGACTAATCCCAGTATAAAGGCGTGGAGGTTTGCTATAGGCATTAGGAAATGTCCAAGAAGTAAATAGAATAAAATGGTCACTAAGAGTGCTAGTTTGGCTATTATTTAGATTATAAGAAAGAAGAAATTGTATATTAAATGAGTCAGTCCAGATGTAGTCTATTCTGCTATTATTAATTCCATTTGACCAAATATAGTGTTTATTGTTATAGTGGGCTCCAATATCAAACATGTTTTGAGCGATGTAAAAAGTTTATAAGTTTATATTTTGATGCTGAACTAGTTGTGTTATCATGTGTTTTAAAGTCTTCCAGGATTATAGGGTGTAGATTAGATTGTTGAGCCTGTAAAATCCAGTTGATAACCTGATTTTGAGTTTGATTTCTTTTGTTTAAATCAGTAGATGAAAGATAAACTGATATAATACGAAGCTTAATATTGCCTTTGAAAAACAAGTCCAAAGCAATAGCTCCTCCTGAGTGAGTATGACAACTGTGTACATGAGGTTTAAAATGGTTGCGAATCATAATGGCAGTGCCTTCGATTGAGCTTTCAGAATTTGCCAAGTAGTAGGTAAATAGATTATTGTTGCAGAAAGAAAGTTTTGTTTTGGATAAGATTTTAGTTTCAGTAATACATGCAATTGAGATATTGTAGTTAATACAGTAGTCTTGCCAGATTTGCCTTTTGGAAGCAGCATTAAAACCTCTAACATTGTGTGTAACAATGTTTAGGTGCAAGTTTTGCAGAAGATCTTGGGTATTAGAAAAAGAGCCTCTACTTGGAGGTGTTGTTGAAATTGGAGTAGGAAGTGGTATTTGAAAATTGTTGTTGGATGATATAGGGGTCATATTGGTATTAGAGTTTAATGTTGTATAGTGTTGTAAGTTGGGTGTCGAAAAGGGGAGATTATTAGAAAGGATTGGTATTTGAAAACTATTATTGAATGATTTAAGCTCTATATTACAGAAGGTTGGTAGCACCCCTAAAGGTGAAATTATGAATTGACCTGGTAGTAAGTTTTCATATGGAAGGTAAATATGTGCTTCTATGAAGAAATAGTCAATTTGAGGATATGGTTTGACAGAAATTTTTATATATTGGTTTGAATAGAACATGGGGTAATGTTCTAGTATATATTGTAAGAAAGTGCCTACAGTTTGTAGAGAAAGTAGGGTTTGTAGTCTGTGATAGTAAAGAAATTTATTGTAATATGCTGTTGGGTTATATATTTCAGGAGAGTTAAGGTCAGAATAATTATAGTTTCTGTTATCTAAGGAGTTTGTAGGAATTTCAATTTCTTCATCACTAAAATCTTTTACAAGTAGCGATTCATCATAAGTTTCTGATATTAGGTAGTTGCTAGAGTTGGTATTAGTTGATAGCAAAGAGGTATTGAGGGAGTGTTGTACTTCAGAATGAGATGAAGATATGGTATCTGAAATATTATGGTTGTCTTCTGTAGAAACGCTCGCCGTTTTAAGCTCGGTTCTCACAGCTGTACAAGATACCATAGCCTGCCCTGTACATTGGGTCTGGCTATCATAATCTTGGTCCTCCGCGTAAATAGGCTTTCCTGCCCGCCTACTTACATCATTCTCTTTCAAAAATGGCCCACTATAAGTGGAGAACATCATTATTTTGAAAGCAGCAGCTGCATTTATGTGTTCTACAGAAGACAATTTTAGGATAAATTATAGGATAAATTTTGAGTAATTTGAAAATTAAGGCAGTAGTATAAATTTGTTTTGAAAAGAAAGAATTAGCAAATTGTTTAAAGTATTTTGTTTTGTTTATAGAACTAAAAAAAATAGAAAATAGAAAAATAAAAAATAAATAAATAAACACTTGGTAATATTTCACTGCAACCTAAGGGCCTCAGAATATATTAGTATGTTTTGGCTAATATATCTGTATGAACTCAGCTTAAGTGTGATTCGAACTTCGAGACTGTTGATTGGACAATCACTTGCTCAAACCACTGCTCTATATTACCAAGGTATAAATTTAGAAAAAAATAGGGTTTAAGAATATCCAAAAGTGAATAATCAAAATTAGATTATTACTAATTTGAAAATCGATAAGGTTTAAAAATGTCCAAAATTAGATAATCAGATTTTGATGATCAATGAATAAAAAGGGGTAATAAGAATTAAGGTTTGTATATTGTTTTGTACATAAAAAAAGAAAAAAAATGCCTCGCAAGCAAAAATTTTCTCGTTTTTTGAAAAAATGCAAGCAGTTATTAAAAAGGAAGAAGAAGAAAGAAAAAGAAACAAGTAAAGAAACTGTTGGAATAGAGATATTAGAAATTCAAGATGTTGAAAGAGAAAAAGAAAAAGAAGAATTAGTGTTGCAACAAGAAGTAAAGATTGATGATGATGATAATAATATTTGGTATATAAAAGTATTATTTGTATATAAAGAAGAATAATAATAGTCAAAAGTTTAAATTAAGATTAAATATAATAATTTAACTAGCATGCAAGAAAATGTTAAAGAAGAGAAAGAAGAAAAAGTTATTAAAAGTAAAGAAAAAGACGCAAGTGTTGTAGAAGAACCTCATATTAACTAGTTGCAAATTGTAGATTCTCTTACAAGAGAATTACATAAATTGAAAGAAGAGCTAGAGTTAAAAGAGAATGAATTAAATTTTCTGAAGAATGATAGGGATAGTATTTTAGAGAGTAAAAATTCTCTAGAGGCAGATTCAATCCGAATGTTAGGAGTATGTATAGAGTTGCAGCAAACAATTAATGAATTGCATGTAAATTTTAGTTCTGTATAGGAAGAAAAGTCACAGTTGTTGCAGTATTTAAGTAGTTTAGAAGAAGAAAGTGTGTCCTTGAATTGCAAGATTGAGATTTTAAGGAGACGTTTGGGTAGGTATTTTAGTATTATAAATATTTTGTAATACCAAAATACTTATATAATATTTAAAATTAAAAACTATAGAGAAAGAAAATTTGGACCCTACTGAAGATTAAGTAAAAATTTCAATGTTAAGATTTTGTATCAAATATATTTGAATAAATAAAATTTAAGAATTTTGCAAGTAATATAGTTATTTAATTTTTAATTTTGAATTTTGAAAAAAGATTAGTGAGATTTTTGGAAATGTTTAAATTGTATAATATTTAATAATAAATTATTTTGAAGTAGAATCTTTTATATTTGATAATGGGTTATAAAAAAGAGCATTTGTAAAGTTTGGTTTAATGATTTTGTAATGATTAATAATAAGTTGCTCTGCATGTGGTAAGTGGTTTTTGGTAAATTGAGTACAAATTTGGGCAAAGGTTTGTCTGAGGTTTTTGAGAATTTCAAAATAGGAAATAACCCTACCAATAAATGAAGGATCTGTAGTTTGTTTAAGAAGTTTGTGTATAGATTCATCATAAGAAAGGTTGTATAAATTATCATTTTTAGCTGCAGCTTTAAGGTATTCATTAAAGTATGAATAAAAGTAGAATGTATTTCGTTTGATATTTGATTCAGCATTATTATTGAACTTATAGAAGTTATCAGCTTCATTTGCAAGATCTGAGAAAGTTTGGGCTGGGAATGGTTTAGAGAAGGTAGCAGGACAAGTTCCATTTTTTTCAAAGATTGTATAGTCCAAAGTAGGGTGAATAATAGATTTAAATTGTTTGGGAGAACTAGGGGATAGTGTAGGTGCTGGGTATAGATTGAGAGATTCCTTATAGTAGTGTTGATAAATATTCTGATAGATGTGTTGGTTGGCAAATTCTGGGTTTGATGTATTAATATTAAGAATTTCACATGCATGTTCATTTGCATTGCAAGTGTGAATATGGTAGAGAGTAGCTTTAGCCACTACTTCTCTTCGTTCACTGAGTGAGGTAATTTCAGAAAACTTGAAAGAAGATGGTAGAAGTTTTTTACATTCAGTAGCTAGTGTTATAGCAACTTCATGCTTGATATGATTGTATATTTTTTTCTTTGTAGTTTCTGATAAGTTAGTGAATTGTCTAGTATAAGTTGGAATAAAGGAATCAAACCATTTATTAAGATCTTGTGTAAAGGGTTTAAGGGAAGAAATTCTAAAGTTTTGAGAAAATTGGTGCTTAGGAATATTGAGAGCTACATTAATATTATATTTGTTATCATTTTGGATTTGAAAAAGAGATTTATTAGGTGTATTCTCACTAAATGCATAGTGAATTTTGAAGCAAATAGGTTTGATATTAAGTTCATCAATAAACTTTTGGGCATGGATAGTTTGATATTTATCTTGAAGAAATAAGTGTATACGAGTAAGGTTCAAAGCAACTTGGTTACGGTTACGGATACTATAAGGAGGAATAGAGCTTAAAGATGATAAGATTTTTTTGTAATTAAGTTGTGTAAAGAGTTCAGTTGTAAACTGAAGAAATAGTGATTTAAAAGTATCAAGAATAATACAAAAAGGAATTATAGAATTTATGTCAAGTGAGGGATTTGCTTCAAGAATTAGATCAAGAAGAAATTTAGGCCGTTTTCCAGCTAGTGATGCCATTAAGTATTTAAAGGTATGTCTGAATTCTTTTTGATTTTTGTTATTATTGTTTTGAGAAGAAGATTTAACAACTTTGCCAAAAGCAAAATCAATTAAAAGAGGTTTGATGAAGTTGAAAAATTGATGTCCAAGAGTGTTAAGTGTTGTATTATTTTCCATTTTACTAGTGATTGGATAGTGTTTGAACCAATCAAAATCATTAGATGTATCACGTTTAGGTTGAATTGGTTCTTCTGAATTAGTTGAATTGCTAGTATTATTGTTGAAAATAGTATCAGTAGGGTTACTAGAGGTATTAACTATATCCATTGAAGAGACTTGTAAATCTTCAGTTGAAGTAAGTGGACCAAGAGTTGAAAAAAGAGTATTAGTTGAAGATTTTAATTTACTAGAGTACATGTGTTTAACAGGTAGTTGGGTTTGAGAGATTTAAAAAGTTTTATATGTATTAATATTAGAAAGTGGCTTTGCTGAAGATTGGGTAGGAAGAACAGTTGATTGGGTTGAGGAAGTGGATGTTAATATATCTGAAGAAGTAGTATAGATTGGTGAATTGAAGGTTGTTGTTTGGGATCTCCTTGGGATGATTGTGAGGTATTTTGTAAATTTTGAAAAATTGGAGTCAAGTTTTTTCTGGGATCTTCAAAATGTGAAATAGTAGATGAGATATTTAAAGAAGAAGTAGTTGAGAGAGAAGAAGAGGATGTTGATAGTAGAGTAGCACAATTTGTATGATAAACTTTTTTGTTAACAAGAACATAGCTTTCATTTGGATGGTGTTTATTGTTATAAACTCTGCAAGTAATTGATTTAGAACATTTAGAGCATGTATGTTGGCATAGTTGAAGTGTAGGTAAAGATGGAATATTGCCAAAAGTTTGAGAAATTTGGTTAATAAGTTCAACAGTTTTGCTATTTTGTTTTTTTCCCATTGCAATTTGAGTAAATTTTTTGTGAGGTTGATAGATATTGTTTTGGACTGAAATGAATTTTGTGTGATATTTACGGCATAAGCATGTAACTACTGATGTTGTTGAAGGAGCACGAAAGAAGTGTGTTGCTTTATTAGTTCTAGTGGTTCTAGTATGACAAGTAGTTGGTTCCTGGTTTGGAGGAATTGCTTTTAAGCTATCTTCTTGTTCATCTTCAAAGAGAGCAATACTAAAGCTTTGTGCATGATAAGTATAAAAGTAATCAAGATCAGCAGTATCTGGGTCTTGTTGAGTTAATGTCGGCATATTGAAATAAGTTTTGTAGTAAAAAAAGTATATAGAATATAAAAGTGATAAAGAAAACAAAATAAAGTAAGATAAATTTAAAAATTATTAATTATAAAGAGAGTATTGGATTATATAATTAAAGTAGATTAATAGAGAGTAAAGAGAGCTTCACAGTGAGGTAAAAATTATTTTGTGTAATGGTGCACTAATTAGAGAGCTTGTAGTTTCACTAAAATAATATGTGGCTTGTATAACTATGGCTGGTGTGGCTAGTATGGCTGGTGTAGTACAAGGTTACTTTGTGTAGCTCTAATATGGTTGGTGCAGAAAGGTTACTTTGTACAAATTAAATAAATACTAATTTGTAAAACTTTAAATTTGTGTAAATTTTGTAAATTATAAGAGGACCACTAAAATTTAAGCTTGTAAAATGTGAGTTACGCAGTAGAAAGTTATACAAAAAACGAATTTAAGTGGTTTTTTAGGGGTAGAAAGTAAAAAAGAGACAAAGTAAAAGTTGGATAGAGTTGAAACAAATTTTAAAATAACTTTGTTAATTTTAAAGCTATAGTAATCTATTATGGCTTGTTTTGAAGAGAAAATTTTGTTTTAAAACTTTTTTTAGATTTGTAGAAAAAGGTTAGAAGGTGGTTTTAGAGGAACTTAAAAAAACCAGTTTGGAAGGCCCAAAGGTCAACAAGTAAATTTTCTTGTTAAGTTTAGCTATTATTTGTTTGAAACTTAGCTATTATATATAAAATTGTGTGTAGATCAAGATTTTTTGAAAATAAAAATAGGTTTACTTAATAAATTTCTAAGTTATAGAGATTTTTTGAGCAAAAGAGTTGGATAAAGTTTGTGTACAAGTGATGAACAAAGAGAGTTTTTTTTGGTCCCTAATTTTCTAATTCTACTGTCACAATAAATCATATATTAGTTTGAATTACTATTAAAACAGTTCACGTTGTCAAAGCTAGTATGTATAGTGAAGGGTTATTGGATTTGAAAAATACGTAAGCGAAAAATGATTGACCAATTTGGTTGGACCATTCATTCCCTAATTCAAGATCATTAATCGAAGAGGGTATTCTTGTAAAGTGCATTTTTCTACATTTGATCTTCTAAGCTTGTTTTTCCTACGATTCCAAATTAGAATCTAATGAATTTAGAAAATAATGATAATAAGGAGGTAGTAATACTAAGATAGTTAAAGAATAAGAAGAAAAAAAAACCTTTTGATTTTCTTTAGAATCACTCGAAAAGTTCTGTTAACAATAGTATAAAATTAAACTAACAATATAATAGGGTAAAACCCACTTTGTAAATTAGTAAAATTTGCTATATAGATCACACAAGATAAACCCGCTTTCATATAATAAAAAACACAGCTGAATACGAATTTCACTCTATGTAACAGATTTTACTAAGTTACAATATGAGTTTCACCTAGTTCTATAATAATAATAATATAACTAATTTGGTCTGTTTTGTTTTTCGTTAATTGAGCTTATATAATAAAAATAATTAAATAACACAGAAAAACGTGTATATTTAGAAGTCATATAACAGGCAAAGCTTCTTTATTACTAATTCCTTCTCTAGAACTAGTAGTTAGAAGCCCTTTAAATTACTTTTATGGCCAATAGAACACTATTCTCACAAAAAGCTTAGGTGACTGATCCAGAGTGTACCTTTGCGCTAATGCCGAGGTAGCCATTGTTATAGTACCGAAAGCCTTCTTTAATTCTGATAAAGTAACAATCACATGGCTCCTGAGATCCCTTACTTTGGGCGTAAAGCGGTGTGCAAGAGGGAAGTATAGTTTCTTTTATGTCTGTAAGAAACTATACACTTCTCTAAGGCAGTTCGGTATAAACAATAAGAGATAATAGACAGTTTATTAATTTAACAAAAGGGCTATTCCAAGATGTCTGTTCCTTAGAAATCCCAAGAGTTTATTTAATAAATATAGAGGAGAGTAATTAATATAAAGGTAAAGATAAAATACAATATCTGGATCTGTCTAAAACTAAGGGAAATAAGGTGGGTTTATATATCTATTGAGCTAAGCGTCGCTAAGCATCGTTAAGCGTCGCTAAGCGTCATTAAGCGTCACTAAGCGTCGTTAAGCGTCGCTAAGCGTCATTAAGCGTCGCTAAGCGTCGTTAAGCGTCGCTAAGCGTCATTGAGTGTCATTGCACATCAATTTCGCATATCACTATTACTAAATACAGTTATTACAAAATTTCCTTATTAAGTTCTAATTTTCAAACTAATTTCTACCAAAATTAAAACCTATTCTATAACATTTCTCTCCCCTTTAAGAACGAACTCCGTGAGTTCTAATTTGGGGAAGGACTTGAGAAAGTTCGGCATCAGTTAACCTCGTAATCATTGTATAAGTAATATAGGTTGTTCGAGAGATATTTTCTAGAGGTCGATTAGAGAAAAGCAATTTCATCCGTCTGGCACACTTCCATGTGTCTCGGGCTCTTCTTTCTCCTTGAGTCTTCTCAATTATTGATTGAATATCTTCATGAGCATCAGGGTACTTGTCTATAAGGTTACCAAGATAATAATAAGCTTCGAGCAGCTTAGTCTGGTCTTGTCTGTTTCTAGTTCGAGTTTTAATTCGTTTGAGAATTTTCTGTAATTTCTCTTGATACGTTATTCCAGTATATGGAGGGGTAGAGGTCTGAGTTAGAGGTCCACAAGGTTGGATAATATCTTGTATAATCCTGCTTAATTTTTCAGGTAATGGGGCAGGAGTGACTTCTTCTTGATTAGTAATTGGAACTGTTAACGCTTCTTCTTGTATATCTTCTAGTTCCAAGTTCGGGTTTATTTCTTCTGTGTCATTTACTTCTGGTAAATTAATTTCTAATTGCTCTGTGTCTTCTAGAGTGTTCAGAAAATTATTTGAGTCTGGCTCAAGAAAAGAAGTAATTACATTAGTAAGGTCAATAGTCTGAGTGGTATCATTATTATCACATAACCATACACATTGTGATGTAATCCACAATGCATAATTTTGGGCGGCATTATCTTGTTTCCATGTCTGAAAAAGGTATTGGAGGGCTAACAAGGTTTGAGGTTGCAATGTAGGGGTAGTCATTTTTGGGAAAATTCCAAAAGGGGTAGTTGTATAAATACATTTTGAGGTTTTACGAATTAAATTGTGTGTTTCATCCCCTTGTAGATCAAATTTCTTCTAGAAATTTCTAGGGGAATCAATAACAACTACTGGTTCCCAAGTTTGTGGCTCGTGATATTTAGCAAGACGATCACTATTATAGTATTTTTGTAAAATTTTTCCTTCTATTGTCCGTAATTTATAAGCACCATTGTCTAATTTCTCATGGATAAGAAAAGGTCCAAATCTTTTATCTTCAAATTTGGCTGAGCGAGAGGCTTCTAGTTCCTTTCTTTGTATCCACACTTTATCACCAATTTCAAATGTCTCTGTTCGAATATTGGCATCAAAACGGACTTTTTGTTTTTGCTGTGATCGTTCAGTATTTTGTCTTGCCTGATTCTGGTAGTTTGGTAATTTCTCTATTAAATCATAAGCACGTTGGAGAATACTTCCTTGTAAGTCTATTTCATCATCAATTTCTATAGGTTCTACTGGGAAAAGTGCTTCGATTGGTAAGATAGCATATCTCCCATATATAAGTTGAAAGGGGGTATATCCTGTGGTAGCATGTCTTTTTGTTCTATATGCTAAGAGAACAGCAGGTATATACAAATCCCAATCATCATCTCCTTTCACTTTTGCAAGTGATTCACACAATGTTCTATTAAATCTTTCCACCATCCCATTTGTCTGAGGGTGGTAGGGAGAAGAGAATTTGTGCTTGATAAGAAATTTCTCGCAGAGAATTCTAATAGTTTCGCTAATAAAATTGCGACCTTGGTCTGATAAGATAATTTTTGGAGTTCCATGTCTACAGATTATCTCTTCAAAGATAAACTGAGCGAGTGTATTAGCACTAGCATCTGGAACAGCACGAGCTTCTGGCCATCGTGTCAGGTATTCGGTAGCGACAATAATATATCGATTGTTTTGTTTAGTTATAGGCAAAGGGCCTACAAGGTCAATTCCAACACGTTCGAAAGCTCTTCCTATTTGTATAGGGTGTAAAGGTTCTTTCCTATGACCTTTTTGTCTTCTTTGGCATTCCTCACAAGTCTTCACATATTCTTGTATATCTCTATACATTTGATCCCAATAATAGCGGTCAGATATTTTATAATACATAGCGTCAGTTCCCAAATGTCCAGCAGTGGGGTGCTTATGCATCATATATAATACTGGTTCAACTTCTGTCCATTTTATAACTCTAAGTGGCCTGTCTGGGTTCCTTTTATTCTTTTTATAGAGAAGGTGATGTCTAACTTCAAAGTATTTAGCCTGGGTCATTAGTCGTTTTTGTTCTTGGTCAGTAAATCCATCTGGAAATTGGTCTGTGTCCAAATAGTGGTAAAGATTATGATATTGGTCAAGATTCATATAATTTATTAGGTACAATGGTCTGAGTCGGTAACCGAGAGAGGGCATCAACATTCGAATGAATTCGGCCTGGTTTATGAATAATTCCAAAATTGTATGGTTGGAGCTTCAAGATCCATCTTCCAATTCTTCCTTTGGGTTCAGCAGTACGTAACCATTTCAATGCTGAGTGGTCTGTAACTAAGATGAATTTTGTAGCGCCTAAATATTTGTGAAAATGTTCGATGGCCCATACAACTGCAGCACATTCAAGTTCAGTTGCTGCATAATTCATTTCTTCTTTTCGCAAACTTTTACTAGCATAGGCAATCGGGTGTTCTTTTCCATTCCTATCTAGTTGGCTTAGTGTGGCACCAAAGCCATTATAAGAAGCATCGGTAGCAAGTATAAATGTCTCTTTAAAATTGGGGTAGGCTAATATAGGAGCAGTAATGAGTCTAGATTTTAATTCTTCAAAAGCTTTTTGTTGTTTGTCTTGCCAGTGATAGGGTTCATTCTTTTGTAGAAGAGAATTCAAAGGGCGAGCGATTGATGAAAAGTTTTGAATAAATTGGCGATAGTATCCCGCAAGTCCAAGGAAAGATCGAAGGGCTGTAAGGTTTTTAGGAGGTTGAATCCGTTGGACAGCTTCTACTTTTTGAGGGTCAGGGGCGATACCGTTAGCAGAGATTAAGTGTCCAAGAAATGGTAGTTGGTGCATCCAGAAAGTACACTTTTCTATATTAAGTCTGAGTCCTGCTTGTTTAATTCTATTAAATACTCTTTTTAAATGGGTTAAATGTTCATCAAATGTTTTAGAATAAACAATTGTATCGTCTAAGTATACAACTACAAATTTCCATGCAATTCCTTTATATACACAATCCATTAGCCTTTGGAAGGTTGCAGGAGCATTGCAAAGACCAAAAGGCATTCCATTAAATTCATAAATTCCATATCGTGTAGTAAAGGCAGTTTTCTCTTTGTCACGGGGGTCCATGGCAACTTGCCAATATCCACTCGCAAGATCGAGAGTAGAGAACCAAGAGCATCCTGTGAGGGCATTAAGCATTTCATCAATGCGAGGTAGAGGGTAAGCATCCTTTTTGGTAACAGCATTTACTTTTCTGTAGTCTACACAGAATCATAATTTGCCATTTTTCTTTCATACTAGAACAACAGATGAGGTTCAAGGGCTGTCAGAGGGTTGAATGAGTTTATGTTCCAACATTCTTTGGATTTCTTCTTGTATAAATTCTTGCTCATTTGGAGGTACAGAATAAGAGCGAGAGCAGATCAGGTGTACATTCTCAGTATAGATTCGGTGAGTAACCAAGTTGGTTCGTCCTAGCTTAGTTATATCATTTGCAAAGAGGTCTGCAAATTCTTAAAATAATTTTTGAAAAGCTAGGCCTTGTTCCTTATTAAGTAGTCCAATATTTAAAGAGGTCTGGGTCGATAGGGTATATTCTTCATGTTCAAGGGTAATAATATTTACAGGTCTGGGTATAAGGGTTCGGTCTGGGTTGACAGGTAGTTTATGATCCTGCCTAGGATTCTCTAAAAATTTTAACAGAGTGTATTTAGCGCATTTGCCCGTTGGTGAGCATTTTGGGCTTTTTCTTGGAAAAAGCATAATAAAACAGCATTGGTGGTTTCCAAGGTTTCAATTCTTGTTTGTAATTGTTTTATCAATTGGTCTTGTTGTTGTACTTGTTGTTGAAGCTAATAAAACTGGGAGTCATCATCCAATTCCTTAATAGTTTCTTCAGCAGGTAGTGAGTAAATTTCTGGGTCTGAAAGTTTGCATTCATCACAATATCCTTGATTTGCATTCAATTTTTTTTGGTGTTTAACATATAAACATTCCTGACAAAGGTCAACAGGAACTGTGAAGTTTTTTCTAAGTACAGCGAGGGCATACTTCTGGTCATAGTCTGGGTGGCTAGTGTCGAAGGATTCATCTAAAATTGCTTGTAGAGGGTCAATATCATTTTCTGATAATAGGTCTGATTCAGCTTGCAATATAAGTTGCATTTCCTCATAGCTCCAAGGTTGAGTTATACGGTCAGAAGTTAGAGTTCTAAGGCCTGAGTGACAGTCTGATCATTTTCGTCCAAGAGAATCTTTGCAAGTCGGTAAATTTTGGTCTGGTTCATTTTATATTGGTGTCCGGCATTCTTGGTTGACTCAGTATATCGTTTAATTCGAGTACAGAGGTTATAGTTAGGGTTATATTGGACATCTTGGCTAGCCTTGTATGCGTAGAGGTGTTCTAATTCACAAAACTATAATTCTTCTCGGAGACTGTCTAATTGACACATTCTAGGTCTTGTATCCGCTTTATTACATACTTTGCAATAAACAAGCATTCCACGTCCTTCACCTTGGGTAAAGAAATGGATACTCCTCGGTCAAGAGCACAATGGAAATCATTATAACATCCTGGGCATACAAGTTTCTCTTCAAGAAGTTAAGAACTTCTGGTCTGTTAGGAACTTTACATTAGCAACAATGGTGGGTACGGTAAGGGCTATGGGTAGGTAGACGATTACTATCAACTTGATCAAGAGTGCATCCACACTGATAAACCAAGTTTTGTCTTTTCCAAATAGTAAAGGGACAATAGGCATCAATATGTCCTAATGTACTGCATTCTCTGCAGATATTATTGGGGCAGTCCTTGTATATATGGTTGGAGTCATGGCAAGTAGGGCAGGTAGTACATTTTGGAGCTTATTTAGGCCATTTAACAGCAATGTGACCAAATTCCTGGCATCGGTTACATTGGTTGGTAGGACAATTTGCAAAGAGATGATCAGGAAAACCACAATTTCCACAGACACGCTGTTTAGGAGCTTTTTTGCTTTTACGGCGAGAATGATAAGTGGTCCATTTATTTTCTTCTGGTGAAAGAAATTGGTCTAAGTCTTCTCGATCGAAAGCATAAGCTTCTCTGGAGTACAAGTATTCTGGTTCATAAAGGTCTAATTCATCTGGTGCAGTCACAGTGGGTTGACTGAGTAGAGGTTGGTTACTTTCATAAGTAGTAGGGATAGTATGTTTTTTGTTTCCCCATTTAAAAGTATGGCAGCCATTTTTCCAGTTATAGTTTGCTTTCACTTTTTGATTCCAGTCATTTCTCAAAAGAAGAGAGTAAGAAGTAGTGTCTACTACTTCTACAGTAAGAGGAATAGTAATATGATCAATTTTAATTGGCAGGTCTTTTATAATCCCTAAAGGTCGAGTGGAAGTTCCAACTGCAGGAACAATAAGGCTGTTAGAGGCCTTTTCAATAGTCAATCCAAGTTCCTTAACTGCCTTGTGAGCAATCATGCTGATTGAAGCACCACTATCAATAATAGCTTGATAGGGTTTATTCTGCAGAGAGTCATTACATTTAACAGGTGTAGTATATGCAGGGGTTTGGACAAGATTAGCATTTTTGGCTTCCTCATAAAGGTGAGTAGCCAAGGCACCTCGTATAGATGGATTATTGAGTAGTGTTTCCCACTTGCTAGCAGTAAAAGAGGCGTCTGAGTCTGATTTTGTGTAAGATAATTAACACTTCGATGATAAGGAGAAGGAGATCGATTAGAGGAGTTTTGGTAAGAGCGATAGTTATCATCATTTCGGCTTCTGTAATTATTATCCCTAGATTGGCTCCTAGGACGAGAGTTATTACGACTGCGAGAACGGTCTCTGTTATTTGAATAGCGGTCAGAAGAGCGACCATTTCGGTCCCTATTTTGGTTGTTATTTCTGTTCCGGTTAGGGGGCATCCATAAATAACGTTATGTTTGAGTAGGGGGTCCCCCAAAGTATAACAATTTTTCATTATGTAGGGGAGAGGTCCCCCCAATATAATGCAATTTTTTTATTAAAATTTGTCTAAACTTGATCCAGTGGTCCAAATTGGATGATTTTGGTACCATTCGAATCGTCTCGAGGAGAGGATTCGAATGGTACCAATTTCATTTGATTTGGAGCACTGGGTCACGTTTTATTAACGAAATACTATTGGTTATTATATTTTCTTATAAAATTACTATAAAATCAATAGTATTTCGTTAATAAAACGTGATCCAGTAATCCAAATGAAATGGTTTTGGTACCATTGGATTCGTCTCATAAAGACGAATCGAATGGTCCCAAAATCATCCAAATTGGACCACTGGATCATAATATATTCAAGTTTTTGCAAAATTTTATATATAAACATACGGATTTTGAAAAATTTTTATATAGTAGAGGGGGGGGTCTAGTGCTACTATGAGGGGGTACATAACGTTATTTATGGATGCCCCCTTATTGTTATTATTATTATTACGATGAGAATTGGATCCTTGTCATTGGTCCTGTTTTCTACTATTACAATCACGAATAAAATGTCCAGTGCGTCCACAATAATAACAGATAGGAGGCTCTTTCATTCGAGAGGTTTGAGCACGGTTGTCAGCATAATTAACAGAAGAGGTAGGTGTGGTCTGTATTTGGGCTAAGTTAATACTAAGCTTGGCAATTTGGTCCGTAAGTTGTTGAATAACTTGGTCAGTATTGGTAGTAGGAGTAGTCATTAATTTTCTAGTTTCCTAGTGGAGGGCTACTTCAATAGCATTGTCCAAGGTATTAGGTATAGCAGCTTGAACATTAACTGCATACTCAGGACGTAAACCTTGAATAAAAAGTTGTTTGACAAAATCAGCTGGAAAAACCTCAGTCGGGTTCACTTTCTTTTGTAAGGTACGAAATCGGTTGACATATCCATCCACAGTCTCTGTAGGTCCTTGCTTAATATCAAAAGGCTGTTTTTGCCAGAGAGCCTTTTGCTTAGTAGTATAGAAACGTGCCTTAAAAAGATGCTGGAAACTTCGGTCCTGGGCACCATCATTGTTGAAAGCATTAGGTACTAGGTTTAAAGTGGTGTACCAGTCCAAAACAACTCCTTTAAGGTACACAAGAGCAAGTTGGAGTTTCCGTTCAGCACTCAATTTATTAGCAATAGCGGCTTTTCTAAATTCCTTTAGCCAGTTAGCAGGGTCTTGGGTTCCATCTCCATAAAAATCTGCAACAGTTATGAAAGTTTTCTCAGAACCTTGTCCAAGAGCATTAGCAAGATCAGTTATGGCTTGTGCAGCAGTTTATAAAGCTTGATCACCCATTAGATTTTCTGGTTGGTTAAGAGGTAAGATAGGGTTTAATTCTTTAACAAGAGGTTTTAAATTTATTTCCTCGAATTGTGGAGGGGAGTCAGCTCTAACAATAGTAGCGTCTTGGTTTTCAATATAATGATCAAGTGGATCAATTAAGTTTTGGTTGTTAAGAGGGGGTGTATTAAATAATGGAGGTGTATGATATGGAGTAACGTTTATATCTAAATTAACAGTAGGGTAAAATTCAGTTACAGGAGAAGGTGGAGGAACAGTTGTGCGAGCAGGAGAAAAGGTTTGTTGTATATAGCGAAGAAAACGATTTTGTGGAGGTGGAGTAGTTTCTCGAGTATAATGATAGGGAATTTTTGAAATAGGTGAAGAAAGAAGTGCAAGGCTTGGAGGGATTGATATATAAGTATTAGTGGAAGAACCAACACCAGTGTCAGCTAATTGTTCAGGTCCTAAAGTAAATATAGATTTGGGTGAAAGTTTAATTCAGTTTTTTCTAATTGATTTTGAAAATCAAATAGAAGGTTTTCAGTCCTTAGTCGAGTTGGAGCAGGCGTAGAAGGTAAGAGGTCCTCGATATAAAGATCAAGTAGGGTAGCTTCAAAATTAAGAGGTAAGATAGGTGCAAGAGTATAGGGGGTATGTACAAGGAGTAGACCAACAATAACCTCCTTTGGGTCTAAAAGGTCATTATTATAGTGGCAACTAAAAACAATGTCTCGAGCAGCAGCTCTAGCAGTATTATAATCAGTAGCAGTAACTAAAACACAGTAAGGGGGCATCCATAAATAACGTAATGTACCCCCTCATAGTAGCGCTGGACCCCCCCCTACTATATAAAAAAATTTTTCAAAATCCGTATGTTTATATATAAAATTTTACAAAAACTTGAATATATTATGATCCAGTGGTCCAATCTGGATGATTTTGGTACCATTCGATTCGTCTCTATGAGACGAATCCAATGGTACCAAAAAAAATTTCATTTAGATTACTGGATCACGTTTTATTAACGAAATACTATTGATTTTATAGTAATTTTATAAGAAAGCATAATAACCAATAGTATTTCGTTAATAAATCGTGATCCAGTGCTCCAAATCAAATGAAATTGGTACCATTCGAATCCTCTCCTCGAGACGATTCGAATGGTACCAAAATCATCCAATTTGGACCACTTGATCAAGTTTTAGACAAATTTTAATAAAAAAATTGCGTTATGTTGGGGGGACCCCCCCTACATAGTGAAAAATCGTTATATTTTGGGGGACCCCCCTTCAAATATAACGTTATTTATGGATGCCCCCTAAGAGTCATTTGTCTTTTGTGAATATTGGGTAGCAAAATAATTGTCTTGATATGTTCTCCAAAATTGTCGAAAGGGATGGTATAAATTAACAGGATAACAGATAGTACAGGATAAATCAGGATGGTAAGCTTGTAAAACGTCTACTGCGAGTGAGGAAGGATGATTTGTTTCGTGTACTTCAATTTGTTCTAAGTATAGTTCATATGCTCTATTCATATAGAGAAGGCAGTTCCCAAGTCTCAAGGAAACTAATAAAAGAATAATAGAATATATCTCCAAAAATAAAAGGTTAGTAGTAAGTTGTTAACAAAATTTTAATCTTCAAAATATAGTAAGTAGTTAATATCCAACAAAAAGAAAATTTCAAGTAAGTTGTAAGAAAATAACAAGGGTGCAATTAAACAGCAAGAGAGTTAGTAACAGCCAAAAAAAATAATTGAATTTCTGCCAAAGTAATAATAAAATTTCCAATTTCTTCAATAATATCCAATAATTTAAATAGGTTTCCGCCAGAAGGCACCAAATGTTACAGTACCGGAAGCCTTCTTTAATTCCGATAAAGTAACAATCACACGGCTCCTGAGATCCCTTACTTTGGGCGTGAAGTGGTGTACAAGAGGGAAGTATAGTTTCTTTTATATCTGTAAGAAACTATACACTTCTCTAAGGCAGTTCTGTATAAACAACAAGAAATAATAGACAGTTTATTAATTTAACAAGAGGGCTATTCCAAAGTGTCTGTTTCTTAGAAATCCCAAGAGTTTATTAAATAAATATAGAGGAGGGTAATTAATATAAAGGTAAAGATAAAATACAATATCTGGATCTGTCTAAAACTAAGGGAAATAAGGTGGGTTTATATATCTATTGAGCTAAGTGTCGCTAAGTGTTGCTAAGCGTCATTAAGCGTCACTAAGCGACATTAAGCGTCACTAAGTGTCGTTAAGCGTCGCTAAGCGTCGTTAAGCGTCGCTAAGCGTCATTGAATGTCATTGCACATCAATTTCGCATATCACTATTACTAAATACAGTTATTACAAAATTTCCTTATTAAGTTCTAATTTTCTAACTAACTTCTACCAAAATTAAAACCTATTCTATAACATCATAAAAGTAATCTGGAGTTTCTTGATTTATTACTACCAAGTTACTTTTACGTCATAGAACGAGCCACAGCTAAATGGTTATCAGATTGTGTCCCAGAGTTGTGTCTTTGCGCTAACGCCGAGGCAACCACGTAAGAAGCAACTTAGAGGGCCTGGTTTTTCTAAAAATATATATATATATATATAACTACCTTCTTGCGAAAGCGAATATTGGACATTTTATTCAGTTTTAAAATTAATAAGAGTTTAAAATCAGCAATCTTTTTTTTTCTTTTAATATGATTATCTTCGAATTTCATCCAATCAGATAAATCAAATCAAATTATTGCGTTGCGAAAATTTTTTTGGGGGTGATGTTACACAAACAAACGCGTTAAAAAAGAATATGTTTACGTAAGGTGATACAAAAGTTACATTTTTGATGCATCAATAATAGTAATATCAAAAATGTAACTTCTGTATTTGCATGTGTATAATAGTTACATTTTTGATGCATCATATTGTTTTGACTTGTGTCGCATCAAAAAATGAAATAAGACTTAGTGCGCTTCGGACACACATTAACCTAGTACATAGAACGTGCAAATTATTTGGCCCGATTTGATGAACAAATGAACTCTATGAAAAAAACCTTTTATTTATGAAAACTAAATTGATAACTCTAGTGAATATTTCAAATTACAAAGTTATGGTGCGTGAAATAGAATAATTTTTCAAGAATGTCTTATCTGGTCACGCGAAATGTCGATTCTAGATTTCCAGCACCATATCGATATCGAATATTTCTATTACCGGTATATATTATTAAATATAAATAAGATGCTGTAGAAATAGTCATATATAAGCCACAGATATGGTGAGTTCTGGCGCAGGGTTCACAGGACCGATACTTTTCTAAGTTGATCATTTTATCCCTCAGCAATAATAAATCACCATACATAAATTTGACACTAAAATTACAAATAAAAATTTCACTACGCATACGTACATCAACCTACACCACATCAATATATAAATTAAAGCTTAATAATCTCTATTATTCTAATAAATTAATATAAAATTTAAATTACATTCGATTTAACTACGAATTTATTATGGAAATTTTAATTTATATTTGACTAATTCATTCGTTGATGTTTTCTCAAGTTGTTGTTTTTGTAGGTATTGCGGGTGGTGGTGGTTTATTCCGTCTTGTAGGCACTGGTGCAGTTTTAATTTCTTCTAGATAATTACTTGGTACCCAACCTTGATCATCATTCATTTTTGCCAACCACCATCCATTATCATCTTTCTCTATAATTTCTAGTATGTCTCCTTTGTTAAATGATAATTCACCAGAATCTTCAGTGGCAAAATCGTAAATTGCCTTATACATATTTTTTGATTTTGCAGCCGGAGGAGGAGGAGGTGGTGGTGCGGGTTTTCTTCCTGATGATTGACCAGTTGAATTTTTACCAGATACGGATGCTGAAGGTTTATTTGTATTTGCTGCTTGTTGAGTTTTCGGTGCGCTAGTCGGAACTGACGTTTTTGATACTCCAGGTTTTGTAGGCCTACTATTTTTTTGTGATTTTCTCGAAGTAGTTGAAGATGTTTCTTTTCTTTGACAAGGGGGATCTGATAAACTATTTGGCGGTTCTCCAGAGCATACAGAAACAGTATGACTTTTATATACATCATCTTTGACATTTTCGTCTTTAATAAATTTCATATTAGCTGTTTTGTTAATCTTCTTAGTATATTCAATTGATTCTGAAATGGTAACATCAAATTGTGTCCCTTTAAGTTGTGACAAGTGCGTTACAAATTCAGTCTTGAAAAGGCAAGAAAATATCAAATCTCCTATTTCTTTCGTTGGATTATTAATATGTAACACCACCCAATCATCTCGTAAATGTGATAAACTAGCACTCTTAATTGTAATGAGAGGAATTTTTCTTTCAACGCTCATTGATAATATCTTTTTTTCAAGTGTTGAAATAACAATATATATAGCTTTGTTTGTCTAATAAAAAAGCAATAATGATTAACAAATCTTTGAATTTTCCTGAAAATAATGTAAACAAGTTGTGAATAAATACCATAATTAACATTCTTGGGCTTGGTTTACTGGCTCGGCCAAAACGAGCAACAAGAAGTTGAATTTTACTACTGAAAGCTACAGTTTCATTGTCTAAGATAAAAAGATAGCAATTTCAATAAATAAAACAAATAATTGTGGATAAATCATAATAAGCTCAATTTTGAACATACCTCCAATTTCGCAGGTATTCCTCAATGCTTCGCCACTGCCTCCAGGTACATTGACAAACAAATAATCACCCATAAACTTTCTCATGCTTAACAGACTAAACCTTCGTCTTTCCTTCCTTTCATTTAAGATTTGATGACCATAATCACGTAGCTGAACATATACGATTTGATCCTTATTCTTTTTCCAGCATCGTTGTATACGTGTTGCACATTCATTTTTATAACGAACATAGTTACGATAGGCACGTTGAATTCTTAATGCCATGTTATGCCAGTATCGATCTCTAAGGTGTTCAAGTGCCCAAATCTACAAATAAATTGGTTATAATGCTTGACAGATATAGTTAATATCAAAAGATTTGTAAATTTACAGAATCACACCGTTTCAGGATGTCTAATAAAAACTTTGGTGACACCCATTTGCCATTCTTCTTTAGCAATTCCGCAATCTTTTAAAACTCGTTCTGCTCCAGTTTTCGAATCACCTTGCCAAGTATATTCACCAGCATACGATGTCTTCTTTGATAATAAGTAGAACCTATTTGTAATATCTTATTAGAATATAAGAATATCATAGAGTATAATAAGCTTACAAACCACTAACCAAACTCTCATTACCTTTCCAAAAATTTTTCAAAGGTTTGCCGATAAGCGAATCCGGCTCTTCTTACTCGAATATTTTCGTTAAGCCCAAGATATTTGATTTGATGTAGTACCATTTTCTGATCATATTCTGACGGACTTTTATTGTGGTTTGGTTTTATAGTTCGAATATATGATGGACGAGCTTGCATTAAATTAGTAACTAAAGCATTTGCTGATGACTATAGCGTAAGATAACATATTAATATCACAATAGAAATAATGTCGATAGGCATCTCAAGTTATAATATATCAAAATTACCTTGATTTTGTCACCAACAGTAGGTGGCCTCTTTTTACTGTCACGATCAATTTTATTTGGAAACAATCGTCTTACAAATTTATTTCCGCTGCTTTCGATCAATTCCAACAAATCTTTAACTAATTGGTCTTTATTTTTATCAGTCATACTTGCTATTGTATACAAAACATCTCCAGCATAATGTTTCACCAAAAACTTGCTACCTCTAGATTCAAAATGTGGATTTGAACTCAGGAAACCTAATCTTTGAACAAATGAATTATCAGCAGCCTCAGAATCAGCATGCGCAGTAGCACAAGCGTCATTCAATGCTGCGAATATACCAGGTGGACGTTTCCCTTCAATTAAATCACATACAATTTTGTTATCAAAAAATTCAATAGGAGTCCATTTAATTTTTTCTTTAACATACTCTTCTTGTTCAGTCTTTAGAGTAAGTTCAATAAAAATCTGTTGGAGCTTCTCATTAACGTAATTAATGCATAATTGTTCAAAGCTGTTTTCTTCAAAGATCTCAAAACCATAAATATCTAGTACTCCTATAACGTGGGATGCTGTAGTACGAGATCGTAGGGCAGAATTGATACGCTCCACAATCCACTCGAATAAATTATTATATATAGCTTTTGCGAGGGCGTCACGTACAGCTGATGCCTTAAAAAAGAAAAACCGACTAATTTGTTACGAAACTAACAAATACAAAAGCTATATGAGAATTTATGATTGTGTTTACAAACCTGTACTGTATTCAAAGGAACATCGTATACCGAGCCCCGACGTCCACCGCGGGATGCTTCAATGGTGCGACTAGTCAATGACTATTAAATATAAATAGAATAAACGCAATAAATATTTATCCTAAAATTATTATAACTCTGATTCTAATGTAACTACACAAAACACAAAGTATATACTTTAGCAAGAATTTCACCGTCAACTTCCAAGATATATGCGATAAAATTTGTGACATCTTCATCGTTAACAACAGAATTTCCATCATTGCCTTCATCAAATTGTACATTTCCCAGCCATAAAATAATTGCCAACATCCGAAAGATATCATCTTGTTCACTTTGTGTCAAGCCAATAATATTCATGGCTTCCTAAATTTTCGTACATAGAAAATGTAAACAAAAGCAATATACGTAAACAAAAGCAATATACATCATTACAACGCTTCTTAATCAATTATTAAGCGTATAATACTACTTACTAAAGTTTCCGAATAATCCTTAGTATCATCAATGCCATCAACATCCAAACATCCACTTTTACAAGTATACAAATAACTTTCAGGACCTTGTATTCCGAATTGTTCTGCAATTTAACAAAGCATTATATGACATAATCATGAATATTGTTATAATATATTTTCAATTTTTATTTAATCAAAACAAACCTTGATATTCAGCAGAAGCTGCCTTAGTGAATTGATAAAAAATATGAAAATTACGTTCGTTCTCAATTTGCCCGACAACACGACCCTATTTTAAAAGCAATAATTTAAATATGTAATTTTTAAGGGTTCATAAAATAGAAAAATAAATAATTTAAATTATAGAATTTACCTTTTCTAATAAATAATTGGTAATAACAGCACCGACGGGTTCTCCTACGGAATTAAATTGAATTTCCAAATATTTCCCCTGAAAATATAATATATGTTTATACAACTTTTTTGTATGAAAAATCACCCCTATAAATGATCAAATTGTATACAAACATGTCGACTTGAATTATTATTACGAAGAGTTTTAGCACAGCCAAAACTTTCCAATAAAGGATTTGTGGCCAAAACCATGTCTTTAATCTCTTTAATTTGAGATGATGCACCACCACTTACGGTTGCAATATATTGCATAATCTAATACGAATTGGAATATATGATTAAACGAGTACATTTTTAGAGTATTTGATCAAGATAAAGATGCTAGAAATATTCATACTCTTTTGGCTGCCTCTATGTAGATGTCAAAAATGATGATTATTTGCGAAAATGAATTAGCAATATACAACTATAAATATGGTTACACACCAGTTTTTCCTGCGCCAGATTCACCACTATTAACAGAATTTGAAAAATACCAAATTACAAGAAACGTCTAAATGCTTTTTAAGCAGATCAATTAATACCTGATAATTATACACTGATTTTCTTTATAACTATTCATGTTGTAATAAGATGATTCAGCAATTGCATACACATGAGGCGGCATCTGTGGAATAAAAATAGATTAATTGATAATGAATGGTGAATGATAAAGTTTATAAGAATTGTATTCTAAGAAAAATTCTAAATCATACTTCGAGCAAGTTTTTTCCCATATAACTTTTCAATATTTGATCTGTATAAATACCCAAGTCTTTAAACGGGTTGACACTAATAAGCACATGTCCAATATATGTCTTAATTAAAAAAAATTGGGTTAAGAAGATTTTTAACGGCTAACTTATTACAAAAGATCAAAAACCAAATCTAGATTTTACGCACATAAATCTCATGATTTTCGAATCTTTTCTTCAAATTTTCGTTAATCGAATCATTATTAACTTTGCTCAACATGGTCATGTCAGAAACCCCAACTTGTTTTTTGTTAAATTTCTCTTTCCAATCGGCTTTTTCAAATTTCTTTTCTGAACTCTTACTACTACCCTTTGCAGCACCACCTGCTGCGGTACTATTACGTTTGGTTTTTTTTGGAGGCTAGTTGTCAAAATGGGTAAAAGTTTATTGAAGAAATAAGTAATCATAAGGAAATGAGATATTTTTCTTTACTTACCATGTTTTAGTATGTATTGATAGAGATATTTCGTATATCGATATTTCATGCGTGCAATTTAATTTAAGTCTCGGGACGATGATTTTCTGCGTTTCACGGAATGCCACAGAAATCACGGAATTAGGTTGTAAACACGGAATGTATTAAGAATAGCACGGAATTGCCGCAGAAAGTAGGGATTTATAAATTATTTGTTTTTTTTATAAGTACAAGGTTCTAAAAATATAACTTCCGAAAAGGTTCGAAAAGTTCCGAAAAGCTCCGATATAGAAAATAAATAAACCTGAAATACGAGCGTGGTCGGGCGAAAATTTTTTGCCTAATATCCGAAATAATCCGAAGAAATATGACAAATTGATTGCAGAATATTCAAGATTTCTATATAACCAACACAGAATTTATAAATGACCAACGCAGAATTCACGCAGAAATTATGCACGGAATTTGTTTTTGTCACGGACGGAATTGGTAAGTTTTCACCGCAGAAAATCATCGTCCCTGGTCTCGGATCACATTAAAGCTCTTATTACGTAACACCTTTTCCCTATCTGCTACATATCAGCGGATCGGCATAATTGGGCCTTTTTTCAATAAACTGTTACACGAAAATTTGCTCCTAAGTGACGTTGAAAAACTAACAAATGAAGCACTTGTTACAACTAACAAAAGGGCTTCTTCGACGTCTAGACAAGTTAAAAAACCAAAAAAATCCAACAAAAGAGCTATGCTAAGCTGTAGAAAGAAGTACTTTTACCGTTTGTTGAAATACTCGGGTGTTTTAGGATGGGTTGGGCATTGTAAGATGGGTTGGTAACTATCAAGGGTAAATTCGGATGCTAATTTTCAAAAAAATGGCCTTTTTAATCTACTTTTGGCTTATAATTAAATACATGAATTTCATAATGTTCTACGTACTTAATTATAAATGCAAAGCTGGTTAAAAAGGCCGTTTTTGTGTAAATTCGCTCTATAATAAATTTTCGAGCAAAATTTTTTTGATAATCCTCGATCATGATTGGTCGATTTACCCAACTATGCCGATCCGCTGATATGATAATATTATTGGTTAATTATAGGGCGCAGTGCAGGATGTACTTTTATAAAAAAAAAAAACCATTTTAATTTATTTATAGCAACATTTCACTTTTTATAATGAGCATAAATACAGATCTCGCGACAGAGTTTAAAACCTCACTCTTAAATGCTTTGCAATCTCGTGAAAAATCCGAGCAGGTATTTCTCACAAAGATTGCCTGGTTCTTTATACTTTGAAGTTTTTGAAATATTCACATAATTTACATTTGTTCTAAACTATTTGTGGCCTGAAGGATTTATTTCAATCTCAATCTTCAGAAGTGACATTTGCAGGGTACATTATTATTCATTGGTATTATTTTTCTTTGCCATTAAATGAGAATCAAAAAACTCAAGATCACGATCATTTCGAACTGTTGATATTTTCATTTTTGTTTAACATGAAATTAGAATTTTTGATTCTCCGTCTAAACGATCTAAAAATGATAAAATTATTGAAAAAAAGGATGATTTTGAATTAGTGTTAGATACTTCAGATGATATAACTAAACTTGTTCAAGAGTTTTTCAAAGCTTCACTGGCAGTTGGTAACACGGTATTTATTTATTTTAAATCATAAGTCGGAGAATTATTATCTGTTATCGGCAAATCGCGTATAGTGAATATTTATATCGCCTATTTAAATTTATTCAGGGGGAGCTTGTAAATTATATAATATCGTTGCTCACTATAGATCCCCCGACTTGGGAGCGTATAACTCTCATTTTATCAATATTTAATGGTCTAATAACTGACACGCCAACAACATTTGGGTTGTTATTAGCTCTTGGTGGTGATATTTCACAACAATCTTCTACTCTCCAACCTGTTATGCATATCACAATTCCACAGATCTTCAAGGACATTGCAGCCCTTCTTGATATTTCATGTACTGAATTGTGGATGGGCGTGCTTTCATTTATGCATACTATTTTACAACAAAATCTTAGAGCCATGGTGGATATTCCGCCAGATTTAGCAACTGAAATTATTAAAAATATTTTACGACAAATTGATGGACTTCCACAATTTCTTGATAAACAAAAATATAAATGCGTTGAAAAAGGACGCCAAATGATTGAAACCTTTTTAATTGGCAAAGATTGTGGAGGTACCGGTTGTGTCTCACATTTTCAGGTCATTGAACAGGTAAGAGTAATATAATTTATTGTATGTCTGATGATAGATGTTTAAAAATTCTATTTTGGATTATTCGTTATAGCTGCAAATAATATACGGAATACCTGTTCTTGGACGTTTTATCCATGTTCATTGGTCCATGGAGCAATTTGTGAATGAGTTATGTCAACGTCGCAAACGTCTCGCATTTTTGATGATACCTCCTGGTAATTGTAATATCATAATAATCTAGTGAAATATACACTATTATTCTTATTTAATAAACTCTTTACAGACGCATCATGGCCATTAATTTCCCAACACAGGTTTATAATGGTGTTAATACTATTTTGATTGAAAATTACATTATTGTTCTATATCAATTGATACCAATTTTTCTTTTCATTAGTCGACCTCATGAATACATTGATATAACCCATCTGCCTATTTATCAGGCATTTTCTTGTGATTACGTATGATCATTTTTATTCATAAACAGCTTTCATTCCTTGATTACTATATTTATTTTGTCATGTTATTAGGAACAATTTATAGATGAAGGACATGCTACAAAATTTTCTTCACGATTTCGTGACCTGCTGTTTCAACGCACATCCATTGAAGAATTCAAGGCTATGATAAAATCTATAAAACAAAGTACTCAAGGAATGGAGCATATGCGGACTGCTTTTTTTGATAAAGTGCACAACGTTATTATGTCAATTCAATCTCAATCAAACTTTGAAGAGCCAAGAATAGGTATATTTAACATATTTATTTGTTCCATTAGATCCGTTTTCGAGTTTAACCTGTATTCTTGTAATAGATCAACATTCAAATGAAGATATACTTTTCCCCGAAAATCTCGATTTTTGGGAGCTTATTATTGAGCTAGGCGATCAATTATTTGGTTTGGTCGCAACAGAGTATGTTTTTTCGCCAATTAGTTATTGTTACAGATCATAATGATTTGGATTAAAATGAAATTTGCAAGTTTCTATTTTATTTAACTCCCAAAAACCCATTTATATTTGTTTATTATAAACTCTATACTCTAAAGTTCTAAATCTGATCCTAAAAAGAATGCATCCCAAAATTTGTACTTTCGGTGGCTTATATATACACTATACAAAATTTCATTTTGATCTGATTTCATTTTAATCTGCAAACTTTCTAATTTTTTTTATTAACACATGAATTTAATTGATTGAAATAGATGTTTAAAATATGAGGATGTCCTCTCAAAGTTTTATTACATGGTTCATCCTAAACATGGTGAACACCATAAAGCAATTCCAAAAGATAATACTTTGATCTGGTTACTGATTCAACTTTTCTGTATCCACTATTTATAATTGTGTATTTTCAAAATTTTATTGGCTATATTTCTCTTGATAAAATTTATTAATGTACTTATTAGATATGGATAAAGTTGGAACTGTGATTTCTGAAGATTTGAAGTCTGATGAAAGGCTGTTCAAAATGCTTATACAATTATACAACGAGCAACAGATTAGATCTAGAGATTCATTTTATTTACGAGATCTAGCTTTGCCATGCGCGGTAATTCTTATTGTGGCAGCTGAGATTAAAACTCGTAATACTGAGAATTGGACCTATTTTAATAGGAAAATTTAAATTTTTTTTGGTAGTGTTTTTTTTTTAGGTATAAGGAATTAATGTAGAGTGTTAGCAATTGGAGTAACATATTCTGAGGCATTCTAGTTTAAACCAGACTGGAGTGAATTTTAAATATATTTTAATTAGATCATCTAAACTAGTTTGCTCTATCAGAAACCAATCCAGAGTATTATATTGGAGCTTAATACTTCAAGTTAGTTTGCACTAATCTCAAACCAAGCAAAACCAACACATTGTCAACTTAGTTAGAATTGCTATTAACAAAGAAGAATCAGTGGATTTTGTTAAGTTTAGAAATCCAAATCTCAGCATAAACCAGCTGCCACACTTATTTTTTTTCAGTGTTCTTATTCTCAATTTCATATAATAATTGGGAATTTACTAACAATTATATTAATGATAATTGATTATATTAGGTGACTGCCCAACAAGGAAATTTACGTGAAGCAAGTAATATCAAATATAGGTATCCACAACTTGGGGCCGCATTACATTATTCGCAGCTATTCCATCACCTTAAAAAAGATTTTGAAAAATATAAAGGTTTGTATTATATAAGTCTACTTAAATTTAATACATTGTATATAATATTATGAAATTTAATCATTATCCTTTGTTCTAGCAAATGTGCATAAGCATGATTTATTTAGAAATTTAACCATCCAGGAAATGATAAAGATTTCTATTGCTAGCCAAATAAGCAAAAATGCTGTAGCTGATACTTTATTCAACTGTTTAGTCCCTGCTAGACTTGAATTTGAATCAGGAAAGCTTGGGTTTCCTGATGCAAAATTTCTGAAGGGTGGCATTATTGAATACAAACTCCTAGATTTAATTAATGTCACCAACAAGCATAGGTATATTGTTAAAACAGTTTTTTCATCAGTAATCATTAATAATAATTAGATATTCTCTATTAAAATGATTTAATAATAGACTTATAGAGCTTATATATAAGATGAGTCTTGATGGAGATAATGCCCCCAAATATCCCAAAGATGTAGCTGAACACAAAATAACGTGTGTTTCGCCTTATGTTTTAGATGTACTCTATAAAACGGTCTATAGTGCACCTTGGTCGTAAGTAACATGGTATACAGTTGAAATCACTATATTTATTCTTTTCTCACAATTTAGATATTTTTTTAGTTTAGAACCATTAGTTAAAGAAATTCTTGAAAAATTGAAACATTTTGATAAGGTTTCTAAAATAAGTGCTGAGGGGGGAACTCCCCAGTTGACCGAAATTGCTTTACGCTGGAAACATACTATTCTACAGATTCTTTGTCATCGATTTCATAGATTCTTGAAACGTTCTGCAAAGGCTCCCGATTTATTACATTACATAAAGTATTCTGTTTCTCATTTAGGACATAGACAAACATATCGTGATGCAGAATTGTTTGCTTTGCACATCATGGTAGCTAGATTTCAATTTCTGACTTTGATCATTCAAAACATAATAGTTAAAATAATAGGTATTTTTCATATAGATGATGCAAACAGACGTCAAGTTTATTAAATCTTTGTCTGATCCAAATCGAGACAAACAAATATGGTTTCCAGAATCTGAACTACTAGCAAGATATATGATATATACCATGGCACGTTTGATAAAACTAAGGCAATCATTATTTTTTAGCAAGATTTGTGTTGCTTTTTTTTAGTACAGTTGATCATTACATCATAGTTTATTTTAGAGGTGTTGGCGACGTCCCGGATATAATTAATGTCATTTTAGAAATTTATCCACATCCGATTCAATGGTCAGACACAACGCTAAGTTTTTTCCCGGAACCTTTGAGATCGCAACTTGCAGCTCAACAAATGACAATGGGAATGACTGTTTCCTCTATCTCTTTTACAGATAAAGATGTATGTATATATGCTCCAATGCGGTTTTTAGGTTATTTATTTATTGCAATCTCCAAAACCTATATAAACTTCTTATGTTACTGTCGTACGTATATAGATGAACTCCGCTTTACAGGTTGGAAACCTTTTCAAACTGTTTATGGATCAGGCTCTTAATTCTGAGGATGAAACGACTCTTCAAGAACATTACTCTAAACTTGAAAATCAACCAATATTCTTATGTTCCCTTTGGAAAATTGGTTGTGGTAGAAAAATTTTAAATCCAGATATGATGAGCAGTAAATATTATTCATATATTAGTTCTACTTGGTTACCTTATTTTATATACTAATTAGAATATACTTTTATTATTAAGCTTTGCGAAAAGTTTTATTACAATTTCCTCCTTCCAGAATGGCAACTTATACAATGACACTGATTGATTTTATAATTGAAATGATAGAACGTGATCCTAATGGATCACCAGTGGAAGTGGTGAGATGTACATTTTATTCTTTTTTTTTTTTTTTTAGATTAAAATCAAGCTTTTTAATATCAAATTGTTATATATATTAAAGTGCTGCAAAATGCTTGATGAATTGATATGGAAATATCAAATTCTTGCTTTTGAACATGTTCTATTCGCACTTGTCAAAGGTCATAGCGAGGTTAATGCTACAGCAATTGGAATCCTTGACTATTTGTTGTTTAAATCTGAAGAATTTTCAGGAAGGGTTAAATATTTTATATCCTTGAAATTTTGTCATCGATATTGGACCGAGGATAATCATCATGATAAATTAACAAATTATCTTGAAAAATATCCTGAATATTTTCAATATGAGGCATTTGCAATGGATGGTTATGAAACTGTGAATAAATCTTTAGACCCACCATTGGTAACAAATATGCCGATTTATTATACAACGGTTATTCGAAGATCATTACCAATACTCGACATAGTAATTGGTAGATTGATTGAATTTGGACAGCAGGAAATGCTTGCTAAACTACTTGATAAGTATGGACCCCTTTATAGATATCATCAAACACCTCTTGCTTTCGTTAGGGATCTTTTGCATTATTATTATTCTGCCCCAGCATTGAGGGACCAATCTATTTCCACGAGGTTAATAAAATTACTTGGTGAGTACTACATATATAATTATCTGGGTGAATAGTCCAAAATGTAGAGAAACTTTCAGTATGCCCTTATATATTAGTAGTTCGTCTGGTCCAGTATAAAATAGAATCGAATTAGTTAAAGTTCAGTCCGAATTAAATTTGAACTTAGTCTGGAACAACAAATACTTGAAATCCAGTCTTTAAAATCAATTCAACTGAGCTATTTGAATTTCACGTTTGAATTTAATATGAACTGAGTTTTAACATCCCTGCTATAGATGCACATATATAGTCAGTTCTATATATGAGTTCTGCCAAGGGAAAAAGGCCGTTCGGACTTTCGAGTATATCAAAAACTAATATACTTGAAAGTCCGAACGGCCTTTTCCCTTGGCAGTACTCATATAATGAACTTGTAATTAGTTTAAAAGTTGAAGATTATGTAAAGTCTATTGTACTTTTACTTAGTTTCACCTATCATTTATTTCAAAAACAGACTTCGATGAATATGATATTGATTCTCAGTTATTGCAATACGGATCTGGAAATGACGGATTTCTAGTAGAACTTTTTGACATTACCTACTTTGAAAAAGTTTTCCGAAAATTAGCTGACTGTAAGATTTATTTTTTCATTATAATAATAATAATAATAATAGTAATAATAATAATAATAATAATTCATTGATTATTAATCCACATTCTCAAAACATAATAGTAATGTCTCCAGATACATGTGCCCCAAAAACTGATGCCAAATTTCCGGAACGTCACTTTCGAGAGATTCCAAATCCTGTAGTACAGGCCCTCCATATAGCCTGTATAGAAGTGCTTGCAACGCCAATACCATCTGATCAAATTGTGAAAGATACGTTGGATATTATAACTTCTATGAATGGACGTAAGAATATGTCTGTTCATCCTATGGTCATGCATGCTATGGGCTTGTTGTACTCTTTCTTGCCTACTGAGGATTTCTTATATCAAATATTTGATAAGGTGGTGTTAATTATCACCACAGATCCTCATTTAAAAGAATTTTCACAACCTTTTAATTTGGTAATTGCACTAATATATATATATATTGTTCAGGGATTAATATGAAATGCTTACATTTAATTTTTTTAAACGATAGATTCAGCGTGAGCAATCTCAATCATCATTATCATATTTAGATCATGCATCATACCAATCAGATCCATTGCAACCATGGCCATTTCTACCTTCAACACGAGCTTTTTCGGCAATGTTTCCCTATATTTTCAATGAATATGCATCTAATCTTCATAATTTTGGCACAAACGTTGCAAACAGTCTTCTCACATTTATACATAGTTTATTACATTACTCAAATATTGATGATATACAAATACTTCTTACCAAACTTTTAACTGTTGGTGATGGTATTAATACAGATGTGCAAATACTGTATTTGTGTGCTTTAATTGGGCCTGTGATACATAGATTATTGGAAAATCGCATATTGGTTTTAACGAGTGTAAATTGAATATTCATTTGTAAATCTTTTTGATTTCATTTCATTTCATTTTAGAAAGGTTATCTAACATAACACTTTTCATTTCTTTTTTTATGAACAGTATATATTGCACATCATTCAAGTATTGAATAGTGTGACCTTAAATATGGAGTTAGTGAATTGCGGAGACACAACACTCGCTTTAGAGCAAATTTATGATTTCTTGTAGGCTTTAAATTCTCTTAATATACCACATATAAATTATATACTCATATTTTTGTCATCAAACTCCATTTTAAACCAATCTAGGTATTTTGTAAAGCCTATAATAATTAATGATCCTGGTTCGTATGCAAGTGCGCAACAAACAATAAGGTTAATGAAGGTACCTGTTCAAAGTCGATTGTTTGGATATCTTATATGATTTTACGGTAGGTTTCTCTAATGAATTTCCAACGAGGAATTAGGGTAAGCAACTGGGGTCGTGCAGATGATGTATGACATTATCATAAAGTTTTGAGCATATTTATTAATTTTCTAAGCACTATAGTATCTCTATAGTATTCATTTATCAAAACCTTTAAACTATGGTTATCTTAATCGTGATATTTGCGATTTAGTTCATATTTTTGTGTAAGACATTTATACACGGTCCGATATGAATGTATAGAAAATTTTAACAGAGTTGAACCCACCGGATAATTATCTACAGATGATCCGGTTAACGCCTATTCAGATTCAGTTCCAATCCCTTATTCAGCAATGCTTAATAATATTTATCTTATTATTACGATTCATTAAACAGTAAAGACACTAAAATATGCAATTATTTGATAATTTTGGATGGTTATCGCTGTATAACTGATAATTCAGTACAATGTAAGGTTGATTTTATTGGCTAATAGAAAAGATTTCTGATTCACTAACATTAATTAGGGCCATCGATTTCCTGCTGTGACAGGCCCTATTTTATATGCCTTTTTATGCGAAATAAAATTTCAAATTCAGCGATTTCTAAACTTACGCTATAAAATTCTGCGAATTAAATAAAAAATTTAAATTTACTATCAAGCTTTTACAAAAACTGGCCTTAGTTCGACTTTTTTTCCGAGGAATACACGTGTTTTAGGCTCACTAACATCGGCTTGTACATGATACTACGCCAGTATTTTGAACCGGAATTTGATAATTTTAGCAGGTTTCACAGATCAATTTTCCCGATGTGTTATATCTTTATAAATTTAAAATTAATAACAAGTTCTGAGTTCGTGAAAAAATGGGTTAAGAACTAAATAGGTAAATTATGCATCACTTTTTTTTCAAGTGTCGTTTAGGCATTGTAAAAAAAATTTATCACAACTGTAATATTTTATTATTTTTATTCTTGTTCGATATTTATTTTAAATACAAATTATTTGAATTTTTAATATATCACTATATACATTAATAAAATTAACTTTTACTAATTTACGTCTTCAGAATTTAATTTTCGAGATTTTATCGTCGGGAAAATTCGTTTAAATTAAAATTTTCTTGCACAATTTTTGATTCTAATTAAAAAAAAAAATAAAAAATGAGTAATAATTCTCAGTAAGTTAAAGACAGGTTTAGCGAACGTTACTTAATATATCTATGGAGTTATCAAAACTGGTAAAAGAACGTTCACAGTATTTTACTACTGTGGCCACGAAGAGCTTTCAATTCACCAGTAAAAAAAATAGGGGGTGTAGGTCATCCACTTAGATGAAACTGAAGAAGAACGTTCATAGTATTTTACAACTATGGCCCGATGAGCTTTCAATTCCCAGGTAACATCTAAATGGACAAGCAAACACAGTACCAGGTGAACTTCTATTGTTACGGGTGTACTGAAAGTGTTACTAATTCCTCATCCGGAACCAGTGGACCTTCTCCATAACATCAAGCTAAAGTATCTAGGTCGGACTTAACCAGATTCAATAGTACCTTAACCAATTCACCCATGTAGCTAGGGGTGACAGAGTTAAAATATTAAAAATATTTTAACTTCCGTCTAAAAAGATATCTCCAAAAAATATAAAAAGTAAATTCGCCCCACCTAAAGATAATTAAAAATTTAACTTACTTTTAATTCTTTTATCCAATATAACGTATAAATAGGTTTTCGTCATTCGAAGGCGCGTCGCAAAACATAGAATAGTGTTAGAGATAGATTCGGGGATCGAAAAGCTGTGTATTTTTTAAAAAAATTTTTATAAACGAGTTGCTATATATATAAAAATCAAAAATAAATAATGTTTATTATGGGAAAGGATAGTAACGAAAAAAAACGATATGGTATCAAAAAAACGGATATTAAGGAAAATAAAAAATAAAAGGGAGAACGTAACTAGTAGAATAGTAAAATAATACTAAAAACAATACCAAATTAGGGACCTCAGTTTTATGCGATGCGATGCGATGCGCATAATGAGCCAATTTTTAGCTAATTTGGCCCAAAATCGCATAATAGTAACTAGTGCCTGTGATTGGTCGATTTTAACCAACCGATCAGTTTTTTTTTATATAAAAAATTTTGAACGCAAATTTCAGAATTTTTTTATATATGCCGTTCCGACATATTCCGAGTAGAAAATCTAACAACGTAAATTATGTGAAGTAGGGTTGGGGGCACGGTGTCCCAAGGCATGCCTTTGAGCTAGGGTGTCCAGGGTTATGCGATGCTATGCTATGCGCATAATTGACCATTTTTTCGCATCGCATATGCTTCGCATAATTAAGCAAAAAAAAGCATTCAGGTCACGTGCCTCAAATATGATTGGTAGATATGATTTTTTTTTGAGATACGGATAGCTAACGTGGGAAAGAATTCCGAAAAGTTCCGATGTAGAAAATGAACGAACTGAAAATACGAGCAAGGTCGAGGCAAATTTTTTTGTCAATATCCGAATAATTTCGAGAATAGTGAATAACACAATAACACTATAAAGATCGCATAATCTATTTAAATATTTCGCATAATCTTAAATTTATTTCGCATTCATCGCATAATTGACCTCAGTCAAATCGCATAATTTACCTCATCGCATCGCATAATCCTGGACACCCTACTTTGAGCCAAAAGGCATGCCCCTATCATGTGATTATAAATCTGAATCATGTGAATTGGTATGCATTGATTGGCCAATTTTTGTGAATTATTTTTGGTAATACAAAATCTGGTTGGCTAATAAAAATAAATTCAAACCAATTTTTATTAATTCTGATAACTATTATCATTGTGTATTTGGTTGAAAAAAAAACTTGAATTTATTTATCAATTAATACATATTATATTTAATAACAAAATAAATAAAATAACATAAATGAATTAAAAATCGTTAGCTATCAATAAAGTAATATATGTATATGGAGTATAAAAGGTATAGAACATAGAATATAGGGGCATGCCCAGGGCACAATAAGAGAGGGCATGCCTTAGCCCGAGGCATGCCCCCTATGGGCATGCCCAAAATTTTTACCGTGCTCCCAACCCTAATGTGAAGTTCTGAAAGAAATTGACCAATCCAAATTGAGTATATTTATCACGTGGTTAATGGTACGAAAAAAATCGCATAATTTACGATTGTTTCGCATAATTCTGGGAACGTAAAGCATTAGCCGCATAATTTGGCCCAATCGCATCGCATAATTTGCNACGAAAAAAATCGCATAATTTACGATTGTTTCGCATAATTCTGGGAACGTAAAGCATTAGCCGCATAATTTGGCCCAATCGCATCGCATAATTTGCATTTTATTTCGCATCGCACTGAGGTCCCTATACCAAATACTGAAAAAAATATCAAAACAATCTTGCAGATTTACGATCAGGTTGTAAACCTGGGAAAAAACTGCTTTTGCCTTTTTTGGAATCTGGCGTTTCCTTAAGGATAAATCGATTTCGTACTAAGCAAACCTCTTTGTGCGCATAACAAATGTTGTAGAGGAGAAAATTACGAGCATAATGGTAGTTGAAACATTGAAATCGGCCTGGTGGATCGTGAGATATGGGCATTTTTGTTTTTACGACTATTTGTTTACTTCTTTGTTTACATCATATAGTCGTTAGGACAAATACACCTATATCTCACGATCCATTGGGCCGATTTTAGTGTTTCAACTATTATTATGCTCGTATTTTTCTCCTCTACAACATTTACTATGCGCATATATCTGCCAGATTCTGAAAAAGTCACTGGTTCCCAAGCGGATCACGAGTTATTAGATTAGGGTTAGTGCATTAGGTTTGTAATTAATGTTGTATATAGTAAAATCGTTCAAGGAATGTTTTTTGTTAATGTGCAGAAGGTTATTTCTTATGAAGATTTTAAGAAATAAACGATTTTCTTTTAATTTTCTTTGTTTTGAATGGAATTCGTTATTGGCTAATTTTACCGCAGATCGTCACATGCCAGACCTTTGATAAAATCGCCACAAAAGGAAGGATATGGAAAGTAGGAATATAAAGAAATCAAAATTTTTATTTAAATCTTTTGAGAGCTAAAAAATTTTTTTAACTGTTAACATGTAACTACCTCGAAAAAATTTAACAGTTAATCACTCAAGATTCTTTGACCAAAGTTTCATTGCGAAGCAATAACCATATATCGAAAAATTTTATGTGACTCTGAAAATGGCGAGATCATAAAACAACAATTTGTCCGGAGCGTAGCGGAGAAAATTTACTGGTTACGACGGATATTTGTGTTCCTGTGATTCTCGATGAATGACATAAATTTCATCCGAATCTGATCACAGGAACACAAGATATTTCGATTCGTCATAATATCTCTATCTATAATATCTGCAAAAAGGTATATCGAGAATATCTTGTATTCCTGCATTCCCGTGATCAGAATCAGATGGAATTTATACCATTTGATTCCTCTCATCGAGAGGAATCGAATGATATAAATTTCATCCGATTCTGATCATGGAAATACAAGATATTCTCCATAATACCCCCACGGTTATTTTTTATAAAAAAAAATCAAATCAAATTAAAATATTTTGTGATCAAGTGATCATTTTGGTATCATTCGACTAGTATTCGACTCATCTCGATGAGGCGAATCAAATGATGTCAAAATCGTTCGACTTCGATCACTGTATCGCGTGAACGGTCTAACTTCGTCATAATATCCCCTTATATTAATTATATTTTTATATACATACAAATAAAATATATAACTATCTATATCTTTATATACAATTATACTACTGTACTATATACTGTACAGAGACCCGTAAAAATTTGTATATAAATTAATACAAACTAATGCAAATTTAGATTGATAATGCAAATTAAACCAAATTTCTAAGGGTAAAATTCACGTGTATTCTATAAATTTGATTGGCTAATAATGTTAGATAGTGTGCTGAAATAAGTTTCCGAAAGAGGAAATGAATGAACATAAAAGACGAGCCAGGTCAGAACAAAATTTTGAGTAAATTTTTGATGTTTTCCAAAACAAATCGCAAATTAATATAAAGTTAATATCTTATTACAAATTAATACAAATTTTTGCAATAACGCAAATAAAGATTTTGTATAACACAAAAAATTTTTACGGGTCTCTGATACTGTAGAAAAAAAAATTGTTTATACACGTGTATCAAAATTTTTAAAACCTATTCAATTTTAATGATTTAATATTTATTTTAATTTTACAAACATGTGAAGGTTAAATAATTTTTTTTTTGTATCAATTTTTATATATGGGAACCCCTATAGCAAAACAAACCATTGAGCAAAAAATTTTGATTTTGTAATTTTATAAAAATTGTATTCCTATTACTCTAATTCTTCGAGAAATTAAGTTTTTAAAAAAGTTTTTTTTTTTTTGCCCAATGGCTTGTTTTGCCTTGTTTTGCTGTGAGCATCCTCATATATAAAATTTGAATATAATTAAACCATTTTAAACCCTTATACAAACATAATATGCTTTATTATTAATAAATGTTCATAATAAAGCAAAGAAATTGCACCTCTAATCAGCCTTAACAACAACAACTTGAGGAGGTCTAAGAATCCTGCCATTTAAACTGTATCCTATTTTTTGTATTCAAAAATAGTTCCAACATCTTGACCATTTATACTTGCTTGATATAAAGCCTCATGAATTTTTGGATCAAATTTTTCTCCTAACTTTGGTTCGATCTTTTCTATTCCGTGACGTTTAAGTGTACTTAACAATTCTGATTCCGTTAAATAAACTCCTTTATATAAATTAACCAATTTACTAATAATTGAATTGGATTCTGTAGGTTCGGTACGTAACTCTGGTAGAACAGACGCTAAAGCAAGTTCCAAATTGTCCACTGCAGATAAAATATCTTTAGCAAATTTTTGAATTGAGAAATGAGATGCCATTTCTATTTCTCGACGAGCCACAATATTATTATGATTTTTTGTTTTTTGTTTATTTGCGATTTTTATTTAATTTAAATACGATTATTATTTTTTATTTAATAATTTAAATACGATTATTTTTCTTTATTTATTAATTATTTTAAATTAAATACGACTATTTTAAATAGGTTATGATTATTTTTTAAATTATTTTAATTTTTTTTATTTAACTATTTATATATTTATTTAATTTTTTTGTTTTTAACTATTTATATCATATATTTATTTAATTTTTTTGTTTTTAACATATTATATAATTAATAATATACTATAGAAAGTTATACTGTTCCAAAAAATAAAAATAATTACAAATAAGGGCCAAAAGTGAAAATAGGGCCCGAGTTTGAAAAATTTTACAATTAAAAGCCAAAATAACTTTGCGTTATGACGGTAGTGATCTACTATGTACTACTTTATACATTTTATACTATCCTTTAGCTCAATTAAACTTTCTTTATTAATAAAGATACAGTTAAACTAGGTTAAACACGATACTTATCAATATTGCAATGTTTTTTCGGTTCTGAACTAATAATACCAAAATTAGTTATAAAACATTCATATTTTGTGAAGGTTACTATGAGGATGTTTAGAACTTCAAAAACTCGTAAATACATGCAAGAATAAATACAATACTGATTAAAAAGTAATACGTTTAACTGTTGTTAAAAAAAAAAAAAAATTATATTTATGTAAATTTAAATGTTAAAATGCAACTAATTAACTACGATAAACTTGGACCCTTGGTTGTAAAATTGTTCAAATTTGGGCCCCTATACGTAATTAATATTATTAATGTTTCGGGGCCTTATGTGTAAACTCCCCTTAAATTTATTATACATTTTAAACTTTCCTACTTTGTTTAATGCGTTGGGAGTGCGCCAAATTTTAAATCGTGTTTGCATATAATGATAAGGTAGATGCACGCAAGGAGTGCATATTCTTTCATTGCGAATGCAAAGTAAAATTGGAAATTTTATTTTGCATTCGCAATGAAGGAATATGCACTCCTTGCGTGCATCTACCTTATCATTATATGCAAACACGATTTAAAATTTGGCGCACTCCCAACGCATTAAACAGCCGTTAAAAATCGAAAAAGACCAACGAATATGTGATACACTCCCCTGACAAAAATCACCGGTAATCAAAAAGATCTAACCTAATTTAGTGATATACAAATCGTTCTTTGCGCAATAAATAAAGTTATTTTATTCATTATAACGATTTGAAAATTTGATAATATTATATAATGTAAACAAAAAAAATAATCAATATTTTTACGGCAACGCATTCTTTGAACCGTATTGTTAACATTAATCAGAGTTTTAATTAAAGTTGTTCTCCGAGTCTTAAAGCATACAGGATTAAATTTTCATAGAAAAATTCCAAAAGGTTCTCGCGAACTATTGTTTTTTATTAGGAATTTTATAAAATTTATGGTTTATTATATAAGATTTTAAGATATGAAAAACGTAATTTTTTAAAAATTTTTAATTAAAAACAATGGTTCTTGAGAACCTTTTGGAATTTTTCTATGAAAATTTAATCCTGCATGCTTTAGGTCTCGGAGAACAACTTTAATTAAACGTTAACAATACAGCTCAAAAATGTGTCGCTGTATGAAAATTTTGATCAGTCTAAAATACTACGAAAAAATTATCAAATTTTCAAAATTATATGCAAATCATTATAATGACTTATTAATGCTAACAATAACAATACAGTTCAAAAATGCGTCGCAAATTTTGATCAGTCTAATATAGTGATGTCGAGATAACCTTTTAACGGCACTATGTTTTGGTTTTATCACGTGGTAAAACTGATTTTAACATTAGGCCGTTTAAAGTTGATTATACAGTCATTCCCCTCTTGGTTAAATGTCCCCCGAAATTAAACAAGCCAATCACAACACATAAAAAAAATGTGATTAAACTTGACGTCAGTATAGTGAACTCTGAACTCTCGTTATAGTGAACTCTCGTTATAGTGAACTCTCGTTATAGTGAACTCTCGTTATAGTGGATTCTCGTTATAGTGAACTCTCGTTATAGTGAACTCTCGGTATAGTGAAGATTAGATATAGTGAATTCCGGAATTATTAAACTTCAACTGGATATGATATAAGCTATAGTGAAGATTTTTTTTTCTCAGCTCAAGGGATTTCACTATAACGAGAGTAAATTGTATGTATTTGTTTAAATTTTCCCTCCCCTACAATAGACCTCAAAATTTTGACATTCACCAACTAATCAACTCTAAGCGGCCTTAGTTTTAAGTTGATTCAAAGATTCCATTCTGACATACAACAGTACAGGGACACGAAAATTATGTAATTTAGTATGATAAACAAAATCACACTAAAGGGTATTCTCAAGCGCCTAAATCAATTGATCGGAAATAAAATTTTAAATAGTCGGAGGTCGAAAAAGTTGATCAATCGAGTTGTTGCTTCACTGAAAAAGACCAGGGGGTGCAGACCATCTTTTTTTTTTCATAGAGCTAACGCTGATTAGTTAAAACTGCTTATTATTAATGGAGCATAAAGAGAAGTTGTTCAAGCACTTCACTTTATGTCATGGATCTTCAGCAAAATTGTAATCGTCGAAAAATTATTGCATCGCTTTTTAACTCTTATTGCAAATAAAAATTCCAAGAAACCCCATAGAGCAAAATTTTCCATTATTTATTATCTTCTCTTATGTTAAATGCAGCAATTTCATTTTTACTTTTTTTATTAAAAAAATTTTTTAGCATTCAATATTGTACTTTATAATTGTTTGTGTTGGTTTTGTTCAAAGTTAAAGGCGCAAAAAGTTGCGAATATTATTGCTGTAATGTATGAATATTTGTAAAGTCCGTAAAGAAAAAGTTGAGGCACTTGGTGTTGCCTAAATTACATTTATTCGTTAAAGTGTTGTCGAAGTTCCATTTATTTGTTAGTGTTGCCGAAGTTTACATTTATTGAAATGTTGCCGAAGAAGTTATATTTGTTGGTTGGATTATCGCCTAGCCTGCTCAAGCAACGATCGTAATCAATCATTATCAAATCACATTGAGGGTGTTGCTTGAGAACACCCTAAATCACAAATTTTGTTCGTTAGTCACTTCCCTGACGGAGTTCTATAATTACAAAGATCTAATTTAAAAAATTTTTTTTTTAATTAATAGGTAAAGATGTTCATTATACGTAATGATTTTATTATTTTTTCGTGACATATTTAGTATGAGATAACCTTTTAACGGTACTATCTTTCAAATGGTTTTATCACGTGGTAAAACTGATTTAACATTTATTGTAGGCTAAAACAGCTGCTAAAACCGTTAAAATAAAAAAGATATAACGGATATAATTATATAGTGATGTTATTTTCTTTACATTTGACGAATATACATACAATTAAAACTGTAATTTAAAAAACTTTTAATTTTTAATATTTGCACTTAACATTTCATATGCTCCGATTTTTGGAATTTATAAAAAAAGCTTATTTTTTTAAAACTTTAAAGCTAAATAATTTTTGACCTACTGGTCCATTTTAAATGATTTTACTACCAAACTGTTCGTCTCTTTAAGACGATTCTAATGAGCTAAAAATCATAAAAATCCAATCACAGAGTCATAAGAAAATATGCTATCAAATAGGTGACGCACCTGAAATTGGGTTGATATAGATCAAACCAATTTCAGTTGCATCACCTATTTGACAGTGCATTTTCTCATGACCCTGTGATTGGATTTTTATGATTTTGGGCTTGTTGGAATCGTCTCAAAGAGATGAACATTTTGGTAGTAAAATAATTTAAAATGGACCAGTAGATCAAAAATTATATAGCTTTAAAGTTTTAAAAAAATAGGCTTTTTTTATAAATTCCAAAAATCGGAGCATATGTATTATATAGCTTCTTTTTAAAGCAATAAAGCTATAACTTAAGAAACTTTTAAGAAATTTATTGAGCATTGTTTTTTTTTTATTACTATAATATTTTGCACTTAACATTTGCATTATAACTTTTTTTAAAGCTAATTATTATTATTCTCAATTCTTAAGACTTTCGTCAACAACATTCGATGCTTCAAGGCCAATATTTGCTTGACGTCTGTTTAGATTATTAAATTATTTGTTTTCTATTTTTTATGTCATTTGATAATTTAATTTTTTGATCAATATTTTATCATTAGTTATAACTTATATTTCGTTTTTTATTTTAACAGTTTTAGCATACGATAAATATTAAAATTAAAAGCATTTTAAACAGTAATATATTATAGTTATTTTATGCATATATCCTAGTTATGTATCCTAACTATTTATTACAAGCGTAATTATTGGAATGACAGCTAATTCCACGAGGAAAAAATTTTCTGTTTGCATTTGATTTTATTACCTATTACCTATTTTGTGAAAACAATTATTCTTATAAAACTTTCTTCCCGCTTATACAGTATTGTAGCTATTGAAGGAATATAATCTAACTCAGGTAATTGTTTAGACTCTAAAGAAAAAGATTTAGCTCATGTAACATATATAACTAAGGTCTCATCTGGGAGGTTGGTGATTTAAATTAAACCGTATTTGTAATGATTGCTTGCAGTTGTTAACAATAAAAAACGTCTGAACTATAAATGACAAATATAATCATAAATGATTATTTATGACAAAAATAATTTGTCTATGACATCATATTTTTAAATGACAATGTGCCATCACTCGGGTAACTTGGATAGAAAAAGAACAGTATCATATAATGTTGTAATAATGATGCAAGAATTACACCATTCTTTTTTTTTATTAAAAAAACTATTTTTTAGACCAAAATCATTGCTTTTTGTCCTTGATAGAATATAGATCAGGGCTTCTGGGTAACAGTCAAAAAATTAAATCCATAACAAGATCGTTACATGTTTGGATCATTGTTTGCATCACTACCACCTGGTACCAAGCAATTTCAACAAAATAGCCCTAGGTTTTCCTCCGCGTTGAATTACTCCATCCTTTAACTGTGTATAGTTTTTTGGGATCGGTCGAATTGACTTATTCTACATGTGCATACTACCGGTATGTTTTTTGTGGGAAATTATCTGAACGTCCAGCATTCGTCAAATGTCTTGGCATATCCCAAATTTTTTTGCCGATTTTTCTTGTCATAGTTTTGATGGAATGCAAGAAATTTTTTGTATCATTTGGTATTTTCGTTACTTAACCATTCGAAGGCCAAATCTGGTAATGCCACGAATTTAAATATATGGCTAATTTAATATATTAGATTATCGTGCCAGCTGGATCAATGCAATAAGAGAATTGCATGAGTCATAATCTTAGCCGGGTTACTCTGATCGTTTATTTTATAGCATGTATATATATGGATTAGGTTCAATAATATAAACAATACAAACCTATCTCGGCATCCCTATTCTTATATACGATATAATTTTATGTTAAAATCAATTTCATCATGCGATAAAACGGGTTTGTGCGAAAGTCGTGATATCGGGATTCCAATATTCAACCTCCGCTTTGATTAGTATCTCAAAACATAGTAACGATATGATATTTTTATACCCTGTGACCTTGATATAGTGATCGGGATATTTATAACATATATAAAAATTTATTTGACTATGGTTTTTATCAGAATGTTCCTAGAGGAATAAAATAATACATGTGCATTGTGAATTTATAAATTTTAATAATAAATAAATGATAAAGGAAGCGTCTTTATTACGTAATTTCTTTTTATTCCAAGAGATCGAGCTAGCAGCCAATTATTAATCCTTCCACCTCTCTTAAAATTGCGTAACAAGTGACATTTTCTTTAATGTTGTTTTTATCAACCCATTTCTGGTGAATAAAATATAATAGTTTTTTTAAAAAATATGCCAATTTCTCATTTTTAAATTTTACATCATTCAGAGATTATACAAAGTTTTCATTATTTGTATTTTTTCTTTTTAAAGATGCCATAGAAAACCTGGAGCGCATTTTAGGGCGTGGGCGTGTTTTTTTAGAGTCTGCAAAAAATTTGGAGGGTATGTTTTTTATAGATTCGTCAAGAAGTTTATGCCGTACTTGTTTAAAACTTAAGTTGTCTCTTGCATGGAGAGCACTAATTTCTTGACCGACAAATGGACGATTTTCATCGTTGAACACCCACTCATCAACACTTGGTTGGACATGACTTGTTATAATTGTGATTTCTCGTTCGATAATTCTATGAATAAAAAAAAATGAGTAAGACACTAATAAAGAAATTTTAATTGATAATTTATGTAATTTTAAATAGTTACTTGCAAAACCCGTCCAAATCTAAATCATTCGGGTCATAACCAAAAGGATTTTCAATCTCTGCAGCAATTCTTTCTATACCAAGTAAAATAAAAGAAGCCAAAAACACAATAGGAATTGTCGACCAACCAACGGTATTAACCAATTGGAAAGGTAAGGAAAGACAATAAATCCACACAGTTTGGGATAAATGAATGGAATAAGCCAAAGGAATTGGTGTTCTCAAAATTCTTTCAAAAGCTGTCAAACATTCTATCAAAGAATTAATACTCAATAACATATTATTGGTTAATGGGACACCAATTCTACCTTTTCTAAACTGTACTTTAATATAATCAGAAATATATAAAGAAATTTCTAAAGGAAGATTATGATTAGGTGCTTTCATCTCCTCATCTTTTCCATGATGTGGTTTTTTTTTGTTTTTAAATAAACTTATACAGGATGAAATTTTCCTCCATATCGATTTCTGAGGCGTATCATCGGTCGTGTCATCGGCCGTGTTCTCACCTACTGTGTCCTGAACTGACAGATCTTCAAATCCCGGTAAATTTGATCTTATATTCGAAATAAAAGGTTTAACATCATCGCATTCGTCTCCTTCCTCTTCACGTAGATAATGTTTTACAGCAAATGCAAACCCTATGAGAAGTCTTACTGCACTTTGTTTTTCTAACAAAATTTCTTTATCTTCTTCTTTTAACCTGGCTTCTTCTACTTCTTTTCTTTTTTTTGATATTTCTTCATCTTCTATTTCTTCTCCCTTTAGCTTTTTTTCCCTTTCATTTTTTAATTCATCATATTTTTTTACCTCATAATATTTTTCTTTTAATTCATTATTGTTTTTTATATGGTCTAGATATTCCAAGTCTTTCTTTTCTCTTGCTTCAATTTTTTCTCTTTCTGTTTTCACTCTTTTGACACATACCCAAATGTACCGCGTTAAATTTCGAATCGCGACCACCATTGACGACCATGCTTTACGGCCTTCCCAATATCTATAGATTAAAAAGACAATGTATCATGTGAAAAGTTACGTGAAAAGTTACGTGAAAAGTTACGTGAAAAATTACATGAATAAAAAAAAATAAAAAATTATTTTAAAACAATTATTAATTACCTATCATAAGCAGTATTTGTTCTGTAAGTAAGCAAAAGACCCACAACGAAACCAAGCACAGGAATGAATGTTTGAGGAATGCTAGGTTTAATATTCGTTTTGTAATATACTACTGTCACAGCGGCCGCGAAAGCGGTAACAAATAAAGTCTGTAGTATGACACTTTTAGCAACAGAACCCTTCCATCTAATCAAGTATGGTAGATTTTCTTCTTTGGAAGTATCTACCTGTTGACATCTTTCAAAGGTTCCAACCATTTGATATTATTAAACTTATAAAAAAACTTCGATGAAAATAAATTGTAAGGAAGTGAAACTTTTAGAATTTATTAACTCTCAGTTATGGTTAAAAAGTAGGTTGATTAATAATATATATGAATTTTTGTCATCCGTTTCAACGCCATTTGAATATTTTTATCCAAATGTTATATCTGCGCGTTATGTTTTTTAGATCCAGTGTGGAACATATCAGTGACATATCACCTTTTTTAAAAATGATGGTTAAATTTTTTAAACTGGTCCGGACAATTAATTAAGCATCCCCAGCTGGAATATTATTTATATTAGTTGTCTTGTCGGATAGTCAATTCCGATTAAGAGTAGTCGTTTGTTATGTAAGCTTCTAATGCACGTCGATGCAGGTATATCGACAGTCTATACCCGTGCTACTTAGCTCATAAAGAAGTGTTGTTTTTGGTATTTTTAAAAGGACGGAAAAACCTGCAAAAATTCAGATTTTTGCTTGATATCATATCATTCAAGGTTATTAATCATTTATCGTTATCGCTTTTGATGGGAAAAGTCCCTTTTTTTGATGACGTAAAATAAAAATATTAAACGTAATTTTGATATTTTCAGTACGACCGAAATGTTTATTTTGTACGTACGTACGTAGATCGTTTTGATTTAATAATTTACCGTTTTTTTACGTAATACGTATAATATATCACTACCTAACCGTTATGGTGTTTCAACAATCATTTCCATTGTTGAAATTTCCTTTTTGGAATTCCACTACCTTTTGTGTGATTACCAAATGCCTATCACATAAAAATCTAAACGGTCATATACTATCGTTTTTTTCTTAGACCAGGCTTTTTAGGGACTAGTTCAGAACTGTTCAAAAACCAGCCCAATTATCACATGATATGAATAGTGTTATAAGCGAATCAGAATTAGACGTTTCCGTTTTAAAAATTACTCGGGTAACTTATTTATACTGTTTAAAATAGGGATCTGCTGATACCCATATCAGGCACATTGGCCATCAAGCCTATAGATAGAAACATTATGGACATGGGCACGCTGTTACAAGGTACCAGGCTGGTGCCAAGTATTACTTGATTGCGATGCGTTAAAAACCAGTGATGCAGTAGAACCTCAAAGCATTGGGATAATTCGTATCGTAACTAAGTTATAACTCACTATAACATTTTATTTTAAGTCTGAAACATGCGTGTGCACCGTATTACCGCGATCATACCGTAACTGTTTTATGCGCCGTAATTTATATGTCGTAACTCGTGATTTCTATACTTTTACAGTTAAGCAATTTATTTTAATTTTCTCTTCCTGAAACATTCGAGCTACAAGCTCGCCGGATTATAATTATGATTTCCCGAAGCCAATCGTTGAGCTTTGTTTATTTGAGATCGTTTTGTTCTTCAATAATATAGTTATTATTACCAATGAAAGTCAAATTTGAAAAGATCGATAATTTCTTCAATTAATAGAGTATCGCCGTTTACTTCATCGAGCTGTACATTGTTGGATTCGGAAATAGGATTAGAAAAGTTTATCGTCGAATCATTGTTTAATTCTAATTGACTATCTCTCAAGTTACATTCTTTGCTGTAGAAAGATTATTTCTTTTTTAGTATTGATATAACAAAAGGCTCGAATCTTGGCTATCGAAATATATTAAACTATTCGGCATTACTATTAAATTCAGATAATAAAAAGTGTGCCTCTTGAGCGCACAAAAAATTTGTATTTGAATGCTGCCAAGGCAAAACCTGTAAGCAAATATTGAGGTATCAATAAAGCGAGTTTGACCTGGGAAAATTGTGATATTACTTATTAAATCATTTCATACAATCAGTGATCTGGTTGTTTCTATACGTCATTAACAAAAACTTAGTTAAATGACGAAAATACATATGGTATTAATATGATTCCCAAGGTCAAACTGATTTGCTTACAGGTTTCGCCTTTATTTAATATTTTTATGACATAATTATGGCTGTAAGTGTTTATATATATAATTTAAAGCTACGTTATATTAAAGGTTACGTAAGTTATTGTTGCGGCACGGTGGGATAATGCTGCATAATGCATTACGGCGCATTTGTAAAATACCCCAAAATTTGACCAAACAATGATAAACATGGTAGAAAACGTAATAAAGTAGTATAATCTGAACCCAAAAGATTATTGGACGATCATGGAGGGAGCGTATTATTTTATATTATCCCCTTAAAATGTTTTCCAGGCAAATAATAAGCGTTAACGCTATCGTCACCGTTACCGGTCGTCGATCTTTAACATTTATATCAACTTTTTTTTTAAAAAAAAAATCTACTGTTTTCCAGGCAAATTTGCCTGGAAAATTTATCAAATGATTGGTCAGATTCTTCCGGTTTTAAATCATAAATTTAACGAAGATATGCGCACACGCATGTAAGTACCAGGTGTGCATACTGTTGGTGGCAAAGCCGTCAGGACTCGCCGCAGCAACTTCGCCGTCACGAGACCCGAAAACGTAACCAAGACCCGAACCGACGTAATGGAAGATCACGAAGCATAAGCCCCCGAAGAATAAGCCGCAAGGTGAAAAAGAGAAGAACCAAAGCCTTAAATAAATGTCGTGGCTGAAGCTGGAAATTTTAAATATTTTAATATGAAATTTACAAAAAATTTTGGAATGCATTTTGTACGATTTTTTTTTATAGTTAGATTAGAATTTAGGGTTAGGGCTTATAATAAAAGAGTATAGTTGGATTTTAGCAGGGTTATAGTTTTAAATCGAGACCTCTAATTTCCAGCTTCAGCCATTTCCAGCTTCAGCCGCGACAATAAATAAAATACAAAAAAAAACAAACAAACAAAAGAGTCGGGCTAAGTCGCGATAAGAGAGAAGCGATTAAAATCGCAAAAAGGCTGTGAAATTGCGTGACGGGCTTAGTTTAAAAAAAGTTCGATTTTGTTCTCCCCCCCCCGCATGTAAAAATTATTATAAATTGGGCTTGATTTTGCCCTTTAATAAAGTGGTGAATAATGAGTGCTTTAGCGAATAATAAAAAGTGAATCGTGGTGCTTTAAAAACCCACTTTATACCCGATCAGCCTTACCTTGCCAAATCCTACTGCCTCTACTCATCGAGTATATTGTGAGTTGTGGTTTTTTTGGTTTGTTTTGGTCTTGGTGGTTGTCTGACCTGTGATGTCGGCCCGGACTTCCGCCTTCGACAATACATACGTATACACGTACACACGCACACACGCAAGTATTTACATGCTAGTGCCTTACTTTGCTGATCAATAACACGTATTAGGGTTTGCTCTTTGTCTTTGTCTCAATTAAAGTATTGTCATAATGCTGATGCTTAAGTATTGCGTTAAACAATTGGCGTGTTGGGAATAAAATGTACAGCTTAAAATCATATGAAGTAGCTTCGATAAGCTACGTACGTATGTATAAGTACACTGCTAGCTTCCTGAATTAGATGTGGCCGCTTGTATTATGGGAATGAATATAAAAATCAGAAATCGATGGGATTAATAAAAATAATGCGACAATTTCTTCCTCATAACGAATAATCAAAAATTCTTGTATTGGTGGTTGATGTTTGTGTCTTGCATTCGATTAAAGATTGTCTTTTGAAACCTACCGTTACGTATTATTACCGTTTAACCGCTACGCTCTTTTTTTTTTGCTTAATTTATTAAGCTACCATAAAATCATCGCTTTATTGAAATCGTATCTTGTTTTGTGGCAGTACAAATTTATCCGTTTTGCTGTTGTTTCCCCTTTTTTTTATTATTTTTTTGAATAAAAAAATTTCAAATGTCGCTCGATGAGAATTCTGACACACACTATTCAGTTATTTTTGAACCCAATTTTCATGGTGAATTAATAATCGACTACGAACTTGTGGAAGTCGCCAATAATGAAAGACGAACAAGATCACGTGCATAAATAGATAGATATGGGGACTAGTAGCGGAAGGGGAAGAAGTAGAGGAAGGGGTAGAGATAGAGGGAGGGCGAAGAGTATTAATGAAGTGCAAAATAGTAGCATAGATGCAGAATTACAAACGTTAAAAGTGTCCTACCTTTTATTCTATTCAAAATACTCAACCACTTCACACAGGATATGCGACACTCCTCCATGAATATCAATTAGGAATCGTTACCCCGCTTTTACTTTTTCAGTTGTTTTTTACCAATGAGCAATTGCAATCAATAGTTGTGAATACAAATATATACGAACAGGTTAAGGTAAAGATGGCGGTCGTCCATGGAGTCCGTTAACTTTAAATGAGTTAAAAATATGGCTTGGGCTTATTATCTATATGGGTGTTCATAAAATTAGTGCTGTTGAAGATTTATGGAATAATGATGAAAAAAACATCATATGAGATCAAAGAATTTATTTTCAACAGATTAAACGTTTTTTTCATATTTCGCCTCCAGGTGAACCTCGTCCATTTTGGTATTTCAAAATAGAGCCATTTGCATCACACATACAAGATGCTGTTAAAAAATTTTATGTTCCTAATTCAAATGTTTCGGTCGACGAAATGGTTGTCCGTTTTTCTGGACGAAGTGTACACACAGTAAGGATGAAGAATAAACCAACCCCAGAGGGTTACAAAATTATTTCGTTATGTGATCATGGGTACACGTGAGCATTTATGTTTACAGTACTTCACGTGTTGAAAAGGATACATCCATAAGATCAATTGCAGTTAGTTAGTAAACTTCCTAGTAATAAAATGTACCACGTGTATATGGATAATTACTTTTCCAGCATACCCCTCTTTAATTTTTACGTAAAAAGGCATTGGTGCCTGTGGCACTGCTCGTATTAATTCTGCGAATTAAAGAATAGAAAATCATTTTTAGAATGGAATACACTTTTGGGTAAGGTAGTTAACGACGTTTTGGCTGTTTTATGGATCGATAACGGTCCAGTGACCATGCTATCTACGATTCATGAAATATCTGGTGAAGATTGTAAAGTTATTCGTAACCGATGACGACCACGTGAACTAATTCTAATGCAAGTGTGGTGCGTAGTGTTTTTGGAGATGCGTATCGGAAGGAATTAGCAATTCCACGAATAGTTGATGACTATAATCATCACATGGGAGGTGTTGATATCGCTGACCAACTCCATGGATATTACAATTGTCAATTAACAGTTAGGCGTACAGTACATGGCTCCCTTTATTTTTCTGGATCTTGGATACTGTAATCGTAAATTGTGTACTTCTTCATTATAAGGTTATTGATACGAATATCTCAAGCAAAGAATTCAGAATTAATTTAGCATGGGATTTAACCAAGAATACCTTAAGAGTAGATTACCGTCTGATCAAATATCATCGCGTGTTGTGCACGTGATAAAAATTTTGAATTGCCGTTAACCCGTTTATTAGATGATCATTTTGTATGGAGAGGGAAAGAGAAGCTTGTGTGTATTGTCGTTATTTATCACAACGTGGTGAAAGAGAAATTAATCCTGACAACCCCCCACAAAGTAATTTGTGGTGCGCTAAATATAAAGTGCCTTTATGTTCCTCTAAACCAATGACCGTATTGTTTTAGAGACTTTCATTCCAAAAAAACATAAAAACTAGTTTCAATTCTGGATTTTCATACATTTTATGCCGTTTAATTCCCACATTAAATAAATAAATAAATAAGGGCAAAAAGAAAACGGCAATAAATAAATAAATAAATAAAATAATGCAGGTAAACCAAAAAAAAGGACAAATAAAAAAAAAGCGCAAAAAATGAATATAAAAAAAAAAACAAATTAAAGTTAAATAAGTATGTAAAATAAAAGCAAAATTTGATTTTAATAAACTAATCTGAGTTTTTAATACTCCGGGCATGTACTACGAGAATAATAAAGGGCAATTATGATTTTTAATTGCCGTCTTAACTACCGATTCAAATATTAAATATGGGGGACGCCTAAAGCGGAGTAGATTCTTATAATATATATTTTAGGGAATTAACTTTAGGGTTAGAGTCATAATAGATTAAAGTTAGGTAGGTTTTAGGTATTATATATAAGCAAAATTGCCTTCCCGACCAAGGTAGGTTTAGACTACCGTTTTTTGTATTTTTCAGGTTTTTCGCTTTCTGCTTCGCCGAAGATCATCAAATTTCTATAATTTGATTGGTCACATGTCACGTGATTATGCTCCGCTTTAGATGACCTCCTTATTTCAGTATTTGTGATGATCACCTGTCGAGGATTATGCGATGCGATGAGGTAAATTATGCTCGTAATTTAGGTTCATTCATTTTCTACATCGGAACATATATTAAAATTACAGTTAAGTTCCGAATGAATTTAAACCAACCAATCATATTTCAGCCACGTGATCTGAGTGTTTTTTTTTGGTCGAATTATGCGAAGCATATGCGATGCGAAAATTTGGTAAATTATGCGCATATTAATGCTTTCGCATAATCCTGGACACCCTACTGTCGGATTTCTTTCCACGTGCCATAGAGATTGGCCAATAAAATTTAAATATTTAAATATAGTAACTGGTAAAGGTATAGGCACGTACAACTTTTCGAATTAGTATGTCAATTTACTACGTATTATTTGAGTACTGCCAAGACTTCAGGTTTTTAAGTTTAAACTTAGCAATATACAGAAATAACGTGGTTGTACTTGAACTAGCATGCAGTCAATTAAAATTTTAATCCGAAAGTTAGTTATATTATGGTATGATATATGCATTTACATAATTCTATTCTATTCAGCCATTTTATACCATGAGAGATTATTTTTTTGTATTTCGTAATATATGTAATTGCACATGCTCCACTGAGAGTTTCCATTCAGCCAATGAAAATCCTCCCTGGAACGGTCCAGTGACATCCGGTATACCCTACGGTAAGTTATCCTAACTTACGTAAGTTAGATTTTAACTTACATATGTTAAACTAATCTAATGCTGACCAATATTTTTAAAGTTGGCCCGCTTTAGCTTTTGGCCTAAAATTAAAAATTTTCTTTTTCATATTAATGCTGGTCAGAATTTCTTAATGCTGGCCTGCTTTAATACCTTATATGTTTGCATGAGGTCATGTAACTTACATTGTCGTAAGTTTACACAACCCTATATCTCTTATGGGCACAACAATGACCGGCATTACTAAAATACACTTAACTCTAACCTTAACTCAGGCCATAAGTCACGTGAATGTTGTGCCCCTTTCCAGTTAGCAATTTTCATTGGAACGTTCCTGTGAACAACATCGTCCACGGGCATTGTTCGAAAAGTCGGATAATATATGTGGGGATATATCTTATCGTTATTAATCACGGGGGTAATGTATGCGGAATGTTATTCAATAACATAATTATATCTAATCTCTAACGCTCGTACGTACATTTTAAATAATATAAATTTATGGAAATTTCAAGTATAAATTAAAAAATATTTTATTTTGGTTTTAAATTAATGTATTCCTAGAGGAATAAAATAAATACAAATGCATTGTGAAGTTATAAATTTTAAGATTATTTATCAACTACATTTCTGGTAAATAAAATACAATGTTATGTAAAATGTGCAAATTTCTTATTTAGAAACTTTTTTTGACATCAATAGCAACCTCATTCTCAGATTTTACTCCTTTTTTATCATTTACAGATTCTATAAGGTTTTCATTATCCGTATTCTCTGTATTCTCTTCTTCGATAGATTTTATAGAAAATCTAGAGCGTACTTCGTCAAAAGATAAATTTTTTCTTGCATAAAGAGCACTAATTTTTTGATTGACAAATGGATGATTTTTTTCGTTAAATACCCAATGGTCAACATCTGGTGGAGGATGACTTGTTATAATTCTGATTTCTTGGTCGAGAACTCTATGAATAAAAAAATGAGTAAGACATTAATAAGGTTAAAATTTAGGAAATTTAATTGATAATTATATAAATCAATAATTACTTGCAAAAACCGTCCAAATCTAAATCATTCGGGTCATAACCAAAAGGATTTTCGATCTCTGCAGCAATTCTTTCTATACCAAGCAAAATAAAACTAGCCAAAAACACAATAGGAATGGTTGACCAACCAACTAAACCAACCAATTGGAAAGGTAAGGAAAGACAATAAATCCAAACAGTTTGGGATAAATGAATGGCATATGCCAAAGGAATTGGTGTTCTCAAAATTCTTTCAAAAGATGTCAGACAATCTATCAACGAATTAATACTCGATAACATATTATTGGTTATTGGGACATCAATCCTTCCTTTCTTAATTTGAGTTGAAACATAATCAGAAAGATATAAAGTAATCTCTAAAGGAAGATTATAATTAGATGAATCTATATCAAGTTCATTTTTACCACGACTAAGACGATGAGCACGATGATGAGGTTTTTTTCTGTTGCTAAATAAACTTAAAAATTTGTCCCATATTGATTCCGTGTTCGTGTTATCAGGCGTTTTCTCAGCTCCAATCTGAGTCACTATATTTTCAAATCCTGGTAAAGTTGATTTTATGTCCGAAATAAAAGGTTCAACATCTTCGCAAGAATTTCCATCCTCTTCACGTAGATAATGTTTTACGGCAAATGCAAAACCTACAAGAAGTCTTACGGCACTTTCCTTTTCTATCAACATTTCTTTTTCTTCTTCTTCTATCATGATTTGTTCTTCTGTTTTCGATTTAATCTTTTGTTCTGTTTTGAGTTCATTAATTTTTTTTAAATATTTCCTTTTTATATTTTCTTGTTCTTCTTTTTTTTCATTTTCTGTTTGCTTTCTTTTGACACCCACCCAAATGTATCGTGTTAAATTTCGAATTGCAGTCACCATTGACGACCATGCTTTGCGACCTTCCCAATATCTATATAGATTAAAAGAGAATGCATCACATGAAAAGTTACATGGATAAAAATAAAAAATTATTTAAACAATTATTAACTATATATATATACCTATCATAAGCAGTATTTGTTCTATAAGTAAGCAATAGACCCACAACAAAACCAAGCACAGGAATGAAAGTTTGCGGAATGCTAGGTTTAATATCTGTTTTGAAATATACTGTCGTTACAGCGGCCGCGAAAATGGTAACAACTAAGGTCTGTACTATGACATTTGGGGTGACAGAGCCCTTCCATCTAAATAAGTATGGTAGATTACTGGACGAATCCACCTGTTGACATGTTTCTTCTACTTTACAGACCATCCGAGCTTATCAAGATAATTCAGTGAAATAAAAGTAAAGAAATGAAAATTAGAATGCATATATCCAGTTATAAATATAAATAAAAAAGTATTTAATTTATTTCTCTATTGTCCTTCGTTTCATTAACGCCGTTTGAATATCCGTATACGTACCATAATTGAATATAGTTTACCAAATATTGTTATTGCTCGTAACCATGTTTTGTATGCAGTGTGGAACATACGTTTCATACCTTTTTTAATACTGCGATAAACGATCGTTAAATTTACTTTTATGTATATAAACTTACATTACTGATTATGCCGTATATAAACCGAACCTAGTTCAGGTAAGCTTTGACCTAAATAATTAATAAATAACCTTAATTGGATATTGTTATCTAAATATTGAAAAAAGTCCGATTAAGGAGTCTATATAAAAGCTTATTAATGCAACATCGCTGCAAGTATTTCAAAAACCACTATTTTGTGCTACTTGGCTCATTATATATAGAAGTAATCATTTGTTGTTATTGATGGGAAAGCCCCCTTTGCATTTTCAATAAAAAAAAATGTCAATTTAAAAGATTAGCTGATAATTTACATTAAATTTATTCATAGACTCAACTTCGAAAATCCGATCAAAGACCAGCAACGGACACCCCTTATTACAGAAATATGATTAGATAATATATATTAAATTTTCATCGCCAGAACAATATCAGGATATGCAAAAGGGTCCCGACAATCACTTCTTCAATAAGCATTTAATGAGAGTGCACTTAGGGAGGCTAGACTGTAATTAGCAAAGTTTATTTTACAATCAATTCACATATAAGTTTATTCCAGATGCATTTCTTATTCACAGTCTTACAAATTGCAATAACATTAACCCAGGGTTGGAAATGGAGCCAATGGAGCTCAATGGTTGTGCGAATGGAGCTCCATTCAGAGTCCATTCGCAGCCATTGGGCTCTCATTGACTCCATTGCAAACCCTGCCTTAACCCTACTTCTAAACTTAATTCTAATAATGGTGATCGGAATTACTTTGCGAGATGGAATAAATAAACTTTCCATTAACTAGTTGTTAATAAAATAAGAATAAGAAATACGCCAATGCTATTGTCCGGAGCAAGCGGAGGACACGACAGCAAGTGATCACTTAGATCACGTGATTATTCTGTACGTCCGGTTCCGTGATATTGATTAGTCATAATGCAGTAATGATCATTATATATATAAACCGTTTTTCTTGTGCTCCAGCGTAGCGGAGGACACTGTTTTTTAAGACAGTAAGTGATCATAGAAATCACGTGAAGAAGTCTGTCCGTCCGCTTCCGTATTGCTAATTGGTCGCCCATAGCATAACTAACTGTAGTCATGGCATTAAAAACGATCGATAATTTTTGTAGCTCCGGACACGCAATTTCACATAATTGTAGGCAGGAACGATTCTCTGCGTTTCACTTGTAAGTGCAAATCAATAGACGAAATTCAAATATAATAAAACATAGTAATATTTCAGCATTTACTTATAAAGATATCGAATGGTAAAATTAATACAGCGCAAACAGCCTAGTCTCAACAAATAATTGACTAAATTTTTTTTTTGGTCAAAAAACTATTTTTAAAAAATATGTATGTCGTAAAGAATATCATTTAAAATTTTCAAATTTGGACATATTATATATATACAGTATATGTACTGAGTTTTGTGCCTCAGATTAACGCTTGCATCAGGTGTCAACAAATCGGCCTAACTTACCTTAACCCTAATAACTCTGGTCAAAATGACATCTGACGCAAGCGTTAATTTGAACATATGGGCGAAAATCCAATTTCAATGTGATAAGGTTAAATAAAATTTGAGCCAATCATATATGATTATTGAGAATAAAAGTGGCTGTTTGATCAGAAATTATAAGCCCGATTATGAACTTCTTATGAATCGCTTATGAATTTTTGTATGTATATATAATCTGGCTACTTATAAACTTTTGTACGTATGTACTTGATTATTTATAAATTTTTATACGCTTATACGTATGATTTGACTACTTTACAGTACCGTAATAACGGTGGAAATAATCGATATAAAGGGATATGATCGTCAATAACATTTGGGCATAAAACCTTTTTTTTTCAAAAAGCATGTTTATATTTTCTTGTGCCATTAAAAATGCTTCATATAAATTACTCTATAAGACAGGCCGGATTCCTTATGGTATCTCATTTGGAGTACGATATAGGACGAACAAAGTTCTTATCTGCGAAAGATTAAGCAACTTGAATCATTGATTGGAACACAACGCAAAGAAAAGATGATTAGGCAAACAGTTAATCTTGAACTTATCTTAAAAACTTGCGCACGAGTTAGTATTAGAAGGGAAAAACGATGACGCCGTAGCAGTTTTGGTTTTAGCATTTGAAAGAAATGAAGTAAGTATAGAGATTCCCAGATGTAAAATTAAATATTTTATATATTTGTTCTTAGGTTAAATCTTTTTCAAGTATTGAAATTGATGATATTCATCAACTTGCAATTAAGAATGGTGATGATTTAATTTTCAAGAATGATATAGCATTGAAGCCTTCAAAACTTTTTGAAAATTTAATGGAAAGGATATTCCGGCATTGGAACCTAAGTGTAAGTTTATATCGATTGGTTCAGTATCTTATTTCCAATATACTTTAACTGTATTTCCATTTTTTTTTTTTTTAGCTTGAAAGTGCAAGAAGAACGATAGTCGATTCATTTCATACTTATTAGAAACGGTTGACCATACGTACGATCCGAAAGTTTATAACATTGAAGACAGATTAGCAATATACCCAGAGTATTATATCAAACCCCAAAATATTAACTTTAAAGAGTTTAGTTTATTATCTTACGGCTGAAAGATCGGAACCTACCGTTAGTAAGTTGCTAATTAGCTAGTTAAATACTTTGCTCTCGATTCCTTCTAACTACTCTTAACTACCTTAGCGTCACTTCAAGCCGGGCAAAGTTTACCGAATAATTGTGTGTTTTGTGCTATTGAAGCAAAGAAAGATGAATCGTTTGCTCAAGGTACTGGTGAACTCTTATACTGCTTATCTGAATTTGTAGATCTCTGGCGATGTTGAATTAATTATGATGCTAAAATAGCAATTTTGTATCAATTTATTACAACTCCTAATATAGCGACATGCAATTAATTATTACTTATTATTGTCGTGCTGAATTATTACAGTGCTAAGTATAGTAACTGTCACAAATTACAATAGATTAAATCATATGCGAAAAAAAGATGTAAGTCCTCTGTTTTTTTTTTTTTAGTGTGAGAATCCATTAAATCAAATTCATACTGATGACATATCTTTTTAATTTAAGAGCATAATGCAAGCATCAACTAATAAGTGAAAAGGGAGAATGTTGTATCACAGAATGCACAGCCTACTGAAACCAAATTGTCGAAACAGGCCCATACACGCAAAAACAAAAAACTTAGGCAAAATCAGAAACGTATTCCTCTTTTTTCTTCAGGTTGGGTATCATCCAAAAAAAAATAAGACTCAGTATGATATATTGGTTAGAGAATTGCTAATTAAAACTCTAATTAGAGAAGCAAAATTCTCTAACAGTAACTCTTATGAGTTGTTTAAGATTCTGTCAAATTTTCTTTCTCTGATCTATACTAATATTATTAGAGTGACCGATATTAGCATTGAGAGATCATTGCCTAATACAGCTAATAAGCAATTGTGAATTGCTTTCAAAAAATGAATTGAATATTTGAACACTATAGTTTTTGATTTTTAGTTAATTCATTTGCAAAAACTTGTTCACAGAGATTTACACAGGTTCGTAGTTGGGTTTAAAAAGGCAGGATGGTCCATTAAAAAGAAAACATGTATGATAGCACTAGAGAATTGACTTGGCAAAAAAATATTGATCGATGATTGGCCCGAAAAAATTTTTTTAATCGATCAAAAATCAAGGATACATGCTTGATCGGTATGATCGATCAAGCATGTAATTTATGAGCTCGAGTGGATATAATCGATCAATCATTAAGTCAATCATTAATCGATTATATTATATTTACCAGTTAAAAATGATAATAAGGTCATGCAATCTTATAAAATTACATATCTAGGTTAACACGATGCCCCGATATTAATAATCACAACATTTTCATCAAAAATTTTCGGGCTTATGAAATATTAACATTAGACATTTAGATCAGAAATTAAATAATATCCCGGATGAAATCATATTAAAATTTTTAATTGATCAATATAATACTTATTTGATCGATCAGTATCATCAATCATTGATTGACCTATTGTTGCTCGAGCCTATTAATTGATGCTCGATTATTGATCTAAATCGATCAATGATCGAGCATAATATAATCGAGTCAATTCACTAGATAGCACCTCGGGTTGTTGTAAAAAAAATTTTTGTATGCTTATAATATCCAAAGTAATAGGGACTTTCAAGATTTTTTTGACATAGCTACTGTGTATAATACTTGAAGAAAAAAGGTATATCTGATTATATTAGGACATAATAATCCTTAATTGATAAGTGAATTGGTTAATTCAACTATATTAAAGTGTATTATGAATTTAGTAGTTATCATTTAGAGCAACTTGATAAATACAATACTATTTATTATACTTGCAACCAATACTATAAATAATTAGTATTCCTATATGTTGAGCATTCTTTACATTGCAGTAATAAATTTTGATCCAATTTTATTGAACATTTTAGAGCTTATACTAAAAACATCTTGCTTTTTTTACAAGTTTCAATCCTGCAAGTACACATAATATTGATCACTATAAATACATTAACAAATTACTTCAAGGTCTCAAAATATTATCAGAATATGTCAACTAGTTTCTCTAACTATTATAGAAATTTATATTGTCACAAGCAAAAAGTAATGTCAATTATAAATTTATACTATACTATACTTCATATGATATCCAGTTATGCATAATCTTGATATATGAGGCTTAGCCTTAATATGGGTAATTTAGTTATATAATGTCATTTATTATCTAATACATATAGCATGTTAAAATTAGATAAGGTAAAATAACATATAATTAAAGCTTTACAGTTTCTCTAAATTTCAGAAAATATAAAAAAAAGTTGGTTGGCTCTTCTTAAAAGAATCTTCAAATTATCTATAGTTAAATTCAATAAAGAATATAATAAACTAAGACTATATTAATATATAAGCTTTTTTATACTAAATTACCAAGTTATACCTCTAGTAAGGGAGCTGTCATAAATTAGGTAATTTTTATCTCTTAAAGGGCTACCCCCACCCATCCACACCTGACACCTTATTACCAATCAAATTGCACAAAAAATTTATATTAATTGACTATCAACTGGAGAATGGCGAAATGTGGCAGTCTTCCATATAAAATTTTTTTCTTACTAAGTTAACGATATATGTCCACTAATTGAAAGTTGTTGTAGAGCTCGTCAGATGCATCTAATGGTGGTTAGATCATCCAAATCGGCCCAGTGGATGGCGAGGTCATCAAAAAACGATTGGCCAACTATATAAAATTCCGTGATGCAGATAGGCGAAATGTGGCGTGCTTCCATCTAAAAGTTTTTTCTTACTAAGTTAACGGCACATGTCCATTAATTAAAAGTTGTAGAGCTCGTCGAGATGCATCTAACGGTAGTTAGATCATCCAAATCGGCCCAGCAGATGGCGAGATATCGTCGAAAAACGATTGGCCGACTATATAAAATCTCTATGTAAACAAACATTGTTTATATAGAGATTTTATATAGTTAGCCAATCGTTTTTCGATGATATCTCGCCATCCACTGGGCTGATTTGGATGATCTAACCACCGTTAGATGCGTCTCGACGAGCTCTACAACTTTCAATTAGTGGACATGTGCCGTTAACTTAGTAAAAAAAACTTTTAGATGGAAGCACGCCACATTTTGCCTATAGTGATTTTCATATGTAATCTGCGTCACAGAATTTTATATAGTTGGCCAATCGTTTTTCGATGATATCTCACCATCCACTAGGCCGATTTGGATGATCTAACCACCGTTAGATGCGTCTCGACGAGCTCTACAACTTTCAATTAGTGGACATGTATTGTTAACTTAGTAAGAAAAAA
>QKWP01000541.1:0-11230 GCA_003550325.1 Gigaspora rosea
GTAATATATACTATAACTATTATTAATAAAATATATAGTATAACTAGTATAAATATAATATATGTAATAAATAATATATATGTAATAAATAAAATATCTAGAATATAAGCTATAAATATAAAATCTTTTAGATATGTCAGATCTACGATTTTTGTCCGCAGCAATCGTCTAGCCAATCAGATCGTTGGTCTATTAATAAGTATAGGAGTAATATTTGACAACTCCTATCTTGGCAACCAGAGGTCGTACGGAGATGTACCATAGCTCGTTAGAACCGTCTCGGTGAGCTGAGTCGAATGGTGGTGTTTTCATTTAATTTGGATTGGTGGTGCATAGGTTATGATCACTTTTGTGTTTTTCTATAGGTCAACAATGTATTTTTCATAGTAAATAAATGTTAATTTTATAGCCTTACTTAACACTCTTTTTTGTATTTAGATTGAAGTGAGTTTTACTACTAAACAACTTTTTTTTCAATCTCATATAAGATATTATAGATTGACTAGATGCCTACATACACAAAAATTTGTACTATTTCTTCATAAAATGAATAGAGATTTATGTCAGTTCCTTAAAGCAAATAGCAATTTGACTTGGAAAATTAAATTTAAATTGGTTCGAAACATTTCTAACAGTATTAGAAAATTAAAAAATCAAGACTGTATACATAGAGATTTACATTCTGGAAATGTCTTAGTTGATAAGAATAAATTTTATTACGTGCTCAGTGATTTTGGTTTGTGTGAATCATTAAAAAATTTTAAATCTTTTATAAACCAAACGATATTTATGGTGTTCTTTCTTATGTTGCACCTGAAGTACTAAGCAGTAAACCGCATACAAAAGAATCTGATATATATGGTTTAGGAATGATTATGTGGGAAATTTCATTAGGAATGCCACCATTTTGTGATCAAAATATAAATGAAATTCAAATTTCTTTGGAAATAACTAGCGTGTATAACTGGTGTTACTATAGAAATAACTCTGCGCCTCAAAATCACAGCATTTCCTTATTTTATATTGACCTTATGATCATCATTTAACCCACTCCTATCTTTTTTTATTGGCATGCTGTATATCGTTTCCAATAATGTTAAGATTAGACATAGATTATCTTGATCATTGACTATGCTTTTAATCGTGACCTGCCACATTTCCTTTTAGGGAAAATAGAAAGGATTTTCATCAAAAAATTTTATATTATCTTATCAATATTGAAATCATATATATCAAATATATCAAGTTAGTTTAGATAATAATAACGATAATGATATCGATATCGATATTGATATAGGCCTAAAAATTTTTTATTGTATTCAGGGTTGTATTTATAAAATTTTTAAGTTCGACAACTTTTGATTCCATAATAAGATATGCATTGACATTAGGGTGCGGGACGGGCCGGGACAGGCTGGGCCTGCTTAGACCCGAAACTCAGCCTGAAAATTATTTGTAAGCCCAAGCCCGGCCTGTGAAAAAAAAGCCCATGAAGTAAACTGGGCCAGGCCTTATTTAAAACTATACCCAGCCCAGCCCGGCCCGCACATTTATACAAAATTTTTGCATTACAGCTGTTTTCATTATTCCTGGGACACCTAAAAATTTTTCAGGCAGTAATTTTTTTGGCATGATCGGTATATAAAAATTATATTTTTGAATTTGTTCGATTTTAATTTTGTAAAAATATTGTTATAATATCTATGTCATAAATTAAATATATTTTTGAATTCGTTCAATTTTTATTTATTGTATAATATTGATATAATATCTACGTCTAAATTACATCGTTGTTCCAATTTCAAAAATTACCATAATAAATATAATACCTGTTCTACGTCCAAATAACTTTATTATTATATTTTTGTTGAATGCTTGCCAATATGTTTAGTGTGTTTAATTTGTGCGAAAGTTTATGGAAAAGATTGTTCTTGTCAACCAATAAAACTTGACAAGAAATCTAAAAAAGGCTCCTAATATCAAATTAGCTTTATAGTAAATATTTTACACGAATAGGTGCTAGTATTAAAAAAGTTAAATATGATCAAAAATTCGTCAGTTGGACTAAAAATTCAACTAAAGTCGAGATTCCAAAAATTCAAGACTTAATTAATATGTGTCAAAAATGCGCTAAAAATTATGAACACAATCAAAGCGAAACAGTAGATCTAACAATTAAAGATTCTCTAGAATCTTCATCAAATACTTTTGAGTATCTAACTTGTCTAAAGTGACCGCAACTGATTCAGAAATTAATTGGATATTATTAACATGAAAGAACCTGAATCAGAAGCTATTAATACGAAAGAGCTTTTTATAAAATTGTTAAAAGTTCACAAAATAAAAATATGTATAAATATATGAAATATTACCTTTTTGTATGTATATGTATAGCCCTCCAAATCGTTGTAAGACTAATGTTACGTCCCAACCAAAGTTCCATCTTGGATTGTAATTCATACAAGTACCAGTCAGGTTTTCTTTCATTAAAACTTGAAGATAATTTATATCATTTATGTTTAAAGAACGTGGTTTTCCTGAAAGTAATGGAAGTTTTTCAATACAACTATATTTTTGAAAATGCACAAGAACCCGACTAATAGAAGACCTGCTAACACCTAAGGTTTTGCAATTTTTCGAGTTGATAGGCCTTCTAAATTTTTTTCAATAACTTGCCAGCGAATGTGGTTTGAAAATATCATATTTTTTGAATTCAACAAGAAATGTGTATAATTTTTTATTTATATTAGCTACCTGATTTTAAATTATGTATATATTACAGTATTATATCAATTTTTATTGAATTTATTATGGCAAAAATTTTTTTCGGCTAATTTTTTATAGGTGCCCCAGGAATAATGAAAACAGCTATAAAATTTTAGCTGTTCTCTGATTCAGTGATAAACTTTTGGCTTTGGCATGATTATTGCTATCTTGGATTAATTATAATGAATTCAAAAATATCAAGGAAGGGGAAAAGGAAAGTTTGCAACTGTATATTACGCACTTTGGAAGGATAGTACTATAATCTATGGAAAAGTGTTGCACTTAAAGTGATTCTTGATTCAAATGAAAATGCACAAGAGTCTATTCAGAAATTAAAGAAATAATCATGGTGATTATATTATTGGTTTGAATTATGCAAAGGTTCATTATGGCAAAAACTTGTACAAGTATAGCAATAATGATATATTAAGTCACAAAATTTCAATCCTATTCTTTGGCACAATTCTTTATTCATTCCAACTTCTATTATTTCTAATTATTTTTCGTTTCTTGCCGAAGATGAAAAATTTGGTTTTAAAAAATTAAACTAAATTTTGATTCCTATTCTTTGGCAAGATACATTTTCGTTCAAACGAAAGCATTTATTTATTTCTAATTATTTTTCGTTCCTTGTCGAAGACGAAAAATATATAAACAAATATAAACATATAAAATTTTTTACTTGGATTTCGTTTACCATAATTCTTTATGCGTTCTTGACAAATATTTATAAGATATTGGTCATGCAACGATTAATATCATGAAATTTGTTTTGTCAGTGCAAATGATTGGCTGACACGTGCCGCGTAGTGGCATGCTTCAACCAATCATTTGTTCCGACAGAACAAATTTTATCATCGCATGATCCAATATCGATGTTATCGTGCAATTATGATCATGATTTAAAAGTTGTAATTGGCTAACTGAGTTTTAATTTGGAATTGTTGTGCTTACGTAATAACATGCAAAAAATAACAATAAGAAATTTTTTCATGATCATAAGTGTTTGCACGATAATATAATATATTGGTCGCTTGGAATCCTAACCTGAGATTCATTTTAAACCAGTCGAATAGCGGCACCTGTTCAGTAATATATTTGTTATAAAAGTCTAATTTATATTCGATTCCTTCTTAAGGTTTATTACAGTTTTTTCTATAAATTTTCGTACAAACTAAAGCACACCAAACATTTTTGGACAAGCATTCGAACGAAAATTTAAAATGTTGACATTATTGTTATTACAATCGTAAAATGATCAAAAATAGTTTATTTTATTATACGGATCATGCCGAATTAATAACTTAACTGGGTCAGCTAAAAAATCATTTGGACAGGTGTCTCAAGAATAGCTGTAAAGTAGAAAGAAAAGGTTCGATTTGTTAATTTACTTAGTGTTAGGTTATAATTTTGACTATAAGTTTACCGGGTATTATTGGGCCTGATCGGCTTTCTTATAAAGCCTGAGCCCAGCCCAATATTTAGTAAGCTCAATTTGTGTTTGGTCCGAACAATAGCAGGCTCAAAAATTATAGGCCTGAACTGGGTCAAGCCTGGCCCAGCCCACAAGTTTCCAGGCTTAGCCCAGCCCATCCCGCACCCTAATTGATATGTAAACTTTATTTAAAATTATATACATATATACTAAAAATACATTTGTTAGTTTTGTTAAATTCTCAGATTATTTCTGATTATAGCTATACTTCCATAGTTAGATGATGCATTCTTAAAAGGTTTACTAAATATATGCCAAACTTTATAGTAAAAAAATATACAGTATATTGTGAAATCAAGACATCCAAAGTTATGTCTTGACTATGATATTCACAGTCTTCTACATAATAATATCGAACTCAGATATCTTTTTGATTTTAAAAATCTACTTTTGTGCATTTTGCGTTATACATATCTTTGATATTATTAATTGAGGTATAGATAATACTAATAACATGCATTAGTGAACTGTATATTCTTTGCCAAAAGAACAATACAGTAAGACATCTATAAGTGCATGCTCTTGGGGCTAAGCTTTAACAACATGCATTTAGAGATCAATAAGAGAAAGTGTATTTATAGGGGCAAGTATATATTTTGGCCAGAACTTAAGCATGTATTTAGAAGATGTGCACTTGTAGAGGGTGCAGTTATGGAGGTTTTACTGTAATAGGTTTTGCAAAAAAATATTTATAGTACTAATGATAAAAATCACTGAAATAGTGAGTAAGTTCTAAAACAATATTCACAATAGAAATTATGATAATTCCAATGTAAACTAATTCACTTTAACAACTTATTATAGTTATCAAAACTGTAAGTTCTTTATCAAAACTGTAAGTTCTTAACAGAATTTTCAGTTTTTTGTGATTGAAATCACATTCATTCAATGCAAACCAACTCATATTAATCATATATTGTAGTCACTAGAGTAGTAAGTTCTGTACCAGAATAATTCACAGTAAATCATAATAAAAACATAACAATTCCAATACAAGCTATTCCAGACTTAACTATTACCAAATATTGCGTAAATCTTGCAATAGATTTTTTTATAGTAACTTGCAATAGAAATACAATAATTTCTATGCAAATCATTTGTTTACCACATATTGTGGTTGTGGTCACTGGAATAGAGAATAAATACTGTAATAAATTCTTTTTAAGTAGCTCAATTCCAATACAAACTAACTCACTTATCTTAATCACATATTATGGCCAATAGAATAGCAAGTAATTTTGTATACAGTAACTCACAATAGAAATCATGCAAATTTAATATAAACTAATGTATCTTAACCACAATTTGTGGAATTATAATAGTAAGTTTGTAATAAAATTTTTTTAATAATTTACAATAAAAGTTATAACATTCTAATGCAAACTAAAATTTAATTGCATATTATATTCACCTGAATAGTGAGTGAATAAGTTTTGTAACAAAATTTTGTTTGCACCAACATGCTTATAATTGATAATTTTAATGCTAGTTAACTCATCTTATTTATAATAGTGAATAAATTCTATAACTGAATTTTTTATTAGCTCATGAATAATATTAATTTAGGCCATACAAAATTATATACCTGGTTTTTATATCATGGAATAGTGATCAATAACCTGGTAGCATAGCTTTTTTTAATAGTAAATAAATTTTTTTAAATAATGGTCAAAAGAAAATTCATTAATGCTTTTGTCTCATGATTTATTATATCTGATATACAGTATTTTTACTCATAGCATTATCTTGAATAATAGCCTGAATTAAGCTTAATTTTGACTAAATTTTGAAATTACACCAGTATTACACCTAGTGTTCCACATGAACTGGACCGGGCGGATATTTTTAAAGATCTGGATCTGGTCTGGGATCCAAGTTATGGATCTGGATCCGGTCTGTCTCTAAAAAAAAACTTCTCTAGAAAAAAATATTGCCCTTCATATCTCTCTGATGACTCTGCTCGTCTTTTATATCACTTTTTTTACCTACATTATGAACATTTTTGACCAAACAGAAAAGCTAACTTATGTTTCAGACCGGACCGGGCGGATCTTAATAAAGATCCGGATTCGGTCTGGTATACGGACCGGACCGGACCCGGACTGGACCGGATCTTTTGCAGAACACTAATTACACTCCTGCATGTTATTATACAAAAATACAGTAATTGGTTTTCATATCACAAATTAATGATCTATTACAATGACTGCATGATTTTTTTAGTAAAAAAAAACTTAGTATAGCACAAACTCAATATACCATATACAAGACCCTCTCAGATATTAGATCCCTTTGTATTGTAATGAATTAAAATTTAATTTTTGAAATTGTAAATAATTTCTATATTTGTGTAGTTCTGATATAAATAATTTATACTAAAAGGGTAATGATGGGTGGCTTAGTAGCTTAGCTATATGAATGTTATTTTAGGCACATTAAAATATTATAGTAGCTATATTAATGTAGTTTTTTAATCCTGTTGTACCAATTAAGGCTAGAAAAGCCCACTAAGTAATATAGTGGTAACTATATAGCATAGTAGAAATTGTAAAGTAAGTATAACTCTTATAGAATAAACTTAGTAATTGCTAAGTAATGTAGTAGTAGCTAAGTAACATAGTCAGAATTTAAAATGTATATAAAGGCCTCAAGTCCTAGACTAGAAGAAAAATTCAGCTCTGTTGTTATTTAATAAAGAATGCTCTTTATTTAGTATTAAATAAATCATTTGGAAATTATACTTATTCTTAAATTCAACTTGCAACTTTAATAATACCCATCATAACTCAATTCAACAGACTGAATTGACTTTTAATCTTGAATTAGCTTTTATTAAAACTTGAATTTAGTTCAATATAATCCTTCGAAATTATATACATGACTTATATTGGTCTACCAATTTGTTTATAATTTATTCCTGCACATGTAGGAAAACTCCAAATCTTTTTTGAATTAAACCCACATTGATATCACCTAACTGGGATCAACTTCAATACCCTGGTGAACCCATTATTCATTCATATAATATATTATTATTATTATTATATTGATATCAGATTATTAATATTCCTGATATTAGCATCACTAGCATCTGCATCTTATTAATTGTAGTGATTTAGTAATAGATCATCCCTTCAGTCTCCACTGATTGCATATTCGACTTTAACCAAATCTTTAATACTTATTTATATCTTCTCTTTTACATGGATAGAGTGTAAATAGGCATTATTGTCTATATTGTTTTACTCACTTTTCCAAATCAACTATTACAGTATGAAATAAAGTTTTAGTAAAATGTAAAGACCTGGGTATACAAATAAATAAAATAGAATATACCTTCCAATTATCAAACCTATACTCATACAAAAGACTCTTAGGTCTAATAATAGATTTTAAAAACAGTGTAATAAAAAAGATCCAGTCCAGCAGTTTACAATAGTATATTTTTATTATAGATACATTATAAGTATTGGCAAATGATTTGTTCATTAGTAATTATTATATTTTATTGTTATATTATTTATTAATTATAAAATAAATTATATAATACAAGAATGCAATAATTCTCAATTAATAAACTATTTACTAACATATTAAAAATTTTAACTTTTTGATAATAATTTATTTTTAGAGAGCTCACAAGCTTGAGCATATTAAGAATAGAGTGGACAAACTGTAACAATACCCACTCAAGATCTATAAGCACTGCCAAAAGAAAACTTGACTTCTGCTTTTGAACCTCTCAAAAGCAATGTGTATGGTGTCAGATTTTGTTTTAGCATTGAGAGGTTATCAGGTTTGAAAACATTATAAACTTATTGTTAAACCTCTCAAAACTGATTTTGTTAAATATGATAAAAATTTAATTTACCATCTCCATTTCTGCTATATAAATCTAATAGTTTATAGTATTTTCAAACCTGTTAACTTTTAATACTAAAAAAAACCTGTTTATTACATATATCAGGTTTGAGAGATTTGTCAGTATTAAATTTATATAGCATAAAAGAGTTGTAGATTAAATTTTTTATTAGAATTAATAAATTATCAGTTTTGACAATATCAGTTTTAGGAGGTTCAATAGTAAAACAATTACAAGGCTAGTGCCAGTTATATATTGTTTATCAAATTGATAATTTGTCAAATCTGATAAAAAATTAATACGTCAATTCCATTTTTGCTATATAAATCTAATAGTTTATAATGTTTTAAACTTGATAACTTCTCAAAATCTGTTCACTATGTATATAGGTTTGGGGTGGTTCAACAATACTTATAATAGCTAGACATGTATATTATAATAGAATGTTTGGACAATTAAATCTGTCAAGTAGCAAATATATTAACAAATTATTACTACACTTACAAACTCAATTTTGGTTCAATCCTAAAAGATTATCAAGCTTGAAATCATTATAAATTATAAGATTTATATAGCAGAAATAGAGATGGTAAATCAATTTTTATCAAATTTAACAGAATCAGTTTGAAAGATATAATAGTAAATAATAAAAAATTATATAAAATACTGCCATGGCAATGTATTACTACCTCTAATCAACCAATTAAACTGCAGGATCAGGTGTAATATGAAATTGAAGTGATTATAGTTTTTCTAAAAAATTGACCATACCACCTATGAAACAACTTAGGTAGCTATTCCACAAAAAATTGTTCACCCCCTAAAATTTTGGCCAATAAAATTTAAGATTAGGTGTAACATGATAGTCAAAACAAACATTTTATTTTTCTAAGTAAAAAGTGGTATATAAAACTAAAAATGCATTATAGTTGGGGTTAGAGTGAGAACAGCATAGGGTAGAATACTTTTTTAGTAAAATTTCATGAAACCATTTTTAATTAGGCCACAGAAGGTGGTTTCCTAATTAAAAATTTAAGCTATTTATGTTTTTTTGTAAAAAGATGACTTAGTTTTGAATTTTATTTTATATTTGATTCTGAAATTCAATTGGTCAATATTACAGGAGCGAACAATTTTTTGTGAGAGGGCAAGGAGCATTTCTATAAACTAGGGGTCTTAGCTGGGTCGGGTCTGACCCGACCCGACCCGGGTCAGACCCAACTCGGGTCGGGTTGGGTCAGATCAAACCCGGGTCGGGTCAGACGCGGGTCAGAAAAAACCCGGGTCGGGTCAGACGCGGGTCAGAAAAAACCCGGGTCGGGTCAGACCCGGGTCAGACCCGGGTTAATGATGGGTGACGCATGAAGAAACCATTTCATTGCAAAATAAATAAAAGAGTATTCATCTGATAAAAGGAACTTCGTACATACGTACAATTTTTATTAGAATAGCTGCGCGACGCAGGCGCACTAAAACCAGGAACGTATTAAGTATTACACTACAGATCGATTTTGAAAATTAATACTGTATATTTTTATTTTAATTATTACAGTTGATGCGCCATTATAAAATAAGTATGATCATATGAAATTCTAGTTTGGTAGGAATAATGATTTTTTTTAATGATTCATTTTAAGAAAGTCTCAAAATTATATGGATGATTATTATTTACACACAGTCGTATGCATGTACGCATCATAATAATGTAATGGCATAGTTATTGGGTAGCTGCGCAGCATGTGACGCGGCGCAGGACCAGCATGATCACGCGCGTTAAGTTCAAAATTTTCAATAATTTGTTAAATTTACCCGATTATATGCAGATATATTTCTAATATCTAGCTTCGTATATAATAAGTTTATTTATTTATTTTTACATGGTTTTCTGAGATACCGTGAACGAAGTCACGAGGCATCCATTTGTCACGAGATCACAACCCACACCCATGACGTCAGATGATCGACTGGTGGGTGTGGGTAAGTATGTGACATAAGCGGTTGGTTGGTAAGTATGTGGTATTGTTTAACGAGTATGGTAGTTGATTGAATGAGTGATTTTGTAGGTATGATGTATTGTGGGAGGAATTGAGTTGACGACGAAGTTATGAGGTCATGGGAATGTTATTTAAGAGGGGAAGAGTGTAAGTTTGTTCTCCCTCTTTTGTCTTTGCTGCTAGCTCGACACAAGTCTAGCTTCGTCGTTACGCCCACCCTCCCACCACAGGGTTAGTGTTGGGCAGTGGAGAGTATAGGTGTTATCGATAGCCCGGGTGGACAACCCGGATATCGAAGATCAGTGCTTCGATAAACCCGACTTTACAGCTCGGATATCGAAGAAAGAGAGGTAAATAGAAGAGCGGTTTAGCGATGCTAGGAACTGACTGGGGACCACGTGAGCAGCGAGGCGAGATCCCATTTAGTGTATTCCGTAGTTGTTTCATGAGTGTACCAGGTGATCGAGTGACAAATGCATTATCCTTGTTTTTTTTCTCATGTATTGTTTTACAGCTCCAAGTTTTCTAAAAAATATATATATTATATTTGTAGTCTGGGTTTCATAATTTTAGATTATGCAGTTACCCCAATATAATTCACATAGTAAATCATCGCTTTATTATCCTTGAGAATGTATCATATGAAATGCGTTAACATGCAAATACTAGATTTAAGACAATAGGAAATTATAAGGGATTCTTTTAAGTTATTTATGCATCAAAATTTCTTATTATTGTTTTTATATGGAAATGTAATTAAAAGAAATCAATTAAGCATTTACGTACCAAAGATAAGTATGTACATGCGATGAGTACATTATTATACATGTTTGGATAAAAGTAAGTGCATTTAGAGAAGTCTTTAGTAGAATTTCTATTTGTAAAAATGAGATTGAATCCAAATAGTCTGGTCTTTTTTAACTGGGCTCATTTCTACTACGAAACTAATTGTATAAAAATATATATTAGTTCTTTATCCAATTAGAGTATCTAAATTAATTGCTTAAATAATGGGCATGTGACGCAATTAATGACAATATTTATAAAATTAAATGCTTAGCGTTGGCATATTTTTTTTATTTTCATGATTTTTGAACATGCATTCCACAACCT
>QKWP01000541.1:11494-69440 GCA_003550325.1 Gigaspora rosea
TTTTTTTTTTAAAATAATTAAACTTTTTACATTAATTTTAAAATTGATTTTTAAAATGTCTTCACGAAATTCATCTGATGTTTGGGAACATTGGACAGATCTTAAAAATGGATTTGCACAATGTAATTATTGTGAAAAAGTTATTAAAAAAATTGGCACTAGTAATTATCGACGTCATACTAGTAAAGTACATTCAAATCAAATGCAGAATATAGAACCATAACAAACTCAAATTGTTATTAAAGATTCATTATTAAAAACAGTGGTAATATTTTGGTTTAATATTTTTCTTCATTGTTATTAATCGACAGACTATATATCTGGTATAAAGATTGCCATCACGCACTTATTAGCATAAAGTAACAATTCAGCACCTCACACTGATAAGTGTGAAATGATTTGTACTAATAAGTGTGTGATGGCACATCACTAATCTGAAATTAGCATTTTTATTAATTGTAGATATATAGAAAATGCTGTCATAAAGTATCTATTTTTATTTATAACTAATTACATAATAGTAATATAAAATTTTATTTTATATTATTAGAAAAAATTTAACAATTTAATCTCGCAAAATCTTCTTCTTAAATTTATTATTCTAAATAATCATTCCTTTACCTTGGTTGAGGAACTAGCATTTCAGGAGTTTGTAACTTCTCTTAATCATAACTTTATTCATATATCTGCATTAACATTAAAAAACAGAATTATAAAAACATATATAGAAAAAAAAAAAGAATTAATTCAAATTTTAGATACAATTCCAGGAAAAATATCTATGACAACAGATCTTTGGACATCCAAAAGTCAAAAGGCATTTATGGCAATTACAGGCAGTTGGATTAGTAGTGATTAGAAAATCAAAGATATTATTCTTTGCTTTAAAGAATTAGAAGGAAGTCATTCAGGTTTAAATATTAAGGAAAAATTTATACAAATACTTAATGAATTTAACCTTGGTGATAAAGTAAATAAAATTCTTTAGATTTTTCAATTTTTATTCCAAAATACTCATTATTTATTTAATAGCTTTTTTGCATTACAACGGATAATGCATCAGCGAATAATACTTTTGCTAATGAACTTGAAATATGGGCTAATGAAAATTCTTACTTATTTCAAAAAGAGATAAATCATATTCATTGTTTTGATCATGTAATAAATTTAGCTACTCAAAAAGGTCTTCAAAGCGTAGACAGTATTGTTCTAAAGGTAATTGTTTTTATTTTTATTTTTTTTTTTGAAAAAAATATATTAATTAGCACAATTTATAAATTTAAGCTTAGAGATCTTATTCGTGCTATTCGAGCCTCACCACAGCGCATTCAAAAATTAAAAAGCTCATGTGAATCAAATTCTTTACCACCTTTAAATCCAATTATTGATGTAGTTACGCGATGGAATTCAACCTATGATATGATTGAACGAGCATTAATGATTAGAATAGCAATAGATGAAATAACAGGAGCTGATAGAGTTCATCGTGATAAAGAACTTACTAATGAAGATTGGAATTTTCTTAAATCGTTATTAAATTTTTTAGAAGCTTTTAAGGAAATAAGTATTGAAATGGAGGCCTCAAAACATCCTACTTTATCTTCTGTTATTCCATTATATAATAGCCTTATTGATCATGTTGAAGATTGGGAAGATGATCTAGAAAAGCCAAAAGAAATTAGAGATGCTGCAGCATTCGCAAAAGAAAAATTATTGGAATACTATAATCGTACAAGTGAAGTTAATATTATTGTTACAGTATTAGACCCACGGTTAAAACTAGATTATTTTATAAATGAAAATTGGGGCAATAATTTAATAGAAGATATTAAAAATACGTAAATATAGTTATGTAGTGCAAATCATCTAGTTGCATTAAATCTTTGCCATTATTATTGCTCGATCAGATGATTTTATTAAAAATAGAAGAACATATGGGAATTCTGTTTGCTATCATTACAGGATTCACCCCAAAACAACTAAGCAACATCAGTAATCTCAATAACTGCTAAATCACTATAACTGAAACAATCCAAAAGCACCCATGTCCTTTCACAACAAACTACAAACTATCAATTATGCCCACCAAAAGATGTCTTTGCTGAAAAGAGTCTATATAGCTGCAAAGAGGATCAGAATTGTACTACGCAAAGCAGGGATCCTTGTGCTGATAGCCGTAAAGCCCCAATACTATAACAATGAAAAAGGTCTTTGCACTGCACCTGCAGCCACAGCACCTCTCAACACTAAAAACTATGTCTTTGCAGCTACCAAGCTCGAAACAACTTATGTTATTGGGGGGAAAGGGCGGGACGAAAAAGCCAGCCTTCTACAAGGCGAGCAATAGCAAAGAAAAAATACTCTCCTTAAACAGAAACAATGCTTAAATAATTCTTTAAACTATACTACTTTTTCTCTTTCGCCCCTATTATCATATACGCATAAATGACTTACCCCGTTTGCTAAAATTAATACAAAAAACGCAACCAATAATCATATGCTATCACGATGCAAAAATCCGGAAATACCTGTATCTACAAACAACCTATAAAAGGCTAAACGACAAAGATCATGTGATCCATCTGATCTAGCAATAATGATCGCTTCGTCACTTTGTTGGCAAGCTTCTCATTTATATAATTTAAGGGTTATAATTTCAGGCAATCACAATACCTCATTGATTATTAAATAGCAGAGTGAAACCTGCGATAGAAACTCACGAAAGTAGTTACGTTATTACTATTCAAAGTGTAACTAACTTTAACCCTAAGAATTCATTAACAACATAACTTTCTGTCACGGGTTTCACCCTTTCATATTATTATTCAAAATTTTCTGTTAAATTGTGTCGCCTCGATAGTATATAAGCGTAATTTCACAAAACAATTCTAAATATTCATCAAGTTACAATTTTGGATGTTATTAGACGATTTGTACTAAGTATAATAAAGTATATATTTCATTTTTATTTATATAATTAACATATATATTATTTAATTTTAGAATTTCAAATATTTGGAAAACTTTTTATAAATCCACCGATCTATCTACATCTTTAACACAACCGACTGAAGCCATATCTTTTAAATCAAAGATCTTTAAAAAAGGAGGACAAATGACGAGCTCGAAGATTATCTATCAAAAGAAAGAGAAGATGAGGAAACAGATGTATTGTTGTGGTGGAAAGTGAGAGAAGGAACCTATCCTAATTTATCAAGAATGGCTAGGGACTATCTGGCAATTCTAGCTAGTAGCGCAGCCTGTGAACGGTCTTTTAGCGTTGGAAGAGATTTAATTTCAGATTATCGAAGTCGTTTAAAAGGAGAAACAGTAGAAGCATCGATTTGTTTAAGAAGCTGGTGGAAAGAAAAACTAGCTAGTGAAAATATTATAAAAACTAATGAAAAGAAACCAGCAGTCAATGAAGAGATTTCGGTAATAAGTAAGGAAACGTCAATAATTAGTGAAGAACAATTAACAATTAATTAAGAATTGTCATTTACTATATATATAGCAATAATATCAATATATATATGCATATATATTGATATATATCAGATAAATACTTTTTATGTATTACAGTATAGGATGTATTTTATACGTAGTGATATTTTAACAATTTATATATATATATATTTATCGATTTTTTTTTTATTTTATAAATACATAAGCAAAAAACGAGTTGCTACTGGCGCCCCTGCTGTACTACTCATATTCATATCAACAAATTACCTCTCTTTTAACTAAAATATACTTTGAACAATTATGCAGCGATTACTTCATACTTACTCTTAATTAACTTAAACTGTACCTTACTCTTACCCTTGATTGATCATCGATCAATCGATCGAACATATGACCATATAAAGGTTGGGGTGGCACACGGACTAATTGATCAAAACTATGTCAGCTAATTATGTAATTTTTCATATTGCAGATTTTTTATGTTACACTAAGACTATTGTGGCCGATTGCAATCACTATCGTTAAGACAGGGATGGTAAATGCCTTTAAATGACCCAAATGACTCAAATGACAAATGACCAGTCATTGATCATTTCACGGTCCAAATGACTTAAGAAGGTCATTTAGCTCTTGTTAATCGATTATCTAATACTTTTAGCCAATCAAAATTGATTATTATTCTTAGTTGCTAGATGCTATCTAAATAATTGAATCATTTGATGAATAATTGCCATCTAAATGACTAGGTCGGTTGTAAAACAACATTCTAATCGAATCATAAGATCAGGTATAAATGATTTAAAAAAAAACACTAGACAAAAAAATAATGTATTTCATTTTTTTAAAAAAATAAAAGAAAAGTTCGTGAATAATAATTTACCAATTGTAAAATGATATAAATCATTTTCGAATTACAAATGGCATGTTAATTAATAATCGACGTGCATTGAGAAATGGTGCGAACATATGTTAAAAACTACATTATACAAGTTTTTTCGTGATCGGTAGGATGTCAACTTTATGCAAAATGACCTAATGACCAAATGACCCCGGTCATTTGGAAATGACCATAATCATTTGGTCATGAGTCATTTCCAAATGACCCAAAATTTGAATGACCTCAAATGGGCGGTCATTTTGAGGTCATTTTAGGTCATTTGAAAAATTGGTAAATGACCAGGTCATTTACCATCCCTGCGTTAAGACGCTACAATGTTGTTTATTAAGCACAATTGTTTTTATTCAGAAGTTAAAGGTTGATCTACAAATTGAACCTCTTATAATAGACTTTACATTATATTATTGTTCTATTACGCAGATATTACTAATTACGATTTATCGGATATTATTAAATTTATATAAACATCGATCTCTTAAATATTTTAAAATGTATTAGCTTATTATCTAGACGTTAAATCGCCTGAAATTTTCACTAGTTATTTATATAAAGCCAAATAATAAGGCTATGTTTTCATTTTTTTTTTTATTAATATGTGGGTCTAAGCATTCGTCTTATAGAATATTTGAAAATTCATTAATTAGGACGAAAAAATTATCTTAAAAATATATAGAAATATAAATAGAGCTTTAGTGAAAATTTAAACATAGCCATTTTGAAACAGTTCTGGCGAACTGTTTTCAATTAAAAAAAATTAGAAAAATAAGTGCAATATTTGTGTGATACTTTTAGAATCTTGCACTTTGCTTTATAATAAATAATAGTAAATTTATATTCGATTAATTTCTTTGATAAAAATCTGATCATAGTAAATTGATCAAATGTTGCTGACATAGTTTTGATTGATTAATCAGTGTGACACCCCAATAAAAGGTCTAACACATGGTCGAGTCTGAGTTGATTCGAGACAAATCTGCTTCAGTTGGGTCAGACCAGTGTCAGACCTTGGTTAGGTTTGATGTAGGTTGGGTCTGACCCGGGTCAGGTTTAACCTAAGTCGGGTTTGACCCGGGTCAGGTTTAATTAATTAGAGTTGGGTCAGACCCGGGTCGGGTTTGACATGGGCGGGTCAGACCCGGGTCGGGTTTGACATGGGGCGGGTCAGACCCGGGTCGGGTTTGGCTTGGGGCGGGTCAGACCCGGGTCGGGTTTGACATGAGGCGGGTCAGACCCGGGTCGGGTTTTGACCCAAGTGGGTCTGACCCGGGTTAGGCCCAAACCCGACCCAACCCGACCCATTAAGACCCCTACTATAAACCATCTCTTGTACTCTAACAAAAAAATTTTCTTACAATATTTTGGGTTGGAACTTCTTTACTAAAACATGCTACCCCAACTCTAACCTAACTCTAACCCTAGCCCTAAACTAATGAACTGATTTATTGTTTTGATTTCATATTCACCAGATCTTATTTAATGTGCACATATCGCTACAGCTATATTTTACTAAATTTAATGATAAAAGCTAAAGTAACTCGAATAAAATAAATAAATTGTTAACATTCTGATCATCAACATGTAATAAGGATGTCTAACTACTTTATTTAAGTGATTGTAAATAGTAAATTTGATATTCACTTTACAATCACACTAATTACAGTATATAACCCAAATTGATTAATAATTAACATGAATTTTCTGTCACAAAATCTCAGTTTTTTTTGAAGCTCCCAAATAATAAGTTTTCAAAGTAAAAACCTAGCCTCTAGAGAATTAAGTGTTCTTATAGCATCAATAGTCAATAAAATTTCACATATATTGTGAAATATTAAAGTGAAATGCTATCAAAACAAACAAGAACATAAAAAATTACAGTTATGTCAAATTTAATAAAAAAAATCAAGCTACTACTGTAAATTACTGTGTAAAATACCTGGTAGTTATAAACCAAAAATAGAAAACAGGTTTATGCAAGTAATTTTCCAAAAACTGCCAAAAGAATTGCAATAAACTTGAAATAGACCCGGTATAAATCAGGGGGTACTGATCAAGGGGTATTTTCTACAGTAATTTATGGTACTAATGCATTAACATGTGAAATTGTTATATATATCACTCTATATTATATGATTGTCAAATAGAGAGCTTCTATTAGTTAACTGTATTAAAAAAAAATTTACAAACTTCACTTTACTGACCAAGCCATTATTTAAACCAATTATAAAAATTTGCATGGCCTTAATACAAAATCTTTATCTGTTCTGCTATAAATTATAATATGAAATTGATAAAATTTTGATAATTTTACTACGATACGATATAGCATACACTATTCTAACTCCCTTTTAACAACTCATGCACCTAGTTTCCTTTACATAATCTAATACTACAATTTTTCAGTTCGATTCATCAACTCGTAGATCTTTTCATCTTTTGGCACTCTCTCCAATTGCCAACTGGTTGATCTTTTCGTCATTCGTCATTTGTTACCATCCTGTAGATCATCTAATACTACAATTTTTCAGTTCGACTCATCAACCCGTAGATCTTTTCATCTTTTGGCACTCTCTCCAATTACCAACCGGTTGATCTTTTCATCATTCATCATTCATTACCATCCTGTAGATCAGAGCGTCAACTATCGTATTTAGTATCTATTTGTTCATGTAATTAGTTTAAAAGGAACAATCGTCCTTTTTTTTGATCAGTTCGATCAACATTAATAAGGATCGTCGAAAACTTGAAAGATCATCAATAGAAGCAATAATTAAACGGATAAGAGGTGATCCCGTATATTGCTTATTGTCATGTACAGCCTCACGTTCTTGAGAATTTTCATTAGAGAATATCTAGAATATGTGAAAATAATTAAAAATGCCACAACCAACAAGGAGTGTATTCTTTGACTCTCCGTCGACTCATCAACCTATTGATCCTTTCTTTATTTGTCATTTTCTATCGATTCATTTGTGGATCATTTCTTTATTCGACAACCATCCTGATTATTTTGTCATTCGCCATCCCGCAAATTCAGCACTGCCACATTCTTCTTGCATTTAACTACATATAATCTTCATTTCTAGCATTGATCATCTTCAACACAGATTTAACAAACCATAACTGTGTTACAAAGATAGAGAGTAAGGTCTGTAACAGAATTTTTTACAGTACTTACAATAAAAATCACAATAATTCCAAAAGAAATTATTACAACCTTAGCTGATACTGCGTACTGCCAAAATAGTGAGTAAGTTATGTAACAGAGTTTTATAGCACCATACATCATGATAGAAATCATGATAGTCTCTAATGCAAACTACATGTCATCAGAATAGCAAGCTCTGTAGTGGCAAACTGTTTTACAGCAACTCATGATAAAAATCACAATAATTCCAATACGAACTATCTAAATGTTAACCACATACTGTGTAAATCATCAGAATAGTGAGTAAGCTCTGTAACAATTTTTTTATAGTAAAGTTCATAATAATTTTGATACAAACTAACTAACCTCATACTATGTGTCACCAGAAGTCTGTAGCAGAATTTTTTTACAGTAACTTATAATAAAAGTAATGATAATTCTTTTGCCAATCTTAACATATTGTGTGTTACCAGAAAAGAGAGTAAATTCTGTAACAATATTTTTATAGTGACTAATGAAAGAAATATCTTAACCATATACCATATGTCACTAAAATAGTGAGTAAGTTCTATACCAGAATTTTTTACAGCAGCTCATAAAGTAAATCATGATGATTCCAATGCAACTAATACAACCTTAACCACATACAGTGTATTATCAAAATAGTAAGTAAGTTCTGTAACAATAGAAATCATGATAATTTTAATGCAAACTAACTCAACTACATACTTTACATTATTGGAATAACAAGTTCTATAACAGAATTTACAATAATTCATGCTAGAAATCTTGATAATTCTAATACAAATCATCTTAGCATTAACTACTTATTGTGTGTTACTGGAATAGTGAGTAAAAAAAGTATAATAATTCTAATGCAAGCCAACTCAACCACATATTGTATTAATGGAATAGTGAGTAAGTTCTATATCAGAACATTTTATGTAACTAACCAAACCTTAATTACATACTATTATGTGTCACTAGAATAGTCTTGAATAGTGAGTAAGTTCAGTAACAATTTTTTACAGTAAATCAAAATAGAAATTATGATAATTCTAATGCAAACTAAACCAAATTTGTGTATTGTGAAGTAGCAAATTCTATAAAAAATTTTTTATGGTAATTCATGTTAAAAATTATAATAATTCCAATACAAACTAACTCTGCCTTAACAATTTACTGTGGCTATTATACCCATGCCTTTTAAAGTTGCTTTACCTTTGTTTTGGCTTTCTACTGGTGCTCTTACATCATTAAATTTAAATCTTAAGGATACTTCATCCATATAGATCTTCTTCTTTATCCTATTACTTTTAACTTTTTATCCAATACCACTATAATAGTAAGTTCTACAACAATTTTTTATAGTAATTACAATAGAATGCATAATAATTCCCAATGCAATCTAACTTTACTAAAATAATACAAACTATTTTTTTATAGTAACCTTTAATAGAAATTATAATAACCCTAATGCTAACTCAATCTTAACCACATGCTGTATATTATCTAAATAGTAAGTAATTTTTGTAGCAGAATATTTTAAAGTTAACACACAATAAAAAACATGATAATCCCAATACTAACTATTTTAACTTTAACTACATACTGTATATTATTAAATAACATGTAAGTTCTATAACAGAATTTTTTATAGTAACTTATGATAGAAATTAAGTCACAACTGTGTGTTACTAGGATGACAAGTAAGTTTTGTAGCAGGATTTTTATGATGATTCACAATAAAATCATATACAAACTATAACTCAATATTGACCTTATATTGTATTTCACTAAAATAGCAAATAAGACTGCACCAGAATTTTTTATAGTAACTCATTAAAAATCATAATAATTCAAATTCAAACTAACATAGTCTTAATTATATACTGTAATACTACTATAATAGTAAATAGTTCAATATTAAAACATTTTGTAGTACAGTAACTTACAAAATAATAATTTTAATATAAAACTAAAAAACTATTTGTGTTATTGGAATAGCAACTAAGTTCAGTAATATAATTTTTATAGTAACTTATAATAAAAATTATAATAATTCTAATATAATCTTAGCTATAACTATGTTCTATAACAAAATTTTACAGTTGCTTATAATAGAAAATATAATAACTATGTTCTATAACAAAATTTTACAGTTGCTTATGATAGAAAATATAATAACTCATTCTTAATCATATTTTGTAAGTGATAGGATAGTGAGTAAGTTTTTTTTTGTACAGTAACTCGCATTACAAATTATTTTACATACTGTGTTATGAGAGTAGTAAGTAAGTTCTATCCCTTAAACCGTAAAGCGCCTATATTTGTACGCTAAAATTTTTTTTTATAATTGCTCAAAATTTTATTATGCTTGAACCCCCCTATTTCTAAACTAAAATAAAAATTTAAGTTATATTTAATTAATATCTTATAAAATTTATATTTAAATTTAATATTATTAAATATATTTAATATTAAATTTAACCAATTCTAAAATTTTACTATGAAATTTTTTTAAAAATTTCTAAATTTTAATATATTTTTGTCTATAAAAAAGAGGTTTGCTACTAATTAAAGTTGTTGTTTTATTTATATAATTTAAAAATTTTACTAATTAAAATTGTTTTTTATAACCAATTTTATAAACTTCTATTAATATTTTAAGCCTAAATATTAAAATATAAAAAGTTTGTCAAAGAGTAAAGACAAATTTTATTTTTTTAAATTTTTTTTTTCAAATTTGTAAGATTTTTAGTATATAGACAAGTTTACTTTTTTTTCTTATAAACTAAAAATAAACAATACTATTTTATAATCCTTATTTTCAAATATTATTTTATAAATTTTTTTTTAAATATATTAAATTTTGACAAAATTAAATCAGATACTAAAGATTTAAAATTTTAGCGCCTATATTTGTACGCTAAAATTTACGGTTTAAGGGATAATAAAATTTTTTACAATAACTCATAAAGCTATACAAAATTATTTTTTGTTTCTTATAAAATAAAATGTTAAAAATGATCTGACCAGTTTATAAAATTATATAAAATTTTTAAAAAAATTTTTTAAAATCCACCTGACTATTAGAACATATAAAAAAGTTTTTTAAAAAATTTCCAAAATATGACCCAGCCAGGTTATAAGAAACAATTAGTTAAAATTGTACAGAATAATATGTACTAAACCAACCCTAACTATATACTATATTTCTGAAATAGTAAGTTCTATAATTAAATTTTAACATCAACCCATAATAGAATTTCTTATAAACAAATCCCAATACTGTAATTTACTAAAATAGCATGTAAATTCTGTAACAAAATTTTTAGTAACATACAATTCAAACTACTTCAACCTTATTCACATACTGTATATTATCAGAATAGTAAGTAAGTTTATAACAAAATTTTTAAAGTAACTTATAATGCAAGCTAATTAACTTTAACTATATACTGTATATTACTAGAATATGTAGTACTGTATTTATATGAAATAATGCACTTGGACTTTAAAATAGCATAGTTGGTTTCGAAATAATGCCTGTGTGCATCCTGAAATAATAGATACTTCACATGACGAATTAATAATCTGTTGAAATGACGAATTCAGATAACAAAGTAGAAACAAGAATTTTTTAGCCAAAAAATCTTAGATCAGAAAGGCTGTACAGTTGTCTCTCCCTACAGTCACCTCCCATATAATCATAAACTCTATACAATCACATGGTTTTTGGTTACCAATTTTTTTGTTATTAAAACCCCTTCTATATAGTCACAAATGTTTATAATTACTATCACACATAATTTCATATTTATAGATATTTTTTAATAGTAAAATGACTTCCATATAATCACACTCGCATGAGCCAGGTAGGGCCGGGTACAGTAATACAAGCTCTTGGAGAGGAAATAGCCAATCGGAGAGTGCAAAATTTTTTGTTTTAAGCATTGCAAATACTTAAAAGATCAAAGTTAAAATAACGAAGATACACATACATACAGCATGCTAAGGTTAGTTCTATGACTTCATACTGAATGATTCATTTCGGGATCAAATGAAACCTCTACATGCTATAAAAAAGTTATTGAAAGAATTGAAAGGTATTTGTGATATATCGAGATATTTATTGAATTCGCTCTGTGAATTAATAGTTGGTAACTTATATAAGTATGGTACAAAATGATTAGGCAAGCGATCTTATTGAAGGAAGTTTAAAAACTATTAAGAAAAATTTCTTGATTTAAGAAACAAGAATTTCAAGCGATGACTAGATAACACAACTTTTTTTTTTACTAGCGATATTTTTAACAGGGTTAAAAGGTTTGTTCATCATGTTCATTTCTTGATTTAGATTGATTGCCAAATCAAATTCGATTGTAGTTGTGCATTTACGCATATGAGTTAGATCAAATTTTTATATCCTTCAATAGGGTTTCATAATTAAAATCAGAGAACCTTATTTTATTTTTCTGATTTATAATAAGAAACTAGCCAGTATCTTCGATTTTCCTGTACCCACGAGTTTTATAGAAACCGTAAATAATAAAATTATATTTTAAAATATAAAATTAAATGTTTTATGCAGCCTGTGAATTAGTCGTCATGATGAAGATTTGTAATAAGACAAAAAACTATTCTTTAGATTTAATAAGTTTAAATTATAGCAGCTTCACTTATACTGTAGTATTAATTACTTATGAAAGTTAACAAAGGTAGTAGTACCTCGATCCTATTCTTTAATTAAAGGCCATTCAATCAAATCTGAATACTAATTTGTATATAACCTGAATCTGGACGAATCTGGACAAATCTGGATTTAATTATTTAATCCGTATTCTATATGAATCATTAGTACGATTGGTGGCACTTCGTGCCACCCATCTTACTCAGTACATTTGGTCATATTGGCAATTTTTTGCGGCCAATTTTTTTAGTAATTGGTTGGCAAACGACCAATGGCCAATTGGCTAATATTAAATTTCGGGCAAAAATTTCTAACTTACACAATACAGTATTAAAAAAGTCTATATTGTATTAGATTGCTTGTTGCGGTTTTATTATAAGGTATTTAATAAATAAGAAAAAAATTTTAATCTTTATTTTAAACAATAAATAGTAATTGAGGCTCATTAATATAAAGATTAATGTTAATACAGATAAAGTAGATAAAACATGTAATTTTTATATCATAAAATAGACATAAGCCATTCGTGTCAGTAAAGTTTTAAATACACTTCGAGAATCGATCTTTTTAAAGAAAATCAGCACTGATCTGCCTATCTGAAATCGAGATCTACTAGAATGTGTAACAAGAAATTTTATCGAAAAAAGTATAAATATTAACGTAAGTTTGCAAGGTGAGTGGGTGGGCAGTACTCTAGTAATGGTTTACGAATTCAAAAGGTAAATTTAAATAGAGTAAAGAGTATACAGAGCAGATTAATATTTCAAAAAAATTAATTTTTTTTGAAATGTCAATCTGCTCGATTTCTATTGACAGCAAACCATCTATTTTATAAATATTAGTAGCTTGAAGCTACTAATTTTATAAAATCGATAGCTAATGAAGCGATACTTGTTAAGATGTGTATAATATTAATTTATTATGATGTGCAATTTAATCATTATGCGCTTATTTTATCTAAGCTTAATTATGACCTTATGTCTAAAGAGACGTCTATTCATGTATAGTTTTTTTTATTATTTATATGCTTGCATGCATTAACAGATAAATTTAAACTATTTAATCCNTTTATAAAATCGATAGCTAATGAAGCAATACTTGGTAAGATATGTATAATATTAATTTATTATGATGTGCAATTTAATCATTATGCGCTTATTTTATCTAAGCTTAATTATGACCTTATGTCTAAAGAGACGTCTATTCATGTATAGTTTTTTTTATTATTTATATGCTTGCATGCATTAACAGATAAATTTAAACTATTTAATCCAATGCCAAGACATAAGATCGGGTAGTATAAATTATAGAATTTAATACCAAACAATAGATCGTGTTGTGTCAATTTTATATTTTAACGCCAAGGCATGGAATCGGTTTGTGTCAATTTTAGATTTTAACACAAGGCATAGGATTAGAATGGATAAAATTTTATTTTTACTTCTATTAAATCACATTATTTATTTTTAATATAAGCTGTGATTATATAGAGGTAACCTTTGTAAAGTCACACTTCTTTATAATCACCTGAGTGGTATGTGCCCAACTGTGTGATTATATGGGAGGACGACTGTATATAAAATTAAAAATATCAGTTTGTTATGCATAACTCATATACAACTCACAATTTTACAGAAATTAGATCTTTACCCGAAATAATGTTCATGTGCATGCTCGAAATAACACGTATCTCCTCAACATAACGCACAGGTGCACATTATTTTGCGTAAATATAGTAAGTAAAAACTGTAATAGAATTTTTATTATAAATTACAATGCTTATCAGAATAGCAAGTTGATAAAAATCAAGATACTTTGCTTAACTTTAATCACTATATACTTTTTACAGTTGCTTATATCATATATAACTTTAATTCAAGTTAATTCAATTTTAACTATATACTGTACTGTATATTACTTGAATAATAAGTAATTTTGTTACAGAATTTTTATAGCAATTAAAATAAGAATTATGATAAAATTATAATAATTCCAATGCAAATTAACTAACCTTTAACTACTATTATACATCACTAAATAGTAAGTTTTGTAATAAAATTTCTTATAATAACTCTTAATACAAACTAGCTTAACTCTAACTTCTAAACATATTGTGTCAATGAGATTGGTTTCAAGTAAGTTCTGCAATATAATTTTTTACAGTATTTTACAATACAAGCTAATTCAACTTAACCATATACTATTGCCAGATTAGCAAGTTCTATAACCAAATTTTTTTATAGTACCTTATAGTGTAAACTAACTCAACCTTATTCACATGCTATATGACAGAATTTTTTATAGTAACTCTTGATATAAATTATGATAATTCAAATAAAACAAACCCAACTTTAACTGCATATTGTATTATTGAAATACAAGTAAATTTTGTATTTTTTAGTAATTTTACAATGTGTACTAATTCAACATAACTATAAAACTGTGTATCACCAGAATAGTAGTTTCTGTAATAAAATTTTGTACAGTAATTTACAATGGTAACTAATTCAACTTTACCAACATACTATATGTTGTTGGAATAGCAAGTAAAAATTTTTACAGTAATTCTTATTAATAAAAATTATAATAATTTGAATCAAACCAACTCAACTATATTGCATTACCAAAATAGCAAGATTTGCAACAGAATTTTTTATAGTTAATTAAAAATAATTTTAATGCACTAACTCAACTTTAGTTACATATTGTGCCACCGAAATAGCAGATTCCATAATAAAACTTTTTATAGTAACTTATAATAGAAAACATGATAATTTTAATACAAACTTACTCAACCTTAACCACATACTATATCACTAGAATAGTAAGCCCTGTAACAGAATTTTTTACGATACCTTATTACATATAAATTGTATTATTTCCAATGCAAATTAACTTAACCTTTACTACATGTCATGTATCACCAGAATAGCAAGTAAAGAAATTTTATAAGCTCACAGTAAAAATTAACACAACCCTTATCAATATTATATTTCACCAGAATAATTAAGTTCTATAACAAACTTTATATAGTAGAAATTACAATAATTTTAATAAAACCTTAATATTGAACTATGTGTTGACAGAATAGCAAGAGTCCTTTACAGTATAGTATTATAGAATTCATGATAACTCCAATGCAAACGGGCTTAACCTTAACTATATAACATGTATCACCAGGATAGTAGTGATTTTGTAACAATTTTTTACATTAATGCATAATAGAAAACATGATTTTTTATAGTGAAATTATATAATTTCAATTTATACTATATCTCACTACAAATGTAATGAATAAAATAGGGTGGCGCGTAAGCGCCACCTGTTATACTAGTAATTAATTGATTATGCTTCCGATCGTCCTTTTGCTAATTTTATCCTTCATCCCTTTCCTATTTTGTATATCTATACTTACCCTATGTTATTACCTTATATAGATCTTTTCTTATTACTATCTATAGTTATGCCGTTTACCTTATATGTGCATCTATAGATATGTTTAATTACTATATCCGAATTTCATACTAAATTAATCTGTGACGCGTAAATATGAATTGGTTCGATGCAAGAACAATGCCAAGCGTTGTGAAGCCTTTAAATATTATCGCAAATCTGCTAGCCCAATGAAGACTTAGAACAGCAGATGTCAAGATTAAATGTTTCGAATACTTCGGGTGTAATAACTTAATTCAGATAGTAATGCGAAGGGAAGTTTTATTGGTGTTGAAGGAATTAAAGCTTAGTAATATCGGAAGGACATTGATCCGACAATAGGATAGTTTAATTATTTGTGTATATCAAATATGTATATAAGTCCGATGTATTCGCTCTTCAAGTATCATTAGAAAAGCATTAGGTATTAAATAGCTTTAGATAATATCTTAATGATTCCTCCTTTATAATAAAGACTCCTTAGTGAATATTTGTTATATCATATCTCATGACTTTCATTTATCTCTTTCCATGAATCCCGATTGTTATATTTATGAACTCGATCCTATGTATTCCTTCTCTTGTTCATCTATCGCTGATCTAAATCTGGCCCTCCTAATCTGACGCTCTCCCAATTCGATAGTGACACCGGAACTCATTAATGGGGCTCCGTCTGATTATGTAGGTTTGATGACCATGTGCTGGGATTATGATCCGGATAAAAGACCCGAAGCTGGAAAAATTATGAACAAAATGGAGGATATGCTTAGAGATATTTATGCAAATGACATCATTCAAGAGTTAAAACTTGTTCCTGTTAATAGAAAGTCTACAAAATGGAACATTTTAAAAGGCGCAAATTCAGGAAAAAGATCTGGTACTGAAATTATTATTATGAAAAAAATGGAAGTTTACTTAGAGATGCTTACATAAATAATGGTATTAATCGGGAATTAATTGTTCATCCAAATGATTCTGCAATATATAAAATACGAAAAATTTTAAGTGTGTTAGAGAAATTTAATTTTATAAAAGAAATCTTTTCAAAAAAAACCAAAAGAATTTTCGCAATGAATTATCTCGACCTTCAAAAGAAAACAAACAAAGCATTTCTGAAAACTCATCCACTCTTTTGCTCTTAGAGGAAGATAGATGCATTTCTAAAAATAAAACTTCAATTCCAGAACAAGATAAAAGTATTTCTACTATAGGTTTACATTCACCACTTCAATTCCTGAGCACGACAGAGCAACCACCACTATTAATGCTCGCCTATTTCCAATTATTGAGCAGGACGAAAGTAACGCCACTGATGTATATCCTATACGCATCGTTGACGATGCATTAATTTTGAGACAGAACGAATGTAATATAAATTTGCAAATTAAACGTAATTCAGCAAATTTAACAGCCAAGCTTTATTTCATACTCAATCATTAAGATTTATTCTGAAATGGCGATTATTAAAATGCATTATAGATTACATTAATAGAATTTCTTGCAGTACAAACAATTATTAAGGTGCAATAGATAAGCCATTATAGATCTGTAGATAACAAGGATTACATTAATACTGTAATAGGATTAATTATTCTACAAACAATTAATTAATAATACATTTTATTAAATGCCACCTATGCTGAAAGATTCTGTTAATATAAAGTCAATTATATTCACTAACAAAAATTTCCGAATAAATTTAATTTCAATTTATTATCAGTAATCGTAAATTTACATTAAATATATTGTGCAAGTTGTTTGTGTAATGATTTTACGTAAACTTGATAAAGACTATAGATTGGAATCGCCTAAAGTTTTTCTTTAATCGTTTAATCGTTTAACCATTTAATCATTTAATTTGGCCAGCATTAAAACAATTCTGGCCTACGACCAACATAATTCTGCCCGGAACTATGGAAACAATTTTTAAACGGTTAAACGATTTCAATCTCTAGTAAAGACAAATAAACGTATGTATATCTAAAGAAAATAGGCGTTTCTATTAAGAGCTGGGATATATACGGTAACACACGGTAAACTCTCGATAAATCGGTCTCTTGATAATCATTTTAACATGACTAAATTCAGTTTAACGAAAGTGATTATCGTTTGATAAACTGTGTACAACAACCGGTATATCAAGAGGTTTCTCTCGATCATCCGAAGATATTCATCACACATGTACATGCGATAAAACACGGTTTATCGACGATAATTCGGGCATCACGTGCGATAAACACGGTTTATCGAAAGTTGATCCTCTCGATAATTCGGGCATCACGCGTGATAAACACGGTTTATCGAGAGTTGACTCAACCGGTTTATGAGAGCTGTTGTGAGGTATAACAATATCTGTTGATATTATTCAATCAAATTTTGTAATCAAGTTATATAACATACATATTCTTAAAATAAAGCTATTGGATATATTTAACACAAATGGCGCACATTCAATAATGTCAAATTTTATATTATAAATTCATAATATGTAATTCTATTCATATTATGACTACGTACAGCCGATTCCAATATATTTATATTTTTAAAATCAAATATATAATAGCCATACTATATAGGTTTAATATTGTGATAAATTTAAACCACAATCCCTTCATAGACACCTTAATTTACAAATAATTAAGAGCAACTTTATTTAAGACTATCACATTTCACCGACAGCTCATTTTATATACAATTTTTTTTTTACAGGCAGCCTATTTCACAGAAAAGTTTTTTCCTATAAATTGCACTAACTTCATTAATTTCTAATGACAATGAAAAAATGACTAGATTTACTTCGTCTGTGAAATAATCTGTCAGTGAAATAAAATGTTTATAAAATTAGCTGTTGGTAAAATTAACTGCGTTGTTGTAATTAAACTTGTCCGTGAACTAATTGTTGGTTAAATAAGGTGTCTATGATGCGATTGTCTATGAAGTGAGCAAACCCGCCATCCCACTACCGAAGATTTCGCTAAAGCAACAATGAGGATTAGCAAACACTAGATCTAAGTATGTCAATACTAACTTTATGCAAATCTAACAAAATCGAGCTTACTAAAAATAAACCATTTAACAGTTTTGATAATTACTATTAATCGCAAACTTTCGACAAAAATAAGTATTTTTATTATTTTATGGGGTTTAGAATGTAGTGCACCTGCACTGCAGTGCACCCCTTTTATGTTTCTCAAAATTTTACTAGGGTAATCCATGCTGCGTTTTTAACAAAAAATGATCCTCTCGCAATTCTGTACTAATCTTGATCCTAACCCTAATCCTAACCAACTCTAACCCTAACCCTAATCATTATTTATATTTGTTACTATAGGGTGCACTGGGTGCACTGTAATGCAGGGTGCACCAAATACTAAAATCCTTTATATATTATTGCTTATATTTATTACTTTTTATACATTAAATAAAACTTAAATTATATTATTTATAAATATATAATCAAATAACCTATGGTATTTAACAATACAAACCAGATTAAAACTTAGTCTGGCAAATCGGAACAAAAAATAACAAGATATTTAAGATTCGATCATCGATTCTAAAACGATTTTGGAGATTCGATTATCGATTCTAATTTTTAGAATCGATTCACAGCCCTAAGTTTCGTTCATTCGTCATTCGTCAATTCGAAATACCTGACGAAATAGGTCTATACGAAACTATTTTGCCATTCGTCAGGCATCATTAGTCAAAACTACACCGATATGACTATACCCCACAGTTACTCCGGAGTATCTTACCTCATCAACATCCCTAAACAGAACATTTGATTATGTTATTCTAAATGTTAAATGCTTTATTGAATATCTTGAATAATCAAAAAATAAAAAATAAATAAATAAAATCGAAAAACCCCAATCAAAAAAAAATAAAATAAAATAAAATAAAAAACCCAATCAATGAAATGACTACTATGCTAAAATAAAATGATTTGTCTATTTATAAAATAATCAATGAAATGATTAATACTATGCTAATATTTAAATTTGTTATACTGATATTGTATATTTGGATTTCGAACGGAACCGCACCGCAGTTATCTTAAAGATGAAATACCGATAACCCTTTTTATGTAATATTTAACATAATTCAGTTTTAGGAATCATTCTGACATCTAAATGTTGGCAAATAGTGACAGTTGAAGTTGTGACGTGAAGTGGTGCTTTCATATCTACAAGTTCAACATCAAACTTTCTATAAAGTGAAGCTAATAATATTTTCATTTCAATCATTGCAAGGTTTCTACCTAAACACATTCTTACACCGCCACCAAACATTGTAAAAGCAAATTTCTGTTGTTTTTCAATTTCTTTAGGATCATAAAATCTATCTGGGTTGAATTTTTCAGGGTCTTTCCAATAACGAGGATTATTATTAATTCCACGAACGTACATAATGAATAAAATATCTGCAGGCCATTTATATCCAGCTACTTCATCAACTTGGTCACCAAATCTTGAAACCATACTAACAGTAGGTCTTATTCTTGATGTTTCTTTAATAATTGCTTCACAATATCTTAATTTATTTAGATCATCCATGGTTACTGGTCTAGACAAATCATCTTTGAAAACCGTTCTGAGTTCATCCAATAATTTCTTTTTAACTTCTGGATGATGAGTAATGTAATATAATACAAAGCAAAATGTATTTGAGGTCTGTAAAATAATAAAATAATAAATAAATTTTATTAGTATTATTAAAAAAATAAAAATTATTAAATGAGGAAGTATAGTACAAATTATGTTTGAAAAGTTAAAGTTGGTGATACGTAATTTTGTACAATACCTTACCTCACCATTAAATAATTAAATTTACTTACAGTATCTGTACCAGCGGCAAATGCATCAAACATTATACCACGGATTTCATCATCAGTCATCGGTCTTAATAATGAAGGATCCACATTTTTTTGAGGAGAAATTTCATATGGAGTGTTGGCAACGACCATTGATGTTAATAAATCATTCTTCAATTGACTCGGTTCATAGTTACTAGTATTAACAATTTTTTCAACTTCTTTTCTTCTTTGTCTAATTCTTTTGACCAATCCATTATATATATAGTCCATTGTATTCTTCATTTTATGAACACGACCATTGATTAAAGGAAACTTTTTCAAAAGTTTTGGTATAAAGATCATCTGATTATCTTCAAAGAAAGTACTTATAGATTCAACAAAATTTTCAGAGTCCATTATCTCTTGAGTGATTTTTTTATTATTTAAGACTTTATAATAGTTTCTAATGGCGAATGTTCTTTCACTAGTTGTTACTACGGAAATAAAATCATTTGTAAATCTACGCATCCATGTAGCAGCATCAATAACTACAGAATCTTCGTTAGGTTTTTTTAAGTTAATCCAATAATTTGTCATTTCTTCATATAAATTATTAATTGATTTACAAGTTTCCTCAGCATAACAAGCATTTTTAATAGCTTGAGTGAAAATTTGACGATTAAATTTCCAAAAGTTATAATTATGATTTAAACCAACACCTTTAGCATCAAGATCAAATACATCAAAAAGACCATTATTAGCAGTCCTCATTAAATGTTTATAAGAGTCTTGATCAGATGCTGGAGTCATAAATTTATTAACATATTCAGCACGAGTGATTACTATTTGTCTATTTCCAATAAGATTTAATTCAAATACACCACTTTGTCCATATTTTTCAGTTAATTTATAGAACCATGCATCAATATCTATATGGACTCTAAAAATTTCAAAAGTTCCTATCAAAGGAATTGGAAATGGACCAGGAAGAGGATTTGTACGTGTAAAATGTTTATAGTAAAAATGAAGGATGTAGAAACCTATTGTTAAAAAAGCGATCTGAAAAATATCAGTCGATTTAACATTGTTTAAAATTGTATATAAGAAATTCATGGTTATAATATGTTATACGTATAGTAGTAAATGATTATTATCAGTTAAATGGTTAAGTTAAACGATTGTATCAGTTAGTGATTGTAAACAGATAATGTTTATAATTAATAATGTTTTCAGTGGATTTGTTTTTCAAACCTTGTCGTAAAAATTGTCTTTATATATTGTTTTTCCCTACTAATAAAACAAGACAACTTAATATATTATAACAATAATCTTCATATTAAATCTTATGAACTGAACTTTTAATCGATCTTATCCCAACGTAGAACAATTTTAAAAACGATCAACTTTTTAAGATTGATGATCCATGCATAATGATCCTCGAAATCGAACGAATGAAACAACCAAATAAAATACACTAGTCAAGAATTAAACTTTAAATTAATGAAACGCGTCCAATTATCATTTTTAAACTAGTGTGGCCGGAACAGATTTTAATTGGTTGAAGTAGTTAGTAGACTCTAATTCATGAATTTAACCAATCACATGAAGAATTTTACATCACAAATCCAGATTTATATGTTATTTCCGGATTAATAATATATAATTATCTAGTTATATTCGTATCCATAAAATAATTTAATAGATTAATTAAAGATTATCATTTTTTTAATGATCATGCTTTGATTGACATAGATTTGCTAATCAAATAATCTAACTTGGCGAAACAGTTCGAAGTGAAAAAGTCAAAAGCTAAACCCAATAAGGGATCCAAATGATCAACGACAACAAACTCTCGTAAAATGCGAAGCCTCCTAGGAGTTTTAAATGCATTAAGTAAATCCAATCTACACATGGTACTTTATGATTTTTGTACATATTATATAATAAAAATATATACTATTATTATGATAAAAATTTAATTATGGTTATCCGTATATTCATTAATTGTGTCCGGATAATTGACAGATAATCTTTAATTTGTCAGCTATCCGGAAAATCTTATGGATAAAATAATTAATATTCGAATCTACTAAATCTTTTATCCGGATTACACCTGTACTCTGATAATACTAACCCTAGATAAACAGATATGTAAAAATTGTATACAACAGATAGTTTATTTTTTCCAAACATGAGATGATTTTTATTAAAATCATGTGACAAATTCTTATAACTTTAAATCTACGGAGGTAATATCGATATAAAACTCTTTCTATAAGTGTATATACAAAATTATGGCAATTAAAATTAGGCAATTTCTATTTGAACATTGGTATAATGTACGCGGGCAATATAAAACAAACAAGTACCTCAAAATTTCGATTATGAAACCACTTTTGGGTTTCTAACCAAAAAATCTTCTTTGCGAAATTTTGGTATAAACTATATCTAGTCTCAATCCCGAATTCACCATGCCTAATCATAAGCTAGGGTTTAAAATTTCGGTTTAAAAATTGATTTGATTGACAAGTTACATGATTTGCATAATACAGTAATAAAATTAATACCGTGTACCTATAAAAATTTGATCATTTATAAAAATTTGGAAATCATATAAATAATATCCAAATTATTATCGTCCCTGCCTGTACCATACTCCTTATGCATAATTAGTAATATCTTGAAATTATTAATCCTGCAACATGTCATTCAAATCTATTTTTACAAGCGAAAAATTAAATCCTTACTTATGTTTAGAGTAAAGGTTAGCTTAAGTTATGGTAAAGTAGAGTTTATACCAAAATTTCGCAAGGAAATTTTTGTTAGAAGCTAAATGTGGTTTCATAATGAAATTTTAAGATATCGGTTCTTATTCTGATACTGGTGTTATCACGTGAATTAATAAAAATTTTATGCCGGAAATAACATGATTCTGGCGCCGAATATTTCTATTTAAAGGTATTCAATTTTGCCCGATCCTTTTTACCTAAGATGGTTATGCTGTGTAATTATTTTGCGGTGTATGCTCATGTAGTGTAAGTAGTCTTTACTATACACGGTTGGCACTTCTACTGCTTACGGTAATTTGTGCTATATTCGTGCATTTGATCATCGAAATAATTTCCTCGTAATATATAAAAAAGGAAATTTGCTTTTTGCGTTTTTCTATACTAGTATACTAGTATACTTATACAAGTATACGTGTACTTATACAAGTATACGTGTACTTATACAAGTATACATGTACTTATACAAGTATACGTGTACTTATACAAGTATACGTGTACTTATACAAGTATACGTGTACTTATACAAGTATACGTGTACTTATACAAGTATACGTATACTTATACAAGTAAGAAGGGAAGAAAAAAAAAAAAAAAAAAAAATTTATAAACTTTATAAAATATAATCTCTGATCTTCAAAGAAATAACGAAAAGCCTTAAACGAAGGATTCTTTCGTTGGCTAAGTTTGTTCATTCTAAACCTCATTTTGTTGTTTGATCATCATCATACATGATAACGTCGGATTTAATTTACTTAAGATCGCTAAAAATTCTACTGTTTATAGACTGGGCTAGCCGATATAATTTTGGAACCAGTTTGAATTCTCATATCGATTATACAAGTATATTGTATTTATGTGTAATCGTGTGAATTGTATGATGTTTGCGATCTAATAAGAAAATGATTTACATTAATTTTTAATCAAGTTACATGTTACCAGGAATTTCCAAGTTTGATTCCATATGATTATCTTTACTTACCACCAAGTGATTCCTGTTTTACGCCTGTTTTACTTTTATCCTATAAATTATCGAATTCTTACTAGCCGCCATATTAATTCCTGTTTCGCACCTGTTTATTTCGTATCCATCACAAGGATCCGATCAACTCACCGACATTTACCGAATTTTACAGGAGGGGTCCCCAGAATTCCGGGTTGGATGAGTCGGATCTAGGTCGGCGTTTAGCGTAAGTTCTTAGCAGGTTCTATAGCAAAATTATCAGCTGGGCATTTTTTACTTAATGAATAGATATGATTTATTAGTAAAATTTTTTATGATCTTGGGGCAAAATCGATCAATTCCGATCCAGCCGACCATGATTCCGACGCACTCCGAAGTATTCCGACACGGAATTTGGGGTCGCCCCTGTATGAGTTGACAATTACCACATTTCACCGACGATTATTCACCGACAAGTTCATTTCACTGAGTCTATTTCACCGAAGTTCATTTCACAGACAAAGTAATTTCAGTCATTATCGTTAGGGTCAGGTTAGAATTATTGTCAGTGAAACGAGCTTCAGTGAAATAGGCTGAGAACTTGTCGGTAAAATGAAGTAATACGGATCATATCCTATCTTGATATTCAAAATGATGCCCAAACCTTGCATATATATGCATAAACACTTGATATTTAAATCAAATCAGCTAACTTTATAAGGATTATGATTTCATCTGTTATGTTTACTTTGCGAATGTTGGATTAACTGAGATATACGTTAATAACATGCGTTAGTGAGTTGCATGCTGTGTATCGCCAAAATAGTAAGATTTGTAACTAAATTTTTACAGTATCTCACGATAGAAACCATAATAATTCCAATGCAAATTAACACAAGCTTACAGTAATTTATATAATACAGGTTAATGCAAACTCAATCCTAACTACGCATGATGTATCGAATAGGTTTACAGCAGAATTTTTTATAGTTATTCGCAATGATTCCAATACAAGCTAACTCTTAACTTGCGATATAATTCTAATGCAACTAACTCAGTCAACCACATAGAAATAAAAAACAGTACCAATGCAAACCATCTCTGACTGATACCGTGGCAGCCGAAATAGTATGTTTTTTAACAGGATTTTTACGGTAACTCATGACAGAAATCATAATAATTTTAATACGATAATTTCATTGCAAATTAATTCAGCCTTAATCACGTACTGCAGTCACCAAAATAGCGGGTAGGCTTTTGCGACAGAATTCTTACGAAGGAACTAATAACTTCAATGTAAACTAATTCAAACATAACCTCATAGAAATCAAGGTAATTCTAATACAAACTAACTTAACTACATTGTGGTCACAAGAATAGCAGGTAAAGGTTACAGAATTTTCTTACATAACTCAGTAGAAATCATGAAAATTTTAATGCAAGCTTACCTTGACTCTTGATGAAAAACATGACAATAAAAATTCCAGTATCAGAGGCATGGACAAAAAACTAAAATATAGTGTTTAAATCCGCCGAGTAAAGCGAGACCAAAACATAAAAATGTAAGGCTAGCTTAAGACGGCCGAGCGAAGCGAGGCCAAAATTCTAGCTTAAAGCCACTAAGCGAAGCAAGGCCAAAACATAAAAATGTAAGGTTAGCTTAAAACAAGTCCATTATACATATGTTATACACTAAGAATAGTCGATTTGGGTATAAACGCTAATCTGATTTTTAAACATCAGCTTAGTCAATTTATTAAATTTAAGTCGACTATAAACAATCTTGACTGTGCCATATGCTATTATGCCATCTACGAATCTAATTATATAGTTGGTTAATATTTGGCGGCGCAGCCGCCGCATGATCATGTGCTAGTTTTGTAATAATTAATCCTGTTGTTGATCGATGTCTTTATTTAGTCTTCATCTTTCCTAATAGTTAATTTTCGATACTATAGAAAGTATATCGTCCGCATTATGCGCTGATCTAAGACGAATCCTTCGCCTGATGCCGACGCGTACACCAGTCTTGGATGTAGCACTAGAAATAATCAGAATCCTTAGATTCTTCCTTATTGCTCTTTTCTTTAACTTCCGATTATTGTACTTGTTCCTTTGCCGAATTAGAGCGCCAGTTCCGACGAAACTTCCTTTGACAAAGAGACCTAGCCTTGGAAGATCCTATGGCGTAATAACGAAGAATCCACGATTAAAGTCTTTGTGCCTTGTGTAAATTCTTTTAGACTACGAATAACACTCGGATAAGGAAATTAATGTTCCTATTCGTCCGATAAGAAGACGAACGTAGAGTATTCGATTGTTTTAAAAGGTATAACACCAGGTGAAGTGTAAGGTTTAACAAGGAAGAGGGTTTTAAAATCGTTATAATGCACTTTCATTAGTGTTGGATGAATTAAAGCTTAGTAATATCGGAAGGAATAAAGACCTGGGGGAATTCTGAGTGTTTGATATGTATATAAACCAAATGTGTTCGCTCTTCATGTATCTTTAGGTTTTGGTCTTTAGTTGATGCCTCACTATAATAAAGATTATAATATTGTTGCTTGTTAAATTTCATGTTCATATACTTCGTGCAGAGCTTTTCTATCATATTTGTCATTTATTATTTTTCTTGTATTTTGAATCATTATATTTATAAACCTGACACTACGTATTTTATCTTCGTTTACCACCTTGACCTATATCGGCACTTACATAAACTGATGCTCTCCCAAATCGGATGGTAACACCGGAATCAGAAAATGTGGTGATCGGGACTCTACTAACTATAATCTCATCTACTAGGGCTGTTAATCGGTCCGGTCCAGACCGACGGTCCTTCGGCCCGTTGTGATGGGCTACGCCTCAAGTTTTTTTTAATTATCTGCTTACTCAGGAGATTGCCCCACCGGATATATCGTATGATCGTATGATTTCTCCCGAAATCACGCCATGGTTACGAAAGGTTAGCATAGCCCCAGGTAGCGCCGCAGTGATTTCCGGTATGAACACATGGTAACTGCGCATACCAAGGCCACAAACCAGTTTATGCCCTTGGTATTTCGCTGCTCATGTTTGTTTATTTCCCCTTTCGTAAACAATAGATTCACACATGTTAGATTAGCCACGTAGATAAAACTAGTTTGTGCCCTTGGCATTTAGCTGTCAATGTTTGTTTATACCCCTTTTTGTAAACAATGTACTTAGCATAGTTTTAGTTTCGCTCACGATATAGTGTAGACACACGCTGGGTTAACGGTGAAGTAAAGGTGGAGTATAGTACTAAGGCGAAGAGTTGTGAACAACACTTACGCCTTGGGGCTTAGTAAAGCCACCTCTGCCCCAAAACGATGAGGTCATAGTAAGGAAATCGTACGATAGAAACGAATCTATAGAATAAATAGAGTTAGTAAATATAATCTAAATTTCATGTATTTATTAAGAGGGTGAAAAGTATATAAACCCTCCCTTTTTCGTCTCAATAAAGGATAGCTCGGAATGAGTATAACTCAGAAAGAGTTCGAATTCGAGTAACTCAGTGAAGAGTTATAGTTCAACGTTGTAGAGTGATAACCTTCGAAATAAGAGTAGAAGTGTTAGCTCAAGTAGTTACCCCGAAATCCCTTGAATTTAATAAACTGTTATAGTTCATAAACTGATAACCCCCTCAGATACGCCGATAGTAATCACGTGATCACGTGACACCGTTACATCACCTGACGATCGATTTCTGCCGTTATAGCAAGACCCAAAGTACCTCGAGACCCGGACTAAATCTTCCACGCCTCTTTCTGCCTGCCAATTCGAGGATCTAGAGTCTTGCGTGCTTATAGGATATTTGTTTGGATAGATAGTGGTGTTGTTAGTTGTATTTATTATCTAACCCGATAGCCTTGCCCTCCACACAGTCCAGTGACCGGGTCGGTCCAGTCCTTTTTAGGACGGACCGAAAGGACCGTCGGTCCTAATAGTAATATATCAAATAAACTAAATTTTATCATGATAATACGCATTTTGAAACAACTATAAAATGTTGTTTTTGATTAAAATTCATTACAAACCCTTAGTTTGTTAAACCACGTTTAATGTATAATGAGAACGGGTTGTTGTTAACGTTAATAAAATAGAGAAATCTATTACATAATGGCCTGATCAGTTGATTTACAATTTGCACTGTATTTGTGCGAAATAACGTCTAGGGCATTATTTTGGAACACGAGTTGAAACAAGCTAATGATTAATTTAGCCGAGGATTTTTAATGATAAAATTATAATTTGCATAGACTAAATTAACTATTAGCTTGCCTCAATATCGTGTTCCAAACAACGCCTATATGCAAATACAAGATTATCTAGATATTATGTCTACTAGTGTTCCATGTGAACATCTATTTATTTTAGCTGGATTAACAGTTACTAAATCACGAAATTCTCTTGATAATGAAACAATTCGGGCTGTTTTGTATTTAAAATCTTGGTTTACTGAAAACTTATCATTCTAAATTTTAATTTTTCCTGTTAGCAGGTTTTTTTTGTATACGTATATAATTTTTGGTGCTTATAAAATACGTATAAAACTTTTATACTATAACATTTTACCGATTAAACTTTTTTTGATTTTAACTTGGAAATAACCCGATAATAGTAGTATACTTTATTTTTTTTATATTTTTTATTAAATATATTAGGTTTATAAATTTTTAAGTATTTGACAGACATATAAATACTAAAAAATTATATTAATAAATTTTTTTTCTATGCAAGTAACATCTAATCGTTTTGTTAATTTACTTTAATATTTTCATATATTAAGACAATTCTTGTCTTGAATCAGTACAAGATTGAACATATGGCGTGCCCAACTATGATTATATTATTCAATCAAATTATCGAATGTTAAGTGTTAAAAGTGACAAAATATGATTTTAACTATAATGTTCAAAATTACAAAGTTAATTAATATACTATATTATTTTCTAATCCATAATTTATCAAACGTATTAATTATTGCTTTCTTATATCATAGAAGCAAATATTATAAATTTGAAAAGCTTATTGTAAAAGGTTTGAATTCTTTATCCTGAAAAACTTAATTTTATCGTTATAGCAAAAAAGTATTATATTGATCCTCGGTCCGCCCAGTCTAGTACTATTCGGTTCTATTCGGTCCTGGACCGCAATCCGGTCCAGTTTTTTTAAAAGACTGGGCAGTCTTTTAACCAGAATGGACCGGACGGACTGATTAACAGCCAGATGATAAAAAATATTGTACATGTTATATCAGTTTGAAAGATGTATGTGATAAAAAAAATTCACATACATTTACTGTGTGTCAAATTTTTACAAAAATTTCTTTCTCTCTTGTAATTGATATAACTTTATATAGGAAAAAAATACAAAAATTTCTTGCTCTCTTGTAATTTATATTAATTAAAAATTATTATTGGAGGTTTTCATGTATAATTTATCTAAGTACGTACGTATGTAAGAAAACCTGTTTACAAATCAGGTCATTTGATGTGTCAGCAAGAATAATAATATGATTATGTGTTTACTTAAAGTCATTTACTATTTACAAGATGTAACAATTCTTACTGTTACTAAATTACATAGTAAAATTTTTAAGCTAATTAACAGCCCTTTCCACAAAATAATTTGGCCAGTATTATGTTATTACTAATTAAAACTATCCTGGTATCCGGAAGGCATATATATAAACATTCCATTAATGCTTAGCAATGTTTTTTTCTTATTAATACTCAAAATAATACGTATTAACACATTATCATAAACTGGTTTCAAGGTTTTCGTTTCTTATTCCCAATATTAAAATCAGCCATACTTCCATAGATTTCTTATAATGAAGCTATCTATCATAAGTCATAAACTTCTTTATGGTAATCCTGATAGGTTATCACCAAAAAAATTTCTTATAATAGTAAATATCTTGCATTTATTGCACCAAAAGATGATGCCATAAATATTTTTGTATGTGATCCAAAAGATCAAAATAATAAAGGTAGCTACTTTTGCTAAATATCATAGAATAAGGAAGTATTATTGGATGTGTGGTAATGAAATTTTATATTCTCAAGATTATAAGAGTAATGATTGTAAGTATTTTGAATACAAATATGATCTATATATAGCTAATATCATTTTAATTATGGTATATTGGTTTTAGATTATAAGATTTGTGCATTTAATATCGATACAAATCAAGCCAAATGCTTTGACACCTTTTAATAAGACACAATCTAGGCTTATTTATCTTTCTCCAAAATTTCAAGATGAGATTATTAAAATTAATAAACCTGATCCTACTGCTTATAGTTTATATAAAATTAATATTATAACTGGTGTTTATGCTTTTAATTGAATCAAGTGAATATTCTTTCACTGAATATGTTGTCGATGATTCATTGAAATTTAGATGTGCTACTAAAGAACTGATGATAGTGGAAAAGAAATTTACTTAAAAAATCAAAATTATGGTAAATGGGAGTTACTAATTACATATGGGATGGGTGATACTAGATCTTCCTATGTAATATCTTTAGATACCAGTGGAAATATGTATTTGGTTGATTCATGCGACAAAGAATTTAATGCTAGTTAAAAATTAGATACAAATGATAAAGAGAAAAAACTTTAACTCGTTGCTATGCTATCTGACCAAAAAGCAGATATTAATAAGATACTTTTACATCCAACAAAAAGGATTCCTATTGCTTATTCGGTCACTTATCCTAAAGATTATTGGTATGCTATTGATGAAAAAATTTCTCTCGACTTAAAAGTTTTAAGAGATACATGATTCGGGATATGTAGCTTGAAAAGAGCTAATAATATATTTAGCCAAATGAATTCATAATTTTTTGTTATTTAAAATCTTTAGCTAAATTGATTATTAGTTCTCATTAAACTGCGTATCCCGAATAACATTCAGGGCATAATTTCGCGATGATATGTTACAATTTTATCAAATAAACCTACATCAAATCAGGTATCCCGAAAATAAAATTGCAAATAACGTAAAAGAATATGATTTCGCCGTAATATTCGCCCTTTCACTTCGTTGACAGACTCCCAGAATGTTATAATCGTTGTAATTCGGCAAACCATCCAAAAAAACTTTGGAATGTACATTCATACAGATAATTAACGATTTAAGATACGTGGTAAGCAAGTAATGTAATTAGTTGGAATTAGAGATTATCATAAAAAGTACAGTAGAAAAATTAGAAGAATTTGGTATAGTCCTATAAAAAAATTGGTTCGGGGTGTGGCATGGGAATTCATCGGGAATGCACTCTAGGGTACAGGTAAAAATGACAGCATTACAGCAATGGTAGCACGCCATATGAAATATCACGCATCAGATGACACGCATATGCATGATTGCATGCGGAGAGTCTATGGACAGTGCAAATTCACATTATATGACTAAAACCCTAACTGTCTCTGACTCAAATTCACGTGATTTATACTGCCCTAAGAACTGTCCGTAGATTTTCCGGCATAGGGACAGCGCAAATCACGTGATTTTAATAAAAACCAAGTCAATATAGGTGTGCCGGTCAAAATCCCGACAAACAGAATCCCGGCAGGTCATAATCCCAACAAAGAAATCCCGAAAACCCCGACAACAAAAAATTATTAAGTTTATTTAAGTTAGGCTAGGGTTAGGGTAAGTGCTTAGATTAGGCGATTTATAGTAAAATTGCTCAAGAAAAGCTTTTTTTTGATTGTCGGGATTTCTGATTGTCGGGATTTTTTTGTCGGGATTATGACCTGTCGGGAATTTGACCCAATATAGGTACCCCAAATTTTTGAGCAACAGAATTTCGAAACAACCAACTTTAAGCGAAGTTATCTTTAACATTCACCAAGAAATTCGATAAACTTTTTTATTTGTATGTTACGAACCTGTAAATTGAAATAAAAAAAATTCATCAGGATTTTGTTCAAAGTTTGGGCTGCTTCTATTTTGTTAGACGTTTGAATTTTATCAATATTGGAACTATAATACCTCAACAACCACGAAGCAAATTCTATAACTTTGTTTTTTGTTTGAATTTTACAGATTTTTAGAATTGAAATAAAAAAAGTTTATAGAATTTGACTTTGTAATGTCGAGATAAGTTTGGAAAAATTTGGCGCAGCTTCTATTTTTGATGAAGTTTTGAATTTGTCAAGCTTCGAAGATATCTTGACAATCACCACAAAATTCGGTAATTTTTTATTTAATTTGAACTTACGAATTTGTAGAATTCAAATTTAAAAATTTTGCTTAGTGGTTGTCAAGATATCCGTTCAAAATTTGGAAAAAATTTTGGCGCAACTAGGTTAATGTTAAATATTTAGAAATTTGGAATTTGTCAAACTTTGAACGAAGATATCTTGGCAACCACCTGGCAAAATTCATCAAATTTTATTTGGTGATTGTCAAGATATCTTCGTTCAAATATTGAAAAAAATATAGGCACAACTTCTATTTTTATACACGTTTTGAATTTTGTCAATTTTGAGCTGATATCTCGGCAACCACCAAGCAAATTCGATGAAAGTTTTTTCTTTGAATTCTACAGATTCAAAGAATTTGAATAAAACTGTTTATCTAATTTTACGTGATGGTTGTCAGGATATCTTCGCTCAAAGTTTGTTTTTTGCATTAATAAAAAACTTCATATAATCATACTCCCTAAATTGAGTGATAAAATTCGAGGTACTCATGTCGACATCGCTGTATCGATAAGAAGATAAATCACATGATGCTGTGTCCCAAATAGTGTTCGAAATTAATGTTTTCAGAGTTCTCATGAGAACACTGTTTTAAATATGTGCACAGTAAAAATTTTTTACTGTTCTCTATTAAAATTTTTTTGAGAACAGTAAAATAAGAAGAGTGTTCTCATAGTAATTAGTAACTACTAATATTATTATATCAAATAGAAATAAATAAATAAGACTAATTATGATAATTTATTATCAAATTATTTAGTTGAACTTATAATTACTATAGCATGGATAAAGATATGCTCTAATATATTGTCATATTTAGATGTTAACTGATACAATTTATGCTTTTATAGGTAATATTAGAATTAGTTCATTAATTATTATAATGTGGGGGAAAAAAAATAATTTTTTTTTTTTTTTTTTTTTTTTTTTTTTTTTTTTTTTTTTTTTTTTTTTTAGTGAGCATAAATGAGAACATAAACAATAGGTTGAGAACACTCATAGCTATGCTGTTCTCATGAGAACAGTATTTGAGTCTGAAATTTCGAACACTGGTCCCAAACCATTTACCTCAACCGCTAACCAATCACAAACTATTCACGTGATGTTGCCTGTCCTAAGCACTGTCCGTAGACTTTTTAGAGGCGCGTCTTCATTTCACGAAGTACCAATAAGAACGCAGGGCCACAAACTATTTTTTAAAAAATATTATAATATCTCAAAATTTCTCAAGTAAACCTGCTCTAGTCAGTTATTTCAAATATGCATATGTTGCCAATAGGGATGGATTTGGAATGTCTAAGATTAGGGTGTGATTGTTTTATATTAAAACTCCAATCCATATACTTTAACCACTATCGAATCTCTTCTAATAAAATGATCTTGAGCTGAATTTACGTTTACTTACCCGTTTCTTTTATGTGCCATCATCTACGTGTTAATTGACTTAGCAAACTGCTGCAAAAGGCACGTCCAATAAACGTATCTTTGACACGGACCTCAAACGTGCAATTCAGACCTCAATCCGTAACACACTACTGTGCTTTCACACTATTTCACGTGCCAATTTGGACGACATTTTTTATAAGTTAGCCTATATTGAACAATTCTGGATGGGGTAAATAATAAATCAACAAAATATACAGCAGCGAAAGATAAGATATTAGATTACGAATTTTAACACCGCATAAGTTCTTGTTGCGGTTTGCATAAAAGGGATTTTCCTGTTGGAGTCAGGAAATTTTTCAAAATTTCCTGAAGATTTTCAATTATGTGACTCTGCAGATTATGATGTAAATCAGACGATTTTTCATTTCTAAGAGAATTTTACAGATTTCAAAAATAAATATGAACATTACTGATTGAATATACGGCTGATAGACAATTTTTGTTTCCAAACATAATGTATTCAATCTTTATTGTATCAAAAGCTTATTATAACGAAAGTTACATATTTTATTATTACCAGTAACAACAAAAGAAAGTTTTATTTCACTCAAACGCCATGCAAACTCATATTAAGGGTACATAAATTCACTAATAAATAATTAAAATTTTTTATTAGGTAATCGAAAATCTTACTGCTGAAAAATTTTCACAATCACTTGTAAAACGTTATGGATTAACCAAAAACCCAGACACACAAAATTTTATGATTGTTCTTCAATATATGGATAGTAACCTATGTGATTTTCTTGTAAAAACCACTGAATTATCTTGGAAAACTAAATTTAAATTCGTACGAAATATTTCTAATAGTATTAGAAAAATACATAACCAAAATATTATTCATAAAAATTTATACTCAAAAAACATTCTGGTTGATGAGGCCAAACCTCACTGTGTAGTTAGTGACTTTGGCTTATATGTGTACCACCTTTTTATGATCAAATGAAAAAAATAGACAATGAACTTGCTATAAATATAATTAATGGATTGAGACCTAAGGTTATTGATGAAATTCCGTCAGATTATGCAGATTTAATGTGGGATTCAAATACAGAAAATAGACCAAATGCTATTACAATTATGAAAAAAAATGGTGAATTTGCTTAGAGAAATCTATGAAAACGACGGAATTAATGAAGAAATAAAGCTTATTCCAATTAAGGTGCCAAAACTAAACGATTAATTAGATGGTTTAAAATGAAATTTAAAATTCAAAAGAATAAAAATCTACCTTCACCAAATAAAAACAAGGAAACATTTTCAACAGATAAAAAAAATAAGGATTTGCTTTTAGTTGAAAATGATAAAGGTGCATTTTTAATCTCTGAGCAGGATAAAAGCCAAATTTTAATTGCCATGCAAAATAAAATTTGCCAGTGCCGGTAAACGCAACTCAAGGTAATTTAGAGTTATAATGCATATTATTTTATTCATTGTAATAATACTTATAATAATAACTTTATTGACTTTATATAGAATAAAATAAATCTGTAAATAGTAAAAAGAAAATTTCTCATCAATTAACATCTAAGTTTTTCAGATCACATATACAGTAAAGCCTCTATAAGTGCATACTCTCGAGACCAAACTTTAACAAAGTGCATTTAGAAATGATAAAAGACATTTATAAAACATAGATTTGGGTTAAACTTAAGCGTGCATTTAAAGAGGGTCTGAATTACGTAATGTATAGTACAATAATAAAATATAAATATTAACAGAGAGAAAATACATACTTAACTAATTATTTAAGAAATTTATAACCTATAAACTAGAATCAAAGTAAATAAAAAATATAACGTTTTAAAAACTATTTGGCCATAATAATAAATATTCATTTTTACTACATCTATTACGATTTATAAATAAAGCTAGTATGAAGACATAGAGATTATCAGGATACGATATAATATGCATCCAAGTGATCTTTACATGGTTTCACTTTTCTGATTCAGATAAACTATATCATTGTCCAAACATCATTATATTAACAGAATCAAGCTATGGATTAAACTTGTCAAGTATATAAAGTATATAGAACAGTATATTTATAATATTCAGTTTTTTAGGGTTTGGAGCTTGGACGAACTAAAGTCTCAAACCTTAATGTGGCATAACAGTACAAAAATTGCCACGTACGCTAAGATAAATCATTAATATGTGAATTTGATCTAGCCGTAAATGATGTATGATCAATTTTTGTTCACGACTGTTGTAAATTTATATTTAATTGTCTTTCTTCATGATTTGATTTGGCAATGGCAAATAAATCCTCGAACTCTTACCTTGTATGCACATCGTTCTAAGCATAGATTATGGATTTTGTAATAGTTCATATGGATTGCCAAATTCTACAATATATCCAGAATCTATTCCAATAGTAAAAAAATGATTAGTATGCAGTTTACTGACAAATATGAATGAATAAATAGTTAAATAAGATATAATAAATACTCAATACTAAAATTTTGTCATAATTAATAACAGTCCTCAAGCGATGCGCAATACATAGTAAAGTAGAATCTTTGAATTCTTTGCGTATGGTTTTCTGGATTTTGTTGTCAGTTTCGAGGTCTAAATTTGCAGTTGCTTCATCCAAAATAACAATTTTGGATTTATTTACCAATGCTCTAGCTAACATAATTAATTGTCGTTGTCCATGGCTTAGATTGCAACCCTCTTCTTTGATAATCGTATCCAGTGTTAATTGATTAGTATTCCTGTTATCATCTTGATTAGTGGAAGCATTCTCTTCGATCAAATGGACTTTTCGAAGTATTTCCCATAATTCATGATCAAAATGCGCACCAGAAAAGTCAATATTATTTCTAATAATAGATTTTTTTGTATTTAAAAATAAAGTAGTATAAATAAATGTTTTTATATCCATCTCAAATGTCAATTAAAATTACCTTAAGGTTCCATTAAAGAGAGTTGAATTCTGAGGTATTATGGCAAACTTCTTTCTTAAATTGGACAATCCAACAGTCGAAATATCAATATCATCTATTCTTATTTGACCATAAGTCGGATTTACAGTTCTGAAAATAGATTTAACCAGCGTAGACTTTCCAGATCCTAACATATAATGACGAAACGGCGACATTTTAATGAAAAAAATTTTAACTTCCTTGAAAGAAAAATTATAAACTCAAATACCAGTTCTACCAACGATTCCAATTTTTTCTCTAGCAGAAACACAAAATGAAATGTCTCTTAGAACAGGAGGGCCATCATTAGAATATTGCACGTTAAGGTCTTTTACTTCAATTTTACCATTTATAGGCCATTTTACAGAGCTATCGTCTGTATTCAAATCTTCTTCTTTTAATTTTAAATATTCCTTGATTCTTTTAACTAAAGGTTTTAAATTTTAATATATGTATTATTAATAAATATTAAAAAAATGAATGAAATAAAACTTGCCTGAATTCATGTTCATTTCTACCGCCGTATAATAATATGAATGATATGATTAATAAATTTTATTATATTTATAAATATAAACCCGGCGAAGGCAGGATTCATTCCCTCAGAAAGATCAACAATAGTAAGAGCCCCAATAATAAGCATAAATAGACCTCCTACAAAATTGGAATAAACATGTAGCCATTGGTTGCACGCCCAATTCATTAAAATTGGTCGATTATAACGATCAATAAGGTCCCATAGATTTTTATTGAATTTTTTTCTGACACCAAATGCTCGTATGATAGATCGACCTTCAATAATCTTTTCAAAAATGAATAAGTATTAGAGAAATGATGAAAATGCTTATGTGCATAGTAAATTTTAAAATAAATAAATACATTATCAAATGCAGCATATATTGAAGACCTATTAGCTGTTTCTAGGCCTAGATAACCAAGTGGTTTATTATAGCAACTTAAATAAACAATAAACACGAAGCTGTATTATTACTCACGTTTTAATTCTCTTGATGTAGAAATATAAAGAGTTCCAATTATTATGTAAGTTGCTGTAATGACAATACATGTCGCAAAAAACTTAAACCCCTGAATAGAAATCACGATAAATGCAAGTACTGCAGAACTACATGAATTGATAAGGGATTCGATGTTGAGAGGTAATATTTGATCAATTAATTCCATGTCTTTAGAAAACCTATTTATTATTCTCCCTTTAAATGGTTTAAAAATTAGAAGTAAAACATAGATAATATGACTATTTACTGTAAGGTAAATTTATATTACCTATCGGTGTTGTATCGTAAAATTTAATCGTAGCGAATACAATTTTATCTAACAAATTTTTATGTAACTTCTTCGAAGGTCTTAAAGTGCACTTTATCATTAAGTATGATCCAATGATCATTAAAAAAATTTCTAAAAATTCTAAAGATGAATAAACAATAAGATAATGATTGATATTTCCGGATTTGTGTGATAAAGTTTGCATGATTAGAGTAATATTATTCGTGAAGAAATTGGGCAAAAAAATTTGGTTGTCATTATCATTAACTTCGGTCCATTCGCTAATCAACCAATCTGAAAAGTAATCAGATGACTAATGTTATTATTACTACTTATATTTGCTGCATATCATTTAATTAAAAATCACTAACCTTGAAGAGTTTGAAAGAAATGTGCAATTAAAATAATTATTAAGGGCCATAAAAATTTAGAAAATTTTAAGTAAGTCATATAGACATTCAATTTGATCCGGCCCTCAGCCTTTGCTTCTTCTTTAGTCAATTTGCAATCATATTTGATAGCTGGTAGTGCTACATATTCAGCACTTTCTGAATTTGGTTGTGATTCTTCTGGATTAAGATATTCTTTTGTTATTATCATGCCATCCTTCATAAAAATTTTTAGAGCAGCTCCATAAAAGTTTTTGTGATGTGTAACAAAAATGCGAGTTCTATTTTTCATCAAGTCACTCTTTAAGCAATTTTCATATATATATTTTTCTGTGCATGAATCAACCGCTTTATAATGGCAAAATGTAGTGATAAATTCCAGTATATATAAAACAATAATACTATTGTTGAACCTCTCAAAACTGACCCGTCAAAATTGATAACTATATAATTTAATAATTTACAATGTTTTCTAATCTGATAAACTCTCAATACAGATACAAAATCTGTCCACCATGTATATTGGTTTTGAGGATTCAACAATATATGGTCTATTAAAAATTTACCAGATAAGCAGTTGTCCAAAATAATGATATTATGGTTTGAATAAATAGCTCTAGCCAAAGCAATTCCTATGATAAAACCATACATTAATTGTTATAGCTCAAATTACACTAAAATTTGCAGCAGAATAAATTCAATTGCGTTTATTCTAATTTAGTATGCTTACGTTGCTTCTGACCATCACTTAGTGTAATTCCTCTTTCCCCAATTTCTGCCTCATCACTAAAAGTAAGATCACATATACTTAGAACTTCCGAATATCTTTTAGCAATGAATTTTGAGCCGAATAAAATATTATCTCTAATGGTTCCATTTTGAAGCCATGCTAAAACAAATTATAAAAGTTTTCGTAAATTTAAATTACCAGTTTGGGAAACGTATGCAACATCAACTTCATCATTTGGAAAAAGTACAGAACCATCACAACATATCATTTCTCCCAGCAGTGCTTTTAATAGTGCAGACTTTCCACAACCTGTTGGGTCATGGATTAATGTTAGTTTTCCAAGCGGAAAAAGGACATTCAACTTTTTTAGCACGAAGCTATTTGAAACATTTGGCCATTGAAGGGTGGCATTAATAAATCCAATGTTTCCATTGTCATTAGCAGAGGGATTTTGAATAATTTCCGATTTTTTGAGAAATTTTTTAACTCGAGAAATTGAAACAAATGCTATATAAATTTATAAAATTAAATATGTATCTGATGGATCTAAAATAGAAGAAATAATTTTAGATACTTACCTTGGATAAAGCAAATAATCTGATATGGTAAATTATTAAAAACCTTATAAAGATTGCCACATACAGTAATGGCCGCAAAGGCAACTGGAGCAGTCAATTCCTTAATATAAGAAATTTGAATGAATGTCAATTTTAGATGATGAAACAATTTATAAACAATGAATATAATAATTACGTCATTGGCAATTGTAGGTAAAATCATAAGGAAAGGCAGAATAGTCCATAAATTTCCCATAAAGATAGACATTCTCATACGATCCTTGAGCTTATTTAGCTCGGAATCGCGAGCTTCCGTAATATTTTTATGAAAATGTTCTTCTCTTGCAAATAATTTGATGTTTCGAATAGATTGCAATAGCTATTGATTCAATAAATTAGATTACTTCCAAAAAAAAATAACTTCTTTATAAATATTGGACTACATATAACCCTAACCTCGTTTGTCACCTCTATACGTTTATCAGTTGCCTTCATGAAAAGTTCATGAGTAATTTTATATCTCTAAAATTGTAATTACATTTGTTTAATAAAAGCATTTTTACATAAAAATTTTAAATGCTTTACGCATACTTACTAACGTGGCCCAAATAATGCATAAAAGTATTAATAAAAATATGATAACACTTATAATACACGTATTAGATGATACATCAAATAAATTATGCAAGTAATACACGGCAATAATAAATTGTAAAGGGCAGGTATATACTAAAGAAAAAAATAATAATAATAAATTAGTATTAATTAGGAGACCTATTTACTAGCAAAAGTACCACTACTTACGGTACAAAAAGTTTCCAACCATTGACGAAACTTTTTGTGCGTCAATGCTCATAAGATCAGTAATCTTGCCCTTTTCATTTCCATCAATATCTTTCAGATCCATAACTTTTCGATATACTTCGATATTAATAATCGTCTATATCAGGTCAGATTCAAATGTTAATACAGTTATACAAACTTATGACTATTTGATGGAACCAGTTTCACAACCCGAATTTAAATCGGTTTATATAGAGTGATTCTTAATAAAACAGTTAACATTGTTTTTCACTTAGCAATTGAATTTGAAGCTGAAAATTGATAATAAATATATAGAGCTGAGATATTTGTCTCCTAAGTAATATTATATTAGTTTCTGATTCTGAAATTCTTTTGCGCAGTGAATGTTTATGTTTATTTACGTGTATTAAAAATGCAATTTCTACTCAATCGAAATCCAGGTGGTTCAATTTTTTGAATTTATTAAACCGAATCAATCCGGGTTTGTTTAACTATAATTTAAACCGGGTTGAATTTTATGGAGATGATTACAACCGAATTGCAAATATAAACCGGTTCTAATCGCAATTTATAACGATAAGTAACGAAACATACCTGACATTTATTTGCTATCTGTCGACAAATATATTGTGCTTGTTGTGAAAATACAACTGACAATATCATAAAAAGAGATAATTCGTAAACATATAAAAAAGCCGTAGATTGTGGTTCATTACTTTTCAAATGGTTTGTTTCTATGTAACGCAAGAATTTTTCAAAAATTGATGGTATAACTAGAAAATCCAAGAGAATCCAAACTAAGGCGCAAATGAATTGAACAAACAGGTCTTTCCAAAAGGTGAAGAAAAATGATTTTAGGAGCGAAATATTTCGATTACGATAATAAGTGTTTATAACGTTTTCAGCTCTGAGAGAGTTTGTCAATTCGGGAACGTCTTCATATGCAAGAGTACGTTTATAGCCCGTAATGATCAATGAAATAACCCATGAAAATATCCAACTATTGGGATAGATATCCGCTTCAAGGATTAAATTTTGGTCCTTTTTAGTTTAATCAAATTATGAATTAAAATGAGATCAAGAATAATTTTGTTTGAATATTGTACATAGAAGCATATTTTAAAGGCGATGGCACTCTACATGTAGAAACTATTCAGCTTGGTCAAATATTTCGCATTGATTTTTAATATGAAATTGCTGAGGTATTTAACTTTAATTTCAAAAAAATCAATACCAAGTCAAGCCTAGATAATTCTACATCATTTATAGATGGTTTGCTGATTGGACTATAAGGCTGTGTAATCTGAGTTATCTACTTGTATTTTGATAAATCACGTGTTATGCCGTGCCTTTACGTCCAATCATTATAGCATAGCATTCACACAAATTGTGGCTTCTAAAATGGAACATATTGACTATTATAGAAAACTTTGTAAATCTTAGCCAGAAAATAAGTTTCTAAGAAACAGTAGAGATGCGATCGTTATCAGTTTTTGGCCTAAATTGCCTAATTTTGGCCGAAAGAAGATAACGGATTGCATACATTTTAGGTGTTCCCTTCACATTTGTCAAATGTATTTTAATTTACCTCATTATTAATAGGTTCTAATATCAATACCAAAAAGAGTAAAAGACCAACAACTAGCACCACCGAGAAATATTCTACGTTGAGCTTTGCACCCAATCTTAGGCAATACCGATAAAGAATTGCTATGACAGAAATTAATAAGAGAGAATATAGTATATTTAAGTGAATATTAATATGTAAAGCCCTGCATCGTTATGGAATCATGATAAGAGCAAACGATAATGCGGTTGCATAGATCTATAAAAAACAAAAATGAAAAAAAATTAATTGAGAATATAAATCAGCAAATTAATAAAACTAATAAATATGAGGACACACCCAGGCAATAAGCCAAATGCTGTGTTGAAGCTCTATCGAATCTTGATACATAATTACATGTAGTGTCCATATCATCAATATTACAACGTTAACAACTAATCTCAAAATACTAGCACTACTAGTAAATGCATGACCGTTGTCATTATTAGAGTTTGTATCTGCTTCAACATCAGGTAAAGGTTCATATAAACTGCATGTTTGGGTCTGTTTAATGTAAGAAATTTCTATAACAAAAATTGAAATGATGTTATACAAGAAAAGAATTGTCTCCGAGTTTAAAAATAGGAATTCCAAAGGTTCCAACATGTGGATTAGCGGTATATATTGTTGTTAACTTGTAACTTGTAGATAAATTTATTATATACGATGAAATAAATTTTAATTGACTTAAGGTTAAAATTTGATTAAGCTAGGATGCAGTGCAGCATTATCTATTTATATAGCTTAAGGAAATATTGAAAATAAAAGTAGCCTTTATATTGTCTTTATATCTATAACAAAGTAAATAAGAAAGAATATTAATTTTGAAAATTATAGCGAACTTCTAGAAGTTCTGCAAACATGTGGGTGATACAAGATTTTCTATTTATATTTTGAAATTCCGAAATCCGAGAATGAATGATTCATCATCTGATTTCGAATAAAATAAGTGACATATTTAAATTGGGCGATCTTTAAATTACTTTTTCTTTTCTTTTTTTATAAATTTCATATTCATAGATATAACTCGTTCGGAGCTAAAATTTTATATTCAAATACATTAGGCACAATGAATTTTGGCCAGTGTTATTCACATGATATCAAATTACATGAAATTTTGGTTCAGAAAAAATACACATAATTACGTAAAGATTATTTATAGTTATTGTATGGGTTGTAGTGAATAACACAGTTACACAACGGGTTCATATTCTGTGCCGAAGGCACGGGATTTAAATATGAACCCGTGTGTGTAACGGGTTATTCAACATACCCATATAATAACTATCTTATTGCACGGTGTCTGATGTAACAATCCTGTGCCAATAAGTAAATGAAAAGGCACGGGTTGTCACATAAGACACGTGCAATAAACAATATTTATAGACTACTTAATGTTATTCGAGATCAGAAATCTAATCATTAATTCTGAATCATCCTATCAGATATATTAAAACAAAGGAAATTAGTCTTGAAAAACCTATAATAAATTCTAGAAATTCTGTAATTTGTAATTATTGTATGGATGTAATGAATTACTCAGTTACACAGGTTCATATTTCGTACGCCCACGGAATTTACATATGAACCCGTGTGTAACTAATTATACAATATAATTATTTTAAATAGTGGCTGATGTACAGTCCCGTGCCAATAAGCAAATAAAAAAGCTCGGGCTGTACCAGTGTTTAAAATTGGTTTGCACAAAGTGCACATGTGTGAGAGTTTTTTTAATGCGGAAGAATTTTGTAAAAAATTTAATGTGAGCAAGTAAATTTTTAATAAAAACTGCACAAATATATATATTTTTTAAAATTAAGAAATCAATTAATAAAAACACTATCTTGGGGTCTAATATAATTATTAAGATATATTTGTGCAAGTAGAAAAATAAAAATTGCTTGTACACTAATGATTTCTGACGCATGACTCAACCTGCGTCATTGACGCATGACGAAACCATTTCGTCAGGCAACTTCAAATTGACGAATTGACGAATGACGAAACTAGTGATGTGCCATTTATATGATGTCCAAATTTTTTTAGCGTACAGTACGTACAGTACATACAGTACTAGGGTGGAACATCAACTAAGAAATCAAACCTATGTTAGATAACTATAGCATTTTTCATATCACAGATTTTTGCGTTACTCAAACAATTAATTTATTCAAATTCGGATTGTATTTTAACCGTAATTACAGTAAGAACATAATATAATTAATAATTGAAATTTCAAAGCGATTCAACTTATTATCAAGAAATCGAATTACCTTGAAACTTTCACGAATTGTTTTTAAAATGCTAAAGAATAAAACTATATTTTCAAATTTTTTATCGATATATAAATTTTGTACAATTGTCTTATAGAATAAGTTGAATTTTGTTAGTTAAAATATAAAAAAAAACACTCGAAACTATAAGTTAAATAAGTTGAACCTTATTTAGAGCTAACGCAAAAAATTAAATATAGAACCTTCGAAATGGTTCTAAAGAACATTTCTCATTCAAAAGAAACTCGAAAAATAAGTACGATACTTGTGTGAATCTTTTAGAATATTGCTCTTTTTTTTATAATTAAACAATATAAAAATAATATTCAATTATTACATTAATTTCGCCAATAAAATTTGATCATAGTAAATTGATCAATGTATCTAACATAGTTTTGATTTACATAGTTGATGCTCCACCCTAATACAGTACGTACAGTACGTATAGACTTATATAGTAAAATTGCTCTAGTGGTTAGATTTAAACTTTTTTTAATATTAGTCTATATTACAATTAATATAATATTTAATTCTATTTTAATAGATAAATATTGGGTAGTTTTAAGAAGAGTGAACCCAGTGATGATATCGAATAGTATCACCCTCGATGTAATCACATATAGTTTTGATTGGCCAAAATATGTAAACAAATATCAGGTGACATTTATGAAATATGATCATCGGATTTTTTTTAACCAATTGACACTACGTTCAAATGCCGGCCGGCCCTAACCCTAACCCTAATCACGAGGTATAAAACTACTAACAAAAAAAATTTTTGCCTAACCACGAGGCAAAGAGCGTCTATAAAACCACTAATAAAAAAAGTTTTTACCTCGTGGTTAGGTTAGGGATAGGGTCGATTTTTTGATAGTTAGAAGGTCTTTTATATATAGAATCAAGAATACGATTTATGCGCATATAGACACATAGGGTCTTTGCCTTGAAAATGACCTTACGAGACTATGTAGATCTTATGGATAAAAATTAAAGTTTCTAGCCACCCAGTAATCCAATTCAAATAAACCTTTTTTTATTTTGTAAAAACTCGCTAAACTCTACAAAATAAAAAAAAGTTTATTTGAATTGGATTACTGGATGGCTAGAAATTTTAATTTTTATTCATAAGATCTACATAGCTCTTTAAGGTTATTTTCAAGGCAAAGACCCCATATTTGTTTATGCACTTCTGACAGTTTTGACTAATCAAAATTATCAGGTGATTATATCGAGAGTAACACAATTCGTGATCATCACTGGGTTCACTCTTCTTCAAGTATTCCGAAAAAGACTTCGTACGTATAGGCAAAATTTTCGTGATCTAGTGATCAGATCTGCATCATTATATAAAAAATTAAGATTATATAATAAAATTAAATTAGTATCAAGATTTTAATTTTTTTAATGTTGTCTATATTATAATTAATGTAATGTTTAAACCTATTTTAATAAGCAAATATTTAATATAGCAAATTAGTAATATACTATGTACAGTACATATACAGACAGAAAAATATAGCAATCAGACTAGAAACATTTTAAATACTACAGATATTAGAGAATTAGTAATATAAAAGATTATTAAATATAATTTATTGTATTGATAATTTTAATTCAAGATTAAATTATTTATATCCACTATAATTAATTGTTTTAAATATATATTTGATTTTATTTGAAATTTATTTTAAATAATATTTATAACATTATATAAATATACATTTATAAAAGATAATTTTATAATTTATATGGTCCAGTGCATAAAGATTTGTACCTCAAAAAGTTTTATAATTTTAACTCTTAGTAAAAGTTTTTATATTTTTGATTAATTATTAAAAAAATTTTTTTAATATCAAATAAAATAGGGTTTAATCTAACTTATTATATTATTTTTATTGTTTTAACATTGTTTTATTTTAATAATTTTGCATGTACAATTTGCTGTATTCAAAAAAAAAGGAAACATTTTTTTAAAAAAAAGATATTTTAAATATTTTCGCAACCAATATGCAGTTCTATGAGCTTGTACTACGCAAGTGCATTAATGTGCGTATGATAAAGATATGGTTAAAATTTGAGCAAAATTGAATCACTGGTTGTAAAGAAATTAAGCTTTAAAGTGAGGTAATTTGATTTTTTTTACTATATACGTGTATATATAAATTACTATAGATTACTATAGTAAAATTATATAGTAAATATTGTTAAAAAAAATTACTATTAATAAATTGTTTTATTTTATCAATAAAATAAACAAAATAATTTTATTTTTATTAATCTGGTAATCTAATAAGTATATTATTAAATTAAAAAAAATCAAAAATTAATTTGTACAAAAAATATTTGAATCAGAGCTATTTGGGGTACAAATCTTTTTGCACCGGACTATATCAATATATAATCATATATATATTAAGAAAAAATTTAATATTTAAGGAAAATTTCTTAATAATATATAATTATTATAAAAGGAAAAAACTAATTTAACACCTAGTGTATTAAACATGGGTGTTTGTGTAACATGTAAATAAAATAACTTTTATCAAATAAACAATAAAATAAATAAAATTTTTATTAATATTAGGGTTAGGGTTAAGGCCTGGTATGAAATAAGGGCATTTTTATATCAACATTTCATGAGAAATTTTTTTATTAGAGCCTCAAAGATAATTTTATAGACAAAATTTCAAGATATTATTAATTTTTTGTTTTTTGCTTTATTTTTGTTGTACAAAAATGATCTGTATATGATCTACAAAGTGCATCTAGTTCAATATTTTGATTGGCTTTTATATTTGTTTTGTATAACCAAGTGTTAATACACCTAGTGTCCAAATAGAAATTGCCTATAATTATACTTTTGCTAAATATATATTATTATCTAAATTTTTATTATGCTTAAGTTGCATCTAAAGTAGTCACCTATCTAAAGTAGATACTTTAGACATCTTACATAGCACCTGAAATTAATGCATTCTGCTTAATTTTAGTAAGGTGCTACTTTATATATCTAAAGTAGCTACTTTAAATAGATCGCTACTTTAAATAGATCACTATTTTAAATAGATCGCTACTTTAAATGCAATATGTACAAGTTTAATTTATCTAACAAGAAAGCTTCATCGGTGTGATCAATTAACAAATTTGATTGGTCAATTGGCATATAAATATTTCTATCGATAAATGATTAGCAAAAATTTTAGCGTACAGTACGTACAGTATGTACAGTACAGTACGTATAGTACAGTATGTGTCACATCACTAGACGAAACCCATGACGCATGATGACAAACCCATGACACATTATGATGAAACCCATGATGCATGATGAAACCCATGATGCATGACGAAACCAATAATAAAAATAACAAAACCCATGATGATTTTGATAAAGCATAAGACTATTATTCATTTCTTTCATAATAGAAACTAGTGCGATGGGTGGCGCATTCGCACCACCTATCTTATTTATTAATTTATAGTAAAGTAAAAAAAAATCTGATTGACTAACCGAAGTTGTAGTAGGGCTCCGAAGTCCGGGTCTGGTCCGGTCCAGATCTGGCCGGACCTGGACTCAAACCCGGACTCGAACCATAAATTTTGAAAATTTCGGACCCGGACCCGGACACAAACCTAAAGTACTGAACCTGAACCGGACTTAAACATGATTATAGGTTCGGTTCGGGTCCGGTTCAAAGTTCGTGAACCTGTCCGGGTCCGGGATTAGCAGTAAAAAGAAAAAAAAACAAAAAAAAAGATAAAAAATTTCTTATGCCAATCTGATCCGTAATCTGGCATAGATCATAAATATATGCAGTACAAAATGTAATAAAAACTTAAAAAAAAAAAAATCCCCCCGTTTTATACGATTTTATCGCAATTTTTACTTTTTCGCAATTAAGTTTAACTCAGGTTATACTAAATGCCCGTGCTTAGATTAATTTTTTTATTTGTATTTTTTTTTAAATTATTTTATTAAAAGTTCTATTTAATTTTAATTATATATATATATTACAATCAAAAATTGAAACCGCCTAGAAAAAAGTTTTTTTTTTAACAATTAATCATTTAATGCGCCTAATAGTTTAACCCACTTGGATTTAATACCATTTAGTTTAAACTAACAGTATAAAGAAAATTTTGTGCTGCTAAATAATTTTAACCTAATGACAAACTGCTTATATATGATATTTCTTAAACATATGGGTCAAATTGTTTCATCTCCGTAGTAATTTGATATGTCATGAACACATGGCAAAATGATTGTAAAATTATCAATGTCGATATTGATAAATAGTTAATTGGAATAAAAATAAAATGATAAGAAAAGGTAATATATAATCTTTTTATTTAGAATAATTAGAGGTGAAAGATTGCAAGAATAAAATTAAATATACTATATAAACTTAAAATGTATAAAAATAATTTGAGTGCTGCAAAGAGAAAATGAGGTTGTGGACTTTCAAATCCATCTTTTAAATTAATTGGCGAGTAATAGATTAAATAGAGGTTGTACCCAAAATAAATTTCAAATTCCGGATAACCCAGCCATTTAGCAGATTATTACCGGGTCACAAACCGGATTGTTTTAAAAAATCTGGGTTACCTGGGTAACCCAGTTGACCCAGTTTGCTAATGCTAATCCCTATATAACACATGAGACGTTGGGGTATTCGATTAACAATGTTTGACAAAACTATACTGTATGTGGTATTATATGAAAGAATTTAATGAAAAGGATAGTGATCAAGATAGTAAGTGGCTGGGATTATTTATCACTTTTTATATATAATTTAATAGTAAGGAATGACTTGTATGTTTTTAGATGTCTAGAGCGAATAGCTTTACTTTTCAATTATTTTAACATAAATCGATACTTAAACACCTTTTATAACAAAGTTACATTAAAAAATTTGTAAAAGTGTTTAGGAATAGATTTATATTAAAATCATCGAAAAAAGTAAAGTGATTCACTCTAAACATCTAAAAGCATGCAAGTCAATTTCTTACTATTGAAAGTGATAAATAATTCGATCGCTATCTCGAAAAAAATTGTTACTAGTTAATTTTCATATGGTACCATATATTGGTTTGATGATTTACATAAGGTATTTTCAAATATACTTTTTTCAACAAAACCCGAGTTCGGCTTTTGTTGGTTATAAAAGTATATTTGAAAATACTTATAGTTGACAGAATACCCCAATGAGACGTATTGTGTGATGCACTATTTTTAGTGTGAAGTTATCAGATTTGTTTCACTAAAATAATCATAATGGTTTAATTATGGTTTAGTAAGGTGTGACTTAACTTTACGCTCTGCTCGGTTTATAGCTTAGCTTTGTTTATATAATAAAGATATGAATATATTAGTACAAAAGGGTATGTAATTTTTTTTTAAGTACTGTAAATCGATCTCTAATTTTAATACGTATAAAATTTTATCAGGATATATAATTTTCATTTTGAACCACTTATTTTAAAAATATTATATAAACCTGCCTTTTTATATATAATGGTTCTTACACATAATATCAACTATAGAGCACGTTCTACCCTTAATGTGTAATATTATATGTACAGTCTAATTTATTAGAAAGATCCAAATACATATTTATATAAATAAACATGAAAAGAAAAATCTATACTAGAATCACATAAAATATAAAACATAAAAAAAATAAATATGCACTAAAGAGCAAGGTATTTACTAATTCTAAATTCAAAAGTGAAAATTGTAATTAAATACTAATATTATTATTATTTCTTTTAAGAAATAAAATCTGTGAAACAGACTTTGGGTTAAGACTTGTCCGTTTGGGGGTTACTTGGTTACTCGCGTCTGAGAATAAGCGTTCGCTTGGCACTGAAGTGGCCGGAATTGATAAATATTTTTTTGCCATTTTGCTTAAATTTGGAAATTCTTTTTCTCATTCTTTCCACCATAATAAAGGCTGAGTTGCTTGTGATGCAACAGGCACTTTACTAACATCTAAATATTTGTCTAGTTCACTAATAGATGTATTATTATCATTATCACTGTCATTATCAAAGATCAATGCAAAGTAATTGGTGGGTGAAGTAATATTGGAAGATGCGATTTGTATAGGTTGTCCACTAGCAATATTATTAAATTCCTCACGGCATACTTTAATTGCTTCTTTTTTTATATGGTCAGGCCAAGAACGCATCTTTTTGAGTCGTGGATCTAGTAAGGTTGCTAGAAGGCCAGTGTATTTTTGATCTCCCCAATAGTTCTAAAGTGAATTATAAATTGCTTGCTTAACTTGAGCAATTGTTAATTGAACATCAAAGGTATTTTGATAGTAATCTTTTTCTTCATTTTCACTATCACTATCACTATCTATTGATTCTAAATAATAGTAATCTTAAATATTAATATTTTAAATTACTTAAAACAAATTAATAGATTAAGACAAAAATAATAAATTTACCATATTCTTTATTAAGGTTATCTTCGACTAATGGCTGATTTGGGTCTATTGCGAACTGAAATTTTAAGAGTTCAGTAATAGGATATACAACTGATAGTGTAGGGTACTTTTCAGCACTGAATGTTTCAGTTGCTTGATCGAATGGCTCAAAGATCTTAACCAATTCTTCAATTAGTGCCCATTCATTTTCATTAGGTAAATAGCGACTAAGTTTTTTTCTATCTTTTTTGTCATCCAAATTTCGGGAAATATTTAAATTAGCCTCTAACCAAATAATTGCATCTTTTAATTTTAATAGTCTTTTCCAAGACTGATATTTAGAATTCCACCTTGTTGGACAATCTTTAATTGGACGAAGAGGTTTAGTAATAATATTTTCACTTAATTGCTCCTCAAATTCTATACTATCACTATCATCAATTTTACCTGCCTCTTCTTCTTCAAAATAAATCTCAGTATCAATTGAACTGGATAAAGACAAACAATCACATTCCATGACCATCATTTGGGCTTTTTCTAACCTTTCTTGTTGTTTTGATGAGCTAAAAAAATTAACTAATTTTTTTATTTTTTTGGTTTGTGGATGAATTTTTTGCAGAGCAAAATTCACTGTCAGTTGCAAAGTGTGCGCAGCACATGGAAGTCTTACAACATTCCATAATTGCATAGCCTTAATCATGTTAGTACCATTATCAGTAACAGCACATACAATCTTACCTTCAAGATTAAATTCAGTGCATTTATTTAGAAGAAATTGATGAATAGACTCAGCAGTATAGGGGTATGGTAATTTTTCGCAACACAATAACACACTATAGAGTGACCAATTAGGAGTTACCCAGTGACAAGTAACTCCAATATAACCCTGATTATTGTGTGAAGTCCATAAATCTGCTGTTATTGCAGCAGTTTCGCACGAAGATGCAATTTCTTGTCGAAGAAGATCTACATTTCTCAAATAATATAACATTATTTCATTTTTTATTAATTTATTAGAAGGAGGGCAAAATTTGGGATCAATTATTTCCATCATGCGACGAAACCCTTTTTTTCTTGGTGCTGATAAAGGTTGATTGTCAAGAAGAATCCATTCGATAACTCCTTTAATAATTTCTTTTCTTCTATTACCTTTGTGTGAGGTGTTAGATTTAATCATTTCAGGTAATGTAGTTTGTTGTTTTTTTTGTATTTCGATCTTTAGTTTTTTGCTATCCACGATATTATGTGATGATCGTAAGTGAGCGATCATATTTGATGTTGAATTATCATGAAAATATTCTGTATTACATTTTTTTTCTATTCCATTTTTTTTAATCATGACTTGACATACATCTTTAGCTCCAATTACTTTAAAATGCTTCCATACGAAACTTGATTTATTTCTGCCTCTCTTTTTTTTAGTACTGGTCGATGTGCTTGCAGAAGAACTTATATTATTACTATCATCATCGCTAGTACTTTCATATATATATGTATTTTCTTGAAAGCTTGCACTAGATTCTTGGGAATCCATTTTTAGTTGAATACAAGGTTAAATTATATGATGAAAGTAATATAAGAGTTATGTAATTTTAAAATTATGATTTTGTAATCGAATTGCTCAATTAACAATATGTCAAGTACGAGTTTTAAGAGAATATAGGCTTTATTGAAAGATAAGTATTAGAGGCGTCCAAAATATACCTCTACCAAGTTTTTTTACATGTCTTTTTATACAAATTTCAGTTACTAATACTCTAACTCTCTTTTTTCTAGTTTTTTACTCCTCTGCAATTATGAAACAATTTATCATTGAACTATTTATCATTAAATTTGATATACCCTTAGAAAAGAAACAACGTTATGCATAACGATCTTATGCGAAACGATTTTATGCATAACAATCTTATGCGAAACGATTTTATGCATACCGATCATATGCGTAACAATTTTATGCATAACGATTTTATACATGATAACGAAACGCGAGCGGGCATATAGTAGCATAACGATACTAAAATAAATAAAGCAATTAGTGATTAAAATTAAAAAAAAATATGGGCCAGGATTCTTTGTAGGGTATCGTAATGCATAATGTTATATTAAGGTTGAATTTACTACCTATTTTATAATACAACTTTAACGGGTTACATATCTTTTTAATTCAATATTGCTTTTAGTTATTTAACTAAACTTATGTTTATTTATCTGTTTAAAAAGTAATATCTATAAATGAAAAATACATGTATATATTAATTAAACAGGCCGATATAAAATTATATGAAGCTTTCATATGACATTACGTAATATACTACGTAATACGTGTTTAGTTTAATGCGCATAATAACATGTTTACCGATATACGGGTTACCCGGGTAACGATAGCTATAATCTGATTAAGGGGTACCTAACGGGTTACCCAGGTGAATCTTATACGGGTACAAGCTCTAAGATTAAATTAAAATCCTATAAGAAACTTTTCATGACACTATAATTGATATACGGGAGGGTGAAATCTGAGTTTTTTAGGTTACATTTTGATGAGGGTACTATTTTAGGATAGTTAGATGGTGATCTGCATCAATAACATAACAAAAAATCTCAGGTTTCACCTTGTCGTGTTGATATTTCTTTTTTAGGAGTTCAAAACGTGAACGATTGGCATAAAGTTATAGTGAAAGATGAATAAAATTTAAGATTATAGATGATGTATAGTATTATTTATAGTTTACGTTTCTGATTTTGCGTGACATAGTAATGTAGCTACCTTATTTATACTTATTTTAACTTCAACTATAGTTTATTTGTAATTGCCTAAAAAAATTATCCGTTCGTTTAACAGGTTAACCTAACTGGTTTTAATACCATTCCAAAAAAATCAACGTCATTCAAACATTATAGCATCACCCCTGAAAAATTTTCACTATCTGGTCAAATCAAAATTAAGTCATATAGCATAAAATCATTATTCTACCTAAGCAGAAGCAAAAATTTATACAATTAAATGTTTTCAACCCTTAGTTATCTATGGTATATCTTGATTTTAGTATACCAATTTTTTAAATATTTTTAGCAACTTTCAGATTATAATGTAGATATCGTAACACATGATCATTATACCATATTGGGATTCTTGCTTTCATCATGTGATCATACTGGTATATTGTAATTGTGAATAAATAAAAATCATCAACATAGTGCATCAAAAAAGTTGAACGGAACCATCTCTCTCACATTTCATGTGATCGTACTGGTATTATGAATCATTTTTTAATAAAAGTTTAAACCAGATTTTACTTTAAATGGCAAGCTATTGATCATAATAATGAAGTATTACAAATGACATATGATTATCATTTACTAAATTTTTGCAATATATAATCATCTTATGACCAATTTATGATAAGTTATATGAAATTGTTGGGTTGGGTTAGAATGAAAGTTAATACATAATCTACATGCTGCATAAACCGCCGCATTTTGTTGATATATAAATATATAAACCTCCTAACTAAATTTCACTTCGCTTTAACCTCCCTCTAAAATTAGAAATTTTATGTTACACAAAACAGGTAATGATCATTAAAAAAAATGTATGCCAATCAGCTTTAAGATTTTGCTTTCAATTTAGATGCTAGTAAAACTATATACTTTATGTTCCTGGTATGGATACACGTAACTTTGTTCATGGTATCAATACCATCTTATGCACGTTGGATTGAATATCGGACTTTCGGACCGGACTCAAACTTTTCGGACCAGACTCAGACCGGACTCGAACTAAGCCAAAAGTTTGATATTTGGACTCGGACCGGACTGAGTTGTAAAATAGTTTGAGTCCGAGTCCGGTTCGAAATTCGAACCGGACTCGGACTTGCCTAAAGTCCGGCCTCAGTCCGGGTCCGTCAGAACCCTAGTTGTTAGATTTTGTAAATGCAAATCGAATATTAACCTTGCATAATTTTAAATGTGATTATTTATTAATTTATAGTAAATAAGATTTTATTAATTTATGGTAAAGTAAAAAAAAAAAATTCAACTAACTAACCGAAGTTTTCAGATTCCATGTAAATGCAAATCGAAAATGTAAACATTATTTTATTAGTTTATAGTAAATTAAAAAGGAAAAAAACCCCAAAATTACTGAAGTTTTAGATTCCATGTAATGTAAAACAAAAAATCAACTTTGCGTGGCTTAATTTATAGTAAAATAAAAAAAATAATCTGATCGACTAATCGAAGTTTTTAGATTCATGTAGTGTAAATTGAAAAATTAACCTTGCATGAATTTAACAAACATTATTTTATTACCGAAGTTTTCAGATTCTATATAATGTAAAACAAAAAATCAACTTTGCGTGGCCTAATCTTAAATTAATTTAAAGTAAAAAAAAAATAAATTAAAAATCTGATTGACTAACCAAAGTTTTTAGATTTCATGTAATGCAAATCAAAAAATTAATATTGCATGATTTAAAACATGAAAATTATTTTATTTACAGTAAATTAAGAAGAAAAAACCTTCAACTTACCGAAGTTTTCAGATTCTATGTAATGTAAAATGAAAATCAACTTTGCGCAGCCTAATTTTAGATATTATTAATTTATAGTAAAGTAAACCCCCCCCCCCGAGTCGAGTAACTGAATTTTTAGATTCCATGTCAAAAAATTAATCTTGTGATATGAACAGTATTTCATTAATATACAGTAAATTAAAAAGAAAAAAAACTTTGACTTACAGAAGTTTTCAGATTTTATATAATGTAAAACAAAGAAACAATTATGTGTGGCCTAATCTCAGGTTAATTTATAGTAAAGTAAAAAAAAAAAACTGAACAACTAACCGAAATTTTTAGATTCCATGTAATGCAAATTGAAAAATTAACTTTGCAATATGAATATTATTTTATTAATTTATTGTAAATTAAAAAAAACCCCAACTTACTGAAGTTTTCAAATTTTATGTAATGTAAAATGAATAATCAATTTTGTGTAGCCTAATTTCAGGTTAATTTATAGTAAATTAAAAAATACTGAACGACTAAACAAAATTTTTAGATTCCATATAATGTAAATCGAAAAATTAACCTTGCTATTTTATTAATTTACAGTAAATTAAAAAGAAAAAAACCCCTAACTTACCGAAGTTTTCAAATTTCATGTAATATAAAATGAAGAAACAATTTTGTGTGGCCTAATTTTAGATTCCATGTGATGCAAATCAAAAAATTAACTTTGCAACATGAACATTATTTTATTAATTTATAGTAAATTATAAAGAAAAAAACTTGTCTTACTGAAGTTTTCAGATTTCATGTAATGTAAAACGAAGTATCAATTTTGTGTGGTCTAATTTCAGGTTAATTTATAGTAAAAAAAAAAAAAAAAAAAAAAAAACTTGCTGAAGTTTTCAGATTTCATGTAATGTAAANCAATTTTGTGTGGCCTAATTTTAGATTCCATGTGATGCAAATCAAAAAATTAACTTTGCAACATGAACATTATTTTATTAATTTATAGTAAATTATAAAGAAAAAAACTTGTCTTAACCAAATTTTTAGATTCCATGTAATGCAAATTAAAAAATTAACCTTGCGATGTGAACATTATTTCTTTAATTTACAGTAATTAAAAAGAAAAAAACCTTTTCTTGCTGAAGTTTTCAGATTTCATGTAATGTAAAATAAAAACAAATTGCGTAGTCTAATTTAGAGTAAAAAAAAAAAAAAGAAAAAAAATCCTATCGACTAACCGATGTTTTTAGATTCCATGTAATGTAAATTGAAAAATTAACGTTGCATAATTTTAAATGTAAACATTATTTTATTACAGTAAATTAAAAGAAAAAAAAATTCACTGACTTGCCAAAGTTTCAAATTCCATATAATGTAAAAAGAAAAATCAATTTCAGGTGTCTTAATCTTAGATTTTAATGATTTGTAGTAAAGTAAAAAAAAAATTCTTTGACTGAGCGAAGTTTTCAAAAAGCAACTTTGTATGGTCAAGCATTATTCTATTAATTTAAAGTAAAAAAAAAAGAAAAAGAAAGAAAATTTGACTGACCGATTGAAGTTTTCAGATTCTACGTAATGCAAACCGAAAAATTAACTTCACATTGCTTAATCTTAAATGTGAGCATTACTCAACAAAAAAATCTAACTGACCGACTGAAGTTTTCAGATTCTAGGTGATGTAAAACGAAAAATCAATTTTGCATGGTCTAATCTCAGATTATATTAATTTAAAGTAAAAAGAAAAAACCTCCGATTAACTAATCAAAATTTTTAGATTCCATGTAATGCAAATTGAAAAATTAATAATCTTGTATGATTTCATACATGAACATTAGTTTATTAATTTACAGTAAATTATAAAGAAAAAACATCCTGACTTACCGAAATTTTCAAATTTCATGTAGTGTAAAATGAAAAATCAACTTTGTGTGGTCTAATCTTAGATTAATTTATAGTCAAGTAAAAAAAAAAATAATCATAAAACCCTTGATTTACTGAAGTTTTCAGATTCCATGTAATATAAAATGAAAAATTAACTTTGCGTAGCTTAATCTCAGATTTGATTAAAAATTTATAGTAAAAAAAAGAAAAAAGAAAATTGACTGACCGAAGTTTTTGAAAATTAACCTTGTGTAAAATTTTAAATTTTGTCAATAATTTATAGTAAAGTGAAAAAAAAACTTGACTAACCAGTTTTCTCAAAAATCTACTTTGTGTGGCCTAATCTTAGATGTGAGCATTATTCTATTAATTTAAAGTAAAAAAAAGTAAAAAAAGAAATTTCAACTGACCGATCAGATTTTTTGTAATGCAAAATGAAAAATGTGGTAATCTTAGATGTGGACATTAATTACTCACTTATCGACTGACCGAAAATCAACTTTGTGGTCTAATCTGGACATGCACATTACTCTATTAATTTACAGTATATTAAAAAAAGACAAAAAACTGACCGACCGACTGAAGTTTTCAGATTTCATATAATGCAAAACGTAAAATAAACTTCGTATGGTCTAATCTCAGATGAGATGCGAAAATTTTTCTATTAATTTCAGTAAATTAAATTAAAAAAAAA
>QKWP01000541.1:69591-103395 GCA_003550325.1 Gigaspora rosea
ACCAAAAATTTTCTCACAATTTGATCACGTTTATGAATGCACCCAATAAAAATATTAAAAGTATGCATTTAACTCAATCGTCATTATTAATACATCTTTATAACAAATCGTATGTAAAAATTAATTTTCCCACAGACTGGTTACGTTTCTGAAGATGACTAATCAAAAATGTTTAAACAGATGAAGGTGTATAGATTGGATATAACGTGCACATGTACTGAGGTATCCAAGAATAAAAGACCTATTAGTCATAGTCTGTAAAAATTTTCTCACAATTTGATCACGTTTTTGAATGATCAATAAAAACATTAAAGTATACAAACTAAAATTAAATTATATTTAACTATATCGTCATTATTAATACATTGATATGTAATAATAAATTTTCCCACAGACCAGTCACGTTTCTGAAGATGGGCAATCAAAAATGTTCAAACAGATGAAGGTGTATTAGATTGGATATAACGTGCATGTGTACTGAGTTATCCAATTAAATCAAGAATAAAAGACCTATCTCAATAAGTCATAGGCTACAAAATTTTTTTCCAATTTGATCACGTTTTTGAATGCACCCAATAAAAACATTAAAGTATACAAACTAAAATTAAATTATATTTAACTATATCATCATTATTAATACATTTATATGACGAATCGTATGTAAAAATAAATTTTCCTACAGACCGGTCACGTTTTTGAAGATGGCCAATCAAAAATCTTTAAACGGACGAAGGTAGTATAGATTGCATCAGAATGATATAAAAAGCACGTGTACTGAGTTATCCAATTAAATCAAGAATAAAAGACCTATCTCAATAAGTCATAGCCTGCAAAATCTTTTTACAATTTGATCATGTTTTTGAATACAACCAATAAAAACATTAAAGTATAAAATCTAAAATTAAATTATATTTAACTATATTATCATTATTAATACATTGATATGATGAATCGTATGTAAAAATAAATTTTTCCATAGACTGGTCACGTTTCTGAAGATGGCCAATCAAAAATGTCTAAACGGACGAAGGTGGCATTGATTGCATCAGAATGATATAAAGAGCATGCGTACTGAGTTTACAATCAAATCAAAAATAAAAGACCAATCAGCGTGCAGTTTTCTGTCGATTAGAGTGCAAATTATTTTGGATTATTTTTGATTTTTGACGACAACGAAGATGCAAAGTGTGTGTAATGATCAAAAATCGATTTTTATAATATAAAATTGATGATAATCGATTATTAATTCACATTGATAGATCAATTACAAATTATGACAATATTTATTATGCAAATAATCATATGTCATCAATTTTAATGGTCTGATTACGGTTTTTGGATATAGTAAACCAAAAATGGCAAAGTGCAATATTGTATAATTACAAAAATTTCCCGCATACTGGTCATGTTTCTGAAAGATGACCAATCGAAAACGTTCAAAGTCATCTTTACATCAATGACATAATGTGCATGTGCATCAAGTTACCCAATCAAATCAAGAATAAAAGACCAATCAGCGTGCAGATTTATGTCGATCAGAGTGCAAATTATTTTAGTATGTTTTTAATAATAAATTAGTCCATGTAAAGCTAATTTTTTGTTCATTATTATATTTTCCCAGTTTCTACCTTTTTGACATCGATCTGATATTGCCCAATAATTTGCAACAATCACCCAGATATATCTGATAGGTGTTCTACGAATTGACAGTGTCATAGTACTTTATTATGTATTATTATTTCTTATTTTGACTATTTTGGCATAGTTTGTAGCATAGTTAGGTAAGTTTAACCTTCAACAAGGGTTATAGACTCTCGGCGAGTGTATGAACCTCTCAGCGAGTGAATTAAACACCTAAAACCTCAGAACGAATTAAGGATACTTGTGGGTATGGTTTTAGTCTGCGAATGAAATAACAGATGTTCATAGATTAGTGTTATTATTGTTGGTTCAAAAATAATGTGTCAGACAATCAATCATACGCGAATTTTACAGAAAGGTCACCAAAATTCCAGGTCATTTACATTAGATCTAGATTGGCGTTTAGCCTTAGCTATTAGCAGGTTCTATATCTAATTACTTAATAAATGGATATGATTTCACTAGTAAAATTTTTAATAATCATTGATCAATTCTGATCCAGCTGACCATGATTCTGATGCACTCTGACTAGTGATACGGGTCGATGAAAAATCGTGGGCTGGGTTCGATCCTAAAAAAGCTCAGGCCAGTCGACCAGGCCAACCTTTTGCTAATGTAATTTTTTTCTGATCAAAATCAGTCAACATATTTATATTAAACGTGCAAAATGCATCAGGAGCTTCTTGTCGAACTCTTGTGATATTAAACGATTTAATTTTTATTCTTTTTGTCCTTGAGAAACTTTCGGTACATTAGTATTTTATGTTGGTTAATTGTCTATACCACCGAACATTTCTGATCCTTATATTATATTTGCTATTTGCCAATTTATTACCTAAATAAGCCAACATTTTTTATATTATTATAAATGACTAGCCGATTTTATTCAAATTCTAGCCTGAAAATATGCTTAAAAGAAAAATGATTCTAACACTTCTCTTATCAACTGGCTGGCCCAGGCTGAGGGTCGACCTACCCATTAACCCAGCCGTTGGGCCAGGGTCAACCCATATCACTACTCTGACATATCCTAACCTAGAATTTTGGTGACCTCTCTGTATAAGTTGATCCTACACTCAGCATCTAAATTCAATTTTTAAATTAGTTGCGGGCTGCAACTAAATAAAAAAAATAGTTGTGGATTATAAGAATTTATAAAAATTTAATTGCGCGTATAAGCATTTAATCAAAATTTATAAATAAAATTTGCAAATTTATGTGCGGAATTTGCATATGTACTTCAGATTTTGTTTGCAGAAATTTAAAATTTGTTGTGGTCTGCAGACTCCGCAACCCAATTTCAAATACTGCCTACGCTCCGCAGTTGCTAGTGAGCCAGCAATAAAAAATAATTTGTTTAGATTCAATGTAAAAGCTTCTTCAATTGACAAGGGTTTCATTAAAAGTTCATCATCTTAGGTAGTGCTCCTACAAAAAATTGATCACTCTGTAATTCTGTAATTTTACCAATCAAAATTTAGGATTAGGTGTAACGTGATAATCAAAACAAATGTGATTTGGTTTCTAAGTAAAAATACATGTAAAATTAAGCCTAAAAAAACCGTGTTATTATTAGGGTTAAGTTTAGAAAAATATAGTGGCTATTGTGACTATTAGTAAAATTTCATCACAAAGAACATTTTAAATTAGGACGCAATAGATGGTTTCTTAATAAAAATTTAGAGCTATCTGTTTTTTGTAAAAAATTTTTTCGTAACACTTGATCTTAAAATTCGATCAGTTAAAATTACAGGCAGTGAACAATTTTTTGTAAGAGAGCTAGGGCATTAGTTTTATCAATAGTCAGGGGTGCATAGTAGTTTCATCAATCGTCAAGAGTTCAAGGGTTTTGTCAATCATCAAGAGTTTAGTCGACATCGAGGGTTTCATCATAAAACGCAAATTTGATGAAACCTTTCGTCATCGCGAAAATAATTGCATCAGGCATTATTATTGTACACTTTGCAAGTTAGGCAAGACAAATTCAATTCGGTGGTTTACATTACCACCTTTTGACATTCCCTCTTTCTTAGTATAGATTTTTGGGATATAAGATTTTGACCGGTGTTACCCCTACAAATTAAAATTTTTTTACCCTTGCTTGATTGACTAATCAGCCTTCCAATTGATCATTCTTAAACTTTCTTTGATCGTACTCCTATATTACGTTTCTTTTCTGATTATCTTTCTTTATTTGTAATACTATTATATTATATCTATTTTTTCTTATTTATATTTTTCTCATCCCACATAGATGGATAATGCAAACCCCAGCTTTACATAATCATATGACAAATCTTCTCTTATGCCTCCCATCACGTAATGTTATTGATAAATGGATTAATTATGTATAAATTATTATTACTTTATTCATGGACGAATGAACATAAAGCATTTAAATATTACCAAATCGTTCCTTGTAAAAAGAGAGCGTGTAATCAATTTTATAGGAGAAGATGAATGCAATTGAAGCATTCAATTATTACCGCCCTGTTCTTGGCGTAAAGAGAGGTATACGATTGATTACAGACCCATTGTCGTGTAAAAATATAGCTGTATTAACATTTCAATAATGGAATAAATATATGGGGCCGTTGCAGTAGAAAGGGCCCAAACTCCCTAACAATCAAATTTGAGTTCTTTCAAGATTCGGATTAATCTTGAGGTGGGCTATACTTTTCAATTACAAATGGAAATTAGTTTGCATAATAAAAAATCAAGATATTTTAAAAAAAAGTTTTTAGAAGACTTGTATGTCACGAGATTACCCAATATGATCAACCAATCAAATCGCATAATTTTCGGATCAGTCTGAAATAATAAACATGATCAAAATTATATATTTCCGAGTTTCGGCCCTTTCTACTGCAATGGCCCCATATTCCGACAATAGATTAGTTTAAATTATTTATATGTATCGATTATGTATTTTAAGACGAATGTTTTGCCTTAATAAAGGTTTCTTCAGACTTCGCTCTGCTTAATAAAATCTAAATTATAAGTTAGTAGGCATTTCAAAGCCGAAGGCAACTTATAAACCTTTATTTCTGTATTGTCGAATTCTCAACACTGCTTGTTAACATTAAACTATGCTAGTCGTATTGTTTATTGAACTCTTAACTTGATATATTGATACCCGTATATTACTATAATACATCGCTTAATTAATTTACTGATTTCATTGTTTGATAGATTTAAATTGAATTCTTAGTTTGATCATTGCATTAATTAATTGAATCATTGGTACATTTAAGCCTTACATAGATACATCACTTTAGTTAATACATTTATATCTCCCTTAAATAACTACATACCCTACTCTTGAGCACATAATTATCACCCCATCTCATAGATATATACATTTCTTATTCAATTCCTTTTACGCCAAAGTATTTCGCTCTCCTTTATACTCCCCTATTATTAATTCTTACACATATACCTACCTCTCATATCTAAAATCTAGTTTACTATCCTGAGACTATATTGGCGGTTGTCTGACGCTCTCCCATCCAATAGTAACACCGGAGAGCATAGTGTCGGGCTGAATAAAGATAATAAATTGTAAGGTTCCGAAAAATTCTTAGTCATCTCAGAATTTATGATAATGGCTGCAATTTAATGATTATGATAGTTCTTTTACTAACATAATTTTGCGGATATGTATTAGTGCACTATAATTTATATACTTAATTAATTATTATGATGAATTAGTTTGTATAAAGGTAGCTTATTAACTAATGTATATTTTAAAAATAAGCTATTCGACTTTATAAATATATACTGCATATTATATCACATTTTAAATTAGCATAAATATAATTGTTTATAGTTGTTTTTATAAACCCTAAAAAATTTGCTAATGATAATTTCGGCCAATTCGATAAGTTATTAATTTCAGTGTTCTTAGTGTTATTCAAGTATATCATATTTGAATTTGGCTAAAATTATCATCAGCAAAATTTTAGATGACCCAAAATTAATGAAATCAGCTGTAATTAGTATATTTTAAGACAGGTACAGGTCACGCATAAAGTTAGTTATTAATCAATTGAAGTTCACAAATATTGCTATTAGGGTGTTTCAAAATAAAAATATTTCAGAGAGGTTAGAATTGAGTTTGGTAATTCGTGCTTTGTGGAATGAAAATATAATTATTATAAAAAAAATATATCCCCATTTTATCCAAATAAATCACTCAATGCTTTAATCTTGAAACACTATTATTCTGTAACTTAATTTCGCGTTAATCTAATCAAAGTGAATATGAAATTATTTAATAATTAATAAGCATTTATGTTTAAAAATATTTGTATTACACTGTATTTTATTCACATTAACCCATTTGTGAATAGGAGCTGACAAATATTACGGGTCTTGTTAAACCCAAAATGTTCTCAAGTAGCTCACTTTATGTGATTAGCCAGTGATCAATATGATGCTCAAATCGTTGTGATTAATTGATTAATTTATTGTGTGAAATACGAATTTTGATTTTGGTCAATCAGAGAAATTCTGAAAAGTGCCTCCAGATTTTATTCATTAAATGGCCACTTATATGGTTAGATTATTGCTAATCAAAACTTACCTCCGATCTATTTAATAAGCATTTGAGAACACTTTTAGTATATCTATTATACTTTACATATAATCTAAAAATTGGAAATTCAAATATTAATATCAAAATATAATCCTGCAAAAACTATAATTAAACTAATATACTAGCCCTATCCAGGCACAGTAATTTTGTGCAAATTGCATAAATCGCAAATATAACCCATAATACATACAGTAATATACTACATAATGCTGCATAAAATATGTTGCTATTAAGTAACTTTTGCATAATTAGCTTTTTAAGCACGGTTCTGAAAGACACTGAATAAAAATCAAACAATATAAATTGTGAGAAATGCTGAGAAAAAAATTGGAGATAAATTTCGAAATATCCCGAAAGGTACTTTGCTATTAAGTTAGTTATAAATTGTGCATTTTATGAGTAAGATAGCAAGATATAAATATTGTAACAGTTGAATAGGAGAGCGATAAAACAAGATAGACAATAGTGCCAATTTAATCTCTAACTGTGTATGAAAGGGTGTGTATAAATAGGCAATAGAGAGATTAGAGAATCGAATATGCGATTAACAAAGGCTTAGTATATGACGAATCACTATATTACAGCAATAAATTAAAGACACTGATGCTGGTAATGCAAATATGAGGGGTTAATTGAAGTTCGGGAAGTTCAGAATTTCTCAAGAACTTCAGAAAAATTATTAAGAGGTACAATTGTTTTTAAAATAATCAACTAATGCTGACTATGCTAAAGAAAAGAAATTTCCGATATAACTATTGAACTAAAAAAAAACTTTACTATGAACCAAAAGTAAACTCTTTTTAAGTCACGTGCACAATTTTAAAGGGTTTGGTTACACAGAATTCGAGTACCAATTCAAGGTTACAAGTCAATTCAGTCCATCGAATTAAATTATGAAGAGTTTTTTAAAGTTACAAATCGAATTCAAAAGATAAGTTTTTTACTTTTATTGTATTATTATTTTTTTAGTGAATAGAAAACTTATTTTACTTTATTGAATTTGAAGGATATCTACATTTTAAATCATTACAGCATTTTCGCAGAATTTGCAGTGAATTTACAATATTTGCTACGATTTCGCAGTAATTTCTACATTACTAAATAATTTATAATAATGAAGATCATATAAATAAGTGTATTCGAATTTTAATTAAAAAATAAATAAGATTTGGTCATCTCTTATTTGATAATAAATACGTCTTCTTGTTATCAAAATAAGATTTACGAATTTTAATTCTGAAACCCTAATGTTCCGCATCATTTCTGGATTTATGTTGGCATGTGTTATACAATGTTCCGCATCATTTCTAAATTTATGTTGATTCTTGTGTTAATTAATGTTCCACATCATTTCTAAATTTATGCTGATTCTCAATTGGCATGTGTTATTCGTGAATTGTGAAATGTCATTTGCCGCTATCCATTTATCAATTAATAAAAAAAAAAAGCGAAATAATAATAATAATAATAAAGTAAAAAAAAAAATTAAAAAAAAATAAATAAATAAATAAACGCGAATAAAAATGAATCACTAAATATTAAATGCTAACTTTTCATACATTAAAAGAATACATTCGAATATTCATATATATTTTAACAATGTAATTACGGTAATAATTTTTCATTCTCCGCGTAGAACACATCCGCATTTGTTTTTCGGCAACAGCAGGAATCTGGTCGGGTGTCTTGTCTAGCCCGAATCTAATAAAAAGATAATTACTAAATTTTTTTTTTTGAAAAAAAATTTATCTTTTCCAGGTCTTTTCATGACCGTCATGCTCAGCCTGGTGATAGCATGAGCAGTTCTTCTGTTACGCCAATATAAAGAACCTTAAAGGTTTAACTTGAATTTCGGATTACACTGAAAGATCAGAATTTTTAGTGTTTAGACATTCATTATAAAGAATTTCACAAATCACGAAGTCATATCCTTGCTCAATAAAGTGTATAAAAAAAAAAGATGAACCAATAAAAGAATTATCTTTATAAATATCATTGAAAAAGATCATTGCAAATATAAATGTAATTATTAATAAGTAATTATTCTATGGTCTCATGGTCTGTGAAAATCGAGAAAGAACACGTTTCAATTCAGAATTGAAATAAATTCAGAAATGAATCGGGACAATAATAGTATAGAATAATACTTTTATCACGCAGCATTCCGTTCAACCTGCGCTTTTCTTATTGTATTCCGTACTGTGTGAAGTATGTAATAGAAAAATTAAATAAGTGCTTACTGTACAAGTATGTATACATATATATAATATAATAATTATTATTATATACTTACAGAAAGCCCAGTATAAGTTTAAAGTGTAATTGATTTATATCGACCTATTAAAATAAATATAATAAACAAACGAAATATTAAAATCATGTACCTAACTAATATACATTAAATTTATGATGTAGACAAGTTTTACACTGGGTGATGCTAGTCTATTAATATAAATCAATACATCGGGTTTTCACAATTATACTAAATACTATCTACAATCGGTAACTACTTGTACACTACCCTTCTATAAGTTGAAACTAAACCTTACCGGTATATACTTTTATTCGCATGGGAGCTTTAATTTCTCGATTGGATCTTTAATCACCCGTTTGGAGCTTTGATCACCCGTTTGGAGCTTTTGGATCCCGTTTGGAGCTTCGATCACCCGACTATGCCACTACTAAGCCAAAATAAGAAATACATAACGATAAAATAATGATACTAACTAAAAATAAAATTTTGAGCATCTACATCCTGGTGCTGTTAAAAACTAGTTTACAACAGCGTAAATATTCATTTGTTAGTTATAAATTGGTAAACAATCAATGTAGAAATGGAAAAATATTCTGGCATATTTGTTTGCATAAGGCTGTTCGAAGTTAAATTTTCGGTTAACACACCCCTCCTCCTTCCCTTTGATGCCCCCGTAAAATAAACATATAAAAAAAAGCAAAAATTAAAAAAAAAATTAAAAATAAAAAATACCGTATAACCACGAATAACACGAAGGGGTGTGGTTTCGAATTTCGGCCTTAATTCAGGTCGAAGTTTGAAATAATACCCCGCTTTTATTTCGATCATGCGGCAAATATATAATGAAAAAAATAATCTAAAGTAAAAAAAAAAATTTAAAATAAAAAAATGATTTAAAATAAGAAAATAATTAAAGTAAAAAAAAAATTTAAAATAAATAAAATAATCTAAAATAAAAAAATAATTTAAAATAAAAAAATAATTTAAATAGAAAATAATTAATAAAATAATTTAAAATAAAAAATAATTTAAAATAAAAAAAAAAATAAATTAAAATAAGAAAATAATTAAAATAAAAAAATTTAAATAATTAAACCAATTTAAAATAAAAAATAATTCAAAATAAAAAAAATAATATAAATAAAAAAAAAATTTAAACCCAAAATTAAAATGAATTAAAAAAAAATAAAATAATTTAAAAAAAATAAAAAAAAAAACCTAAAATTTTAGCTCCTACTTGGCTGTCCTCACATATATGTTTATTTCAGTTTGCGATGAAACGATTCAAGAAAAACTGCTGAAAAAAGTGCTTCCGAAGTTTTTTTTTATTAGATTGTGAAGAGCTAGAGAACTAATGTTAATGAGCTATAAGAATAAACATGTAACTTTTACGGAAATAACGATGACAAACCAATTATTCGAATCGATACTTAGCGATTTATTTCATTCAATGAGAGACAAAATTTGCATTCGGCTAATAGAACTTGTGGGGAATTAGTAAACCCAAAAGTTCTGCGCTGCTCAAATTCGAACTTGTGATTCGAATTTTCCTATTAATTTTACCCTCACACATTTGTATATAGATCTTCTTTTCTTTATTTAGTATAAATTCGTTGCTTTCATTTCCATTTTTGTATATTCATTAAATGTTAGTCAAGTTCGAATAATCGCCCCTTTTGTAAAATATTTCATAGCACGTTAACGTGAAAGAACTATGAAATTCTAGATAGCGCGTCAACTTGTTAGGCTCAGTAGTACCATTGTTGAACAGCGCAAAGCGTGTTAGATAGCACGAAAATGTGCTAGGTAACACGTTAACGTGTCATATATTAAATTCAAACAAATGAGTTTGACTTCAATAAAGAGAAATACATGGAGAGAAATTCCCTTCGATTTTACTCAAAAAAAAATAAAGGTGTAAGCTAGTGTAGTGCTGAAGAGACCTTTATTCGAGTAAATCAGAAACTTATCTTTCAAAACTATTAGAGTTAAATCGGTTAAACTGTTCTTTATCTCGGATGCATTATATAATTAATTATTTATTTATTTACTTTTTTGCTCCTCTCTTTACAAGAGGAATGTAATGTTAACTACTGAATCAAATTCATCTGACCTAATTAGCTTCTCAACTAGAATCTCTAGACTAAATTTAGTTTAAAGTCAATTCGTTCTAATGGATTTACTACTTTAAAAATAACTTTTCATTTCATATGTTCGTTTCATTTGCCCCCCTCCCCCCTGTTAACTGAAAATTAACTTAGAACGGCCTAATCAATTAATCAATTTAAAGTCTAACGTGCTATAACTTCTTAAAGACAAAACCAATCAAAACTAAATAATTTAGTATCATTAGAATTTTGGCAAAGAATGACCTGATGGCTTTCTACAAATTTAATATAAGTATGGATATCGACCCGGCTAGCCCATGATTTTTCCAGTAACACTAGACCATTTGATCCGCAAATTAGTCATGTAATTGAAATTTGATCTCAAATAATTTCACTGTAATTGGCCTGCAAATTAATTAATCAGGCAATGGAAATTTTAGTCTCAAATAATTCCACCGTAACTGGTCCGCAAATTAATTAGTCAGGTAATGAAATTTGCATCTTAAATAATTTAAAGCACATTCATGGTCAAAATTACCCGGTGTAGAACAATCCAAAATGGGATGTATTTGATTTTCTATTTTTATTTTTTTCTATTTACGAATAAAAAATTTAGTGAATCAATTTTTAGTCTGAAAAATTAATTATATAAGCGGCACTTTAAATAAAGTATAACTCAGTTGAGTTCCAACTTCGAAATTCATAATAGAAGTAGTGTACTCTCCTTTGATATTCAATTTATTCGTAATAAATCGTCGAATTTTCTTGCCTTGTGATTATTGATCGTTCTAGCTCAGAGAGGATAGAAAAGCTCGAAACATTAATCAATCCCCTTATATTATAGTATTTAAAACTATTGATTTCACCATTGATCAAGTACCATTGTTCCCGTAAATCCATTTCGACCCACGATCACATAATAATAAGGACCTTCACGATTGAGAAAGAATATAATCTCGCCGCAGCTACTAAGAGAAATAGAAATATAGTAGATTAGCACTATTGCATATCAAATTAAAAGAACACTATAAATTGTTGAGAAGAAAGTTTATATTCATCTTATTCCAAGGCTGCCGCAACAAAACTCTAAACCTTAATACTCGGATCAATTCAATCACAGACTCTTTCTTCGCCCACCAATTGAGTTGATATCATAGTCGTTTGTTTTAGTCATCACGGTATTATTAGTTTCGGTCGCCACCCTCACAACTAAAGTTGGTGGTTGAATTACCGAATTACGGTAATTACGGCTTTACAGCTTTATGGCTCAACGCAATTACGGCAAAAAATACGGCATATACTGTAACCATATTAATTTGTAAAATTAATTCTATCACAAACTATACTCACAACATACGTATAAAAAGTCCTTAGGTCCCAATCAGTGTTCTCAGACAACATTACTCATTTTTAAGAACATAAATTATTAATATATCTCTATTTGAGGCAATAAATAAATATTTTAAAACTAAACATATACTACTTTGCACTGAAAACGCAATATTTTTTATCGTCGATAAAATTTTTTTGTGATCATCATGCGACTTTCTATTCTCATTCATATCATTTTGATCTTTTCCATGATTGTTAACACTATTCAAGGTAAAATGCTTAAAATATACACAGCTACCATTAATAATTTTTTGTCTAATTAGATTTGTTTATTTAAAATTATAATAGCAAACAACAGGCTTACGGTTAAACTAAGCTTTATCACGATCTGCCATCTATACGTAACAGATTGCAATGGTCACGTTTTAAGAGATCCTGGATGGAAGAAATGTGCTGATAATACTTGGCACTGGGATGAGGCTCCTGATTCAATATATTGCTTATACGCATATCATAGGACAAATGCACATGATAATAAATATTGTAATGCAACAAAAACTGCTTGTTTTAACGTCGATGGCGACATTACATCATGGAACATATATAGATGTGATGATAATGGAATTAATGAAAATGACCCTTGCAATTCTTAAAAGTTTTATTTATTATTATAATTTATTTTATTTTTATAAAATTTATATTTTTATTGCAATTTACTGTTAAATAGAAATATACGCTGATGATTATTCAATTTGATGTATTTGCTGCATATTTTACTTTTATTCTTAAAGTTCTTTTAAGAGGAAACTTCATTTTGTTGTGCTATGTATCTTCTTGCGCAAACTATATAATGCTTTCAAAAATTTCTTTATAGTTTTAAAAGTGTGGATGAGTAAATTAAAAAATTTTGCAGCATAGAAATAATAAAATTGAAAAAAATAATAAGGATTTTGACAGACCAGATAACGTCTTAATCATAACGGTGCTGTATGGTATACATTATATAATTGATTTAACATAATAATTATTGCAGGTTGCAGAAATATAGAGCCAAATTCTCCTTGACCAATTTTTTTAATCTCCCTTAGTCAATAAAAAGGAATCTATTCGATCGTTAGTTAGCATTAAGTGTTTTATAAGAACCAGCTAAGGTTTCAAGTAGAGTTGGCCAATGTGCCAAATCCCGAAAGTTTCGGTTTCGGATTAAGCTTCCGAAACCTTATCCAAAACCCGATACCTCATACGGAAACTGAAACCCTATCCGAAAACCCGAAACTGTTAAAACTAACTAATTAACCAAATACGATCAGGTTATCGGGTTTTAATTTTAGTGGAATCTACACATCGGGACCCAAATTTGAAAATAATTATGAATGAGGGCCCAACTTAAAAATATTTATTTATAAAGGCCTAATTTTTGAAAATATTACAAATACGGGCCCAAATAACCCATCGTGGATTTCAAGTCAATCATAATTTAATTTACGTACTTGTACGTACGTAACTCAAAATTTACTTCGGCGCATAAGAATGTCGTCGTTACTACATATTAACAAATGTAAATTAGTAATCATATATCTATAAAAGACAAGACACTTATCTATTAGTAATTTCTTTCGCCTCGATGTTTTAAAAATTATTTATAAAATCATCATCTTCGATTGTAATTATTATCGCTATGTCAAACACATTTCAAATTGGGATAACATTTACTAAAATGGGGTCGTCTTAAGCGGAGCAGAATCACGTGACTCTAACCAATTAAATTATAGGATTTTGATGATCTTCGGCGAAGCAAACAAGAAAGAGAAGCGAAAAACTTGAAAAATACAGTCTTAACCTGCCTTGGCGGGTTAATTAAAAATGTCGGGAAGGCAATTTTGCTTATATGTACTACCTAAAACCGATCTAACCCTAATCTAAGATGACCCTAACCCTAAAGTTAATTCGATAAAATATATTATAAGAATCTACTCCGCTTTAGACGTCCCCCTAAAATGGAAAGAGTCCGCTCACCAGAAGACCAAAATACTGTGAAAAATATGGTAAAAAAGGCTATAATATACGAACTGGAATCGAAGAAAATTAGTTTACGAAAATTACAGTCATATAAACGCTGCCTTTATGCTATACATCCAAAAATTACATTGAAACGTTTAGCTAATTCATTGTAACGATTTTTTTTTAAATGAATTTGTCAGTACTGGACAGCAAAAACCATCCATTTTTTTAGTGCGCGTCAAATTTAAGGTATGAAATACAAACTGTGATTGGTTAATATATGTACATAACACAAGTTGTGATTTGCTAATTATAATTTGCTGTGTATTTAATAATTTTTAATAAGAAATATTAACCAATCAAATCGCACGCACGTGATCAGCGTCAATCTGATTGGTCGATTGTTCTGCGCCAAATTTGATTTACTATAAAAGTTGCTGAATTTTAATCCCTTACTGTATTGCCATGAAATAGCGCACATGGGCATTATTTCAAAAACACATTCCTACTTGGCTTCATAATGCCCATTCATGTTCCAAAATGGCACACACCTTATATATATACTGTATAAATGAATGTATTTCTATAACTTTAAGTGTACTGAACCATGGAAAAAATTCTAGCACCATCTTATCTCTCCTTTTGTTATAATGCTAACCATTTATTATCAAATTTAGCATATAAATAAATAAATAAATTCAATATTAATAAGTAAAAATTAAATAAAAATTAGAATAAAAATAACAAATAAAAAATAAAAAAATAAGAAAAATTTTAATACTCACTGGAGGTGAATTTTACTGGATTATATAAATTACATTATGTTATACAGACTTGTTAATTTAGTATAGATGTGACAATCTAAGAGGAGTAACAAAAATCAGGTAATTTTTTAGGAGGGAGGGGGTAAAAAAAAGTTGAAATTATATATAAGAACCTGACTATATATATAATAAAAAAGAGGGAGCGGGGTAGGCCTCTGATAAAAAATAATCAGATAATTAATGATACAGCCCTAACAGTTGTGAAAAATAATAGCTAATTAATATAGTTGCAAATTATTTGTTATACTTTATTTGTCACATCTATGCTAAACAGTAAATAAAGAATAAACTTAATTTAATACTTTAATAGATTAATACAGTAGATAATGTAATGCTATGCTATAACTATCACTTCTGCTTCACTTATTATACTAAGCCCTTATTCCAATTAATACTTTTATAATTAACTCCCTTATCCTAACTGTTAGAGCCAATAACTTTATTAAAATAATCAACTTGAATAATTATTAATTACACTACACTTTGGCTAATATAGCATATAAATTAATTCTATCATATGCACCTTGTATAAGTTTAATTTATTAAAGTATTAGTAAATAAGCAATTACATTCAATACATTATATTAGTGTTCTGAGTTATTTAACAATTTTGTATCTATAAATTTTTTAAATTTCACGATTTCAGGTTGGACCTAGTTCTAAATAATACGAGTTCAGCCTCTAAATTTAGTCTGAGTCAGTGTTCAGACCAGGTACGGATCTTTAAAAATACCCACTCGGCCTGAATCATGCAGAATACTATTTCAGGGCCCCATATACTATTAGTTATTTTCAAAAATTTTTTAATTTATAAAAATTATTATCTATGTTCAAATATCTCATGTACAATTAGTTATTTTCTTTAATAAAAAAAGAGCATTTCTATTTGCACACAAGGTGTTTGAACACTGTACTACACAAATTATATAGAAAAATGCAGTATGCAGATTATTTTTTGTACAACAAATATAAAGAAAAAAACAAAAATTAATTGTATTTTAAAATTTTGCTTAAGAAACAATCTATGGGCTCTAAGAAAAAAAAATTCCTTGTAAAATTTTGGTATAAACTATGCTATACCCTACTCTAGGTCGTAATCCTAACCCTAATATTTATTAAATTATTTTAAAAATAATTAATTGTACACAGGGTGTTTGACCACAGATATAATAATTTTTATCAATTAAAGGATTTTTTATTAAAATAAAAAATAATTTAATTAATATTAGGGTTAGGGTTAAGACCTAGAGTAGGGTATAGCATAGTTTATACCAAAATTTTACAATGAATTTTTTTTCTTAGAGCCCATAGATTGTTTCTTAAGCAAAATTTTAAAATACAATTAATTTTTGGTTGTTTTTCTTTATGTTTGTTGTACAAAAAATGATCTGCATACTGCATTTTTCTATATGATTTATTAATAAAAAATCTTTTAATTTTCAAACACACCGTGTACAATTAGTTATTTTCAAATAAATAATAAAATTTTAGCAAAATTTAACTTATTTACTGTACTAAATTAAGCTTTTTGTACTAAATTTAGTACAGCTAACGGATGCCAATCAATAAAATAAAAATACATCTTAAATTAGATATTACTGTATAGATCACTATATAAAAGATACCCCAAGAAGAAGACTCACTATTTATTATTAGGGTGTTTGGCACGGCAAAAAAAAATTTGGCATGCCGCAATGCATGCCTTTTGCTAAAATTTGTACCATGGCATGCCTTTGGCATACCACAATATTATTATACGGGGTTAAACCTGCGCTGAATTTTGGTTAAATCCGCGTTAACATATAAAACGCACAGCACTATGCTAATGCGGATTTCACCCAAACCCTATGATCAAAGCGGGTTTTACTAGAATTCAGCGCGGGTTTCACCCTGACACATTATTATTTATAATATTATACATATAGTATGTATCTATATTATAAATATAATTTGTTATACTATGCTCAGTGGCATGCCCTTGCCACTATNAAAAATTTAAAAAAGATTAAAAAAAAATCAAAAATAAATAATAAAAATAATTTAAAAAAAAATTTTCAAAAATAAATAATAAAAACAATTTAAAAAAAAGTTGAAAAAATATAAATAAAAAAAAGAAAATTACTACAAATCACTACTGGTGATCATTACCAGTGATCTACAGTGTATAAAACAAAATAAACAAAACAAACTAAATAAAAATTAAATCTCTTTAATATTAGGGTAAGGGTAAAGATTAAAGATTAGGATAGGGCTTTGTATATAGTAAAATTTAGCAAGGAATTTTTTTTGCATAAAAAAAAGTAGTTTCATAGGCAAAATTTTAGGTTAGAAGCAATTTTAGGAATTTTTAAAAAAATTTTGTTTTTGTTATACAAAAATTGATCTACATGTTACACATGATCCTGAATTTTAATTAGTAAATTGAACACCGGTGATGATCACTAGTGGTGATAAATAGCAAACTTCTAAAAAAAATTAAAAAAAATTTGTAAAAATAAATTATAAATATAAAAAAAGTATTAAATTTTAAATAAAAAAAGAAAAAAATAAATAAAATTAAAATTAAAAAATAAAAAACTGAAATTATAAGTAATAAAACATTATTAAAAAAAATAAAATTAAAATTAAAAAATAAAAAACTGAAATTATGAATAATAAAATGTTATTAAAAAAAATTAAAAAATAAAAAACTGAAATTATGAGTAATAAAACATTATTAAACAAAATTAAAAATATAAAAAAATAAAAAATATTAAAAATTTAAAAAGAATATTAAAAAAAGAAGTTTAATATGCCTCGCACCCATGTGATGTGCTTGTATATCGCACTCTAATTTGATTAGCTAAATTTGCAGATCATTATTTTTTTAAAAAAAACAATTTTTGATAAAATTATTTAGATTAAGAATTAGTTTATGAAATTTTAAGAAAGTTTTACAATATTTTGCACCTATGTGCAAAATTTAGTGCTGAACAAGTTTACTTAGTCGAACTGGAAAGATTGTCTTAATAAAATTTAGAGAAATCATCAAAAAACAAGTTAAAAAAATGAAAAATTGCGATTAAGATAACCTTTTTACTTCGACTAAGTAAACTTGTTCAGCACAAAATTTTGCATATAGGTGCAAAGAAATTTAAGAATTTCCTAGTAAACCTTCTATACTAACCCTAATCTAAAAATTTTCACAATAATTGTTTATTTTTTTAAAAATAACGATCTACAAATTTAGCCAATCAAATTAGGGTGCGATATATAAGCACATCGCAGGGTGCGAGATATGCATTTATTGATTTATTTTTTTTTGTTGTTAAGGTGAGGTCATGCCTCTGGATTTTATTAGATGTATATTGATCATTACACATTACTGCTTACAATCTTTGTACTATCTACTTAAGTACCGAGACTTGGACTATTTATCCACGACCTAAACCTACCAGAGCCTGCCATATTCCCATTTATATAGCCAGCCTGGTTTTTGTACATCCCTTTCCAGCTGCTGATTAGTATTCACATGTCCGCCACTTTACCCACATTTCCTAGTATCGTCACTTCCAATTTGGTGTATGTGATTCCAGGTAGGTGCTTTGTGCTTTCAAATTGGTACACCCAAGATTCCCTACTAGCATACTTCTTGGGAGTTCGTATCTCAAGCCATACAGCTGCCTCTACCACATTGGGTAAGTATCTCAAGCCTGCATGCTGCTGCAACTAACCAATTTTCCTGCGACTTCGGGACCCAGGATTTAGCATTCTGAATTCAGAAATATGCAAATGACTGTACTCCCCACTATGGTGATGAGGTATCAAGGCATGTTTCGCTGCGCCCGGCTGACCCAGCCGAGGCTTCCAGTACCAAGCATAGTTTGATGGCATCATGAGGCGGCCAGCTGACCCGGCTTACACACCACTACATGCACTTGTACCAGCCATGCCCGTATTGGTGGTCCAAATCCTCTTAACGTCCTAAGACTCCCATATGGGTGCGCCCAGAGCTCCATTGGGTCTTGACACGTACACGCCTTCATACTTCTACTTCTCATTGGCCAGTAAGTTCTGTCTGCTCTTGCAGGTTCATTCTGATCCCCAGTACTCACATCCAACCCTTCTTCCAACCTTTACCGATCCCTCCCAAACTACCAAACCAGTTAGCCCAGAAGGATTGGTTAGCCCGGCTTTATGTGCCTGACAGACTCTCTCTCCTTGGTACCTAATTCCGTAACATAGGTCCTTTTTCTCTAGTACGACTCCGGCGGCCAGGTTGGTGACCCCTCTTGCCATAGGGCTTTTTCTGTCCGGTTCTTCAGTCTTTAGTTGAAATTCTGGTTTTCTGTAGTACCGTTAGAAGATCTTCCTTACCTCCTTATTCGGGACTTGCCAAATGGGTTTCAATTGTTCCAGTCCCTTGGATTTGTCTGTGTAACTTACACAACTATGCTGATGCTCCCATTCAAGATAGTGGTACCAAGGTTACAGGTAATATACCTGACAAATCGATGAACAAATGTTACCGTAATACAGATCTATTTTTCAATTCATCTCTAGTGGGACTTGAACTCTAGACCTGTCGCTTGGGGGTGACAACCAGACAGCTTCTCTATGTCGTCACACCCTGAGATATGCATTTATTATTAAAAAAAATAAATAATAAATATTATAAAAAATAAGAATTTTTGATTTTTTCGCATATGCGATTCACTGCACCCTATAAGATCTGGTGTAATGTGAAATCAAAACAATAAATTAATTTGTTAGTTTAGAGTTAGGGTAAGGGTGGAGTAATTGGGTTAGGGTAGGGCGATTTAGCAAAGAGCTGCTAACCCAAAATTTTGAGAGAAATTTTATTTGTTAGAGCATAAGAGATGGTTTCATAGGCAAAATTTTGTGCTATAGCCGATTTTTGAAAAAAATCATAATCGCTTCGATTTCACGTTACTCCTGATCCTGCATTCTAATTGGTTGATCAAAGAGTGGCGATACATCGCCATGGCGGTAAATTATAAAATCCAAAAAATAAATAAAAATTAAAAAAATTAAAAAATTAAAAAAAAAATAAATAAAAAAATAAATAAAATATTAAAAAAATTAAAAATGCAATAAATAAAGTAAAATTAAAAAAATACAATATTGTAAGCCAAAAAATTTTTAAATTAAAATGTCGAATATAAGTAGTATACAATAACCAATTTATATATGAATACCCATATGGATAATCCTATACAACGCACCCTGCGATGTGCTAATTTATTGCAGTATATAGGTAAACATAATTTGTAGATCTGTGACTATAGATGAGGGTGAAATTACTCTTCATAATAAGAAGTTTTTGTTGAAATTGTTGAAATTACTTGATGGTGAAATTGGTGAAATTAGTTTTCAATATTAAAAATTAATTTAAATTATGGCAAAAATTAATTAAAACTAAGCTAAATCAAATACAATAATTGTTTTAGGTTTAATTTATAAACATATTAAAAATGTTAAAATTATTGTTGAAATTATTGTTAAAATTAAAAAAATTGAAAATTAATTTCACCCCCAACTATATCTGTGACAAATAATTTTATATAAATTAATATAAGGTTAGGGTTAGGGTTGGGTTAGGGTTAGAGGTTAAAGAGAGCAATAGCTTATAACATAATTTTGTAAGAAATTTTTTTTGTTAGAGCTTGAAAAGTGGGTATGCTGACGAAATTTTTTGATATTACGAATGTTTGAAAATATCATTATACAAAGAATTTGCACATTACATCTGATCTTCAAATTTAATTAGTAGATCGTTTGGGTGCAATATACAAGCGCAATGCAGGAGTGAGAAGCCTAGGAAACTCCTACACATATTATCTACTATAGTTCATAATATCAGATATATATTAATACTAATATATAATTTATATATATATATAACCCTGAAATATATATAGATAGGTTAGGTTAATTATAAAATTACTAAATATAGAAAAATTTGCAAAAAAAATTTCAAAAATAAGCAAAAATTATTATAAAATAAAAAAAATCTGCTTAAAAAATACAAAAAATAAGCAAACTAATACCTAACCTATCTATATATATTTTAGGTTCCTATTTAATACTGGAGATCTACAAGTGCTAGTATATTATAATGCACTTGCAAAGCATATACATGTGCCTATTTTCAAATTAATAGAGTATTTGCAAAAATTTTCTTAAACACTTGATAATAAGCTACCCTATTAATTAAGCATAAAGTCTTTAAAATCTATATATTCTAAAAATAAGCTATCCCTAGTTTTTTTTACTTAAAATTATCCAAAAAAAGTAGCTTATTTTTGGGAATATATAGTAATTTTATTAAATATATTTCCTTTTGATATTTCCATAATAGCTTTAATTCTTTTTTTATAAGAAGCATAACAAATTTTGGTAATATTAAAGCTAGTAATTTAATCAATTAAATGCTGCTATAATGGAATTATTTTGCTAATATTCTGATCCTATTTAGAGTCATAATCTTTAGCACTAATACTTTCTTTAGCTTTATCAATATTATCTTCATGTTCCTTTTGACTTGCTGCAATAAAATCTTTTAGTAACCAAACCAATTTAGCATTTTTATTATTTTCTAAAGCAATATTAATAGCTGTTTTAGCTATTGAAAAAGCAATTCTATATCAATTTCTCTGTGAGATATGTTTGTGGTCAACTTCATTATTTAAATTTTGTTACTTTGAAAACCAAAGATTACTTGAAAAGAACTATTAGAAGGTAATTCTAATATTAAAGTCTAATTTAGTATGAATTTTTCTTTATACTATCTGACAGGTATAATATTTAAATGAAATCTTGCAAAATATAAATAAAGTATAACACGTCAGAAATGCTAACAGATTATACTTTTTGTAATAGTTTCTATACAAGTACAAATATGAGTCCTATTAGCAAATAGTGCTATCAAATTTTTTTTTACTTGAAGTCCATCTATATAATAAATTCTCCAAGTTTTAATTATATTTTTAAATTCTTAAATGAGATTGTAAAGTTGCTTGCAGTTTATTCAATACATCTTCTATAAATTATTATTAATAGTTCTAAGGGCGTGCAATTTATCACATGATATTTTTTACTTAGTAGCCACCCCTATCCATGTATGGTATGATCATTTTATCTAATTCTATTTGATTAATATAATATATAGACGTGATTACTATCTCTGACGCAAATCTTACGTTTTTGATACTCCTGCACTTACTTTTTTGATACTCCTGTATGTACCCCAAAATTACGCTTACTTTTTGATGCAGATCTGCATATATACACGTGACTTGTGTTACACAAAGGCCCAGTGCAGCAAATCTTACGTTTTTGATACTCCTGCACTTACTTTTTTGATACTCCTGTATGTACCCCAAAATTACGCTTACTTTTTTGATGCAGATCTGCATATAAACACGTGACTTGTGTTACACAAAGGCCCAGTGCATTGTTTTTGCAAAAATAATTTTTGGTTACATGTCGCTAATGTCTTGTAATGTTACACAAGTCTAATTTTGCCCGGCATTAAGCTTAATGCTGGTGGGCACTATCATAATAATGCCCCAGGCGGGGTTAGACATAATTCCGGCACACCCTAACCCTAAATCTAGTGGTACCCTAACCCGGCATTAAGCTTAATGCTGGTGGGCACTATCATGATTATGCCCCGGCGGGGTTAGACATAATTCCGGCCTACTCTAACCCTAAATCTAGGAACCCTAAAAACTAATTGTTCGAAATAACATCCAATCACAGTTCATATACTGGTTACATGACATATGCATCTAGTATATGTACTGTGATTGGATGTTGCTTCGAACAATTAGTTTTTAGGGTTCCTAGATTTAGGGTAAGGGTAGGCCGGAATTATGTCTAACCCCGTCGGGGCATTATCATGATAGTGCCCACCAGCATTAAGCTTAATGCCGGGTTAGGGTACCACTAGATTTAGGGTTAGGGTGTGCCGGAATTATGTCTAACCCTGCCGGGGGCATTATCATGATAGTGCCCACCAGCATTAAGCTTAATGCGGGCAAAATTAGACTTGTGTAATATTATACGACATTAGTGGCGTGTAACAAAAATTATTTTTGCAAAAACAATGTACTGGGCCTTTGTGTAATACAAGTCATGTGTATATATGCAGATCTGCATCAAAAAAGTAAGCGTAATTTTGGGGTACATACAGGAGTATCACAAAAGTAAGTGCAGGAGTATCAAAAACGTAAGATTTGCATCTCTGACCATGTACCCATGGTAAAAATCATGTGTTAAATGGCATGCCCCTAATTTGAAATCTATAAAAATAAGTATAATGATATAATATAATATATATATACTTAATTCATAATCTGCCTAAGAACCAGTAAATAACATAGTAAATTGTGAGAAAATTTACTATTTTTGTTTGCCTTTTTTTGAATCTGGAGTTTTCCAAAGGACAATATGATTTTTTACTAAATATACATCCTTTTTAAATTAAAAAAAATTGTTGATGAAAAATTCCAGTCATAATGGCAGTAAATCATTAAAATTGGCCCAGTGGATTATAAAATATGTCTTTGCAAATATATCATATAAACAAAAGGTAAATATATAATTGTGAAAACAAAAATGCTCATATCTTATGATTCACCAGGCCGATTTTAATGATTTAACTGCCATTATAACCAAAAAAATTTTTTTAACAACTTTACTTAATGTAAAAGAAATGATTACTTAGTAAAAATTATTTTGTCCTTTGAAAAACTTCAGATTCCAAAAAGGCAAAAAATACATAGTAAATATATCTTCACTGTTTACTATATTTTTTTACTGGTTTTTAGGTAGATTATAAATTAAATAATAAGTATAAATATAAAAATACTCTACTCTAATAGAAAATAAAACTAATAAACCTTCATAAATAACTAATTAAAATATTTAAAATTAATGTTATAATAGTAGGGTAGTATTAAAAACTAAACAAGAACTACATCAATACTTGGAATAAAATATGTGAAGATCCAATAGTCATATATTGATCTTTGAGATCGATTAGTTTACAATACTAAAATTCATCTTCATGTCTTTTATTAATTAATTTTTTTCAACATCATACAGCATGCTAGCACAATTTAGGGCCTTTTTATGATACCATTAAATAATTTGACAGTTTGGATGTTCTGTATACTAGTGTTGAATAAAATAGTATAAAAGACCTGGCCCAACTTATTTAATTATTATATAATGCTCTAGTTATATATTATAACATTCTGGAAATGACTCCAATATAAATTTCTATTGCTAGTTAAATAAGTTTACACTTAATACATTTCGATATAAGTAAAATATATAGCAAAAGAATAAAAGTTTGCATCTAACTTGGTTTTAAAATGCTTAATTGATGATCCGGATAAGATCTGCAGAATTACTATATTGGGACAATAGTAAATTTTGGGGATAAGTACAATATAAACTTTTATTATATGCTGAAATCTTACAACTACCTCTATGGTAAGTGATTTTTATTAAGCTAACAGCTCAAGTCAATTAATTAAAAATTGTAGAGCTCACTAAGACGCATCTAATGGTAGTTAGATCATTCAAATTGGCCTAGTATACGCTAAGATATCACTAAAAAAATGATCAGATGACTATATAAATTCCATATAAACAAGGTGGTTGTAAGATTTCAGCATATAATAAAAACATAGTAAATCTAGTGTAAATCCCCCAAATTCAAATATAAAAATTCTGCAGATCTTATCTGGATCAGCAATTAATAATATTTTGCCAAAAATAAAAAAAAACAATATAAATTGGTTGTTGTTGGAAATATCTAAGCAGCTGCATTTATTAAATCAGGTTCAGAATCTGTTCAAAATAATTTTGGAACAAGTTACCAGTTGCTTTTATAAAATATTGCAAAATCTATTTAACTAATTCATTTGCTATATTTCAAAATCATCTATAATTATTTATAAAAATGCTCAAATACATGTTATATTTATTAGTTTTATATGTATTGTCATTTAAAACAATATCATAAAATTGCTAATACAAATTTTTGCTGGGATAGAAAAATCCAAAAAACTTTTAACAAACAATACTTATCACCAGTGTGCCAAACAAACACTTTCTAGTTTGCGTTGTGAACTTTTTCAATAAGAGCATTAAGAAATAAGCCCAAATCAGAAATAATTTTATTTTTACTATTACAATTTTTATAAATCACATTATAAATATCTTGTTTATGAAAAACATAATATGGATATTTTTCTTAAGTATCTCTAACTATATAATTGGTGCTACTATATGGACCAATTTTAATTAGAAATAGGGCTTTTTTTATTTGATTAAAACTAGTATTATATGTAAAATTGCATTCCTGACATCTTTTAATAGTAACAAAAATAAGTCCTCAAAGAAAGAAATTCATTTGATTGGTCAATTTTTATGGATCTGCCTGTGATTACCTGTAATAATTAGCCAATCAAATTACATAATTGTTAAAGATTCACTTTATTTAATATAGCTAATAAACAAAAACCTTATATAAAGGAACTTGTAAATTAATAAATATACAGAAGAATTGATTAATTTTGTATATTCAAAGAATAGGTAAATACTGTAAAGTGGGGTAAAAGTAATATTTATTATGAATAAGCTCAAATTTATTATATAATATACAATTTATAGTTCAAAACTAGTTTTGGACCCGTCCAACCCGAGTGACCCATCGGGCTGATCCAGGTAGACTGATGAGTATTCCCCAGCCAATTGCTAATGTTTTGTTTACATTGGGTAAAATAGGATGTGTTAAACTATTTTACCTGATGTAAACAAACATCAGCGATTGGCTGGGAATGCCCGTCAGTCTACCTGGATCAGCCCGTCGGGTCACCGGGTTGAACGGGTCCAAACACTAGTGTTCCGTATGAACCGGACCGGGCGGGTATTGTTGGAGGCTAACTGGGTCCGAGTGCATGAAAGAAAGACGAATAGGTCAACACAACACACACACAAAAACACAACCAAACGATAAGGCCAATAATCAGAGGCGTATTGATTTGGCAAGGTAAGGAGTTATTGAACTTAGGTTTAGTTGGGTTTTTATTTTAAAACAAAAGGTACACAATTTTTATTCGAATTAATTTCAGACACTTTCGAACACTTTACAAAAAGAATTATTTTCTACTCTATTTATAGATCTATCAAAAGAAACAAAAAGAAGGAAATCGAAAGAAAGAAGAAAAGTCTATCATGCCATATCTTACACATTTTCAACTAACTACCGATTTCAGTTAGGGTCAATTATGGAAGTATGCATCTAATTTCACTGCCTTGAAATTTTTATCGTGAAAATTATGGCACGGCCTCACACTATACCCAATTTGGTCTTGCAGGAAATTAATTTTAAAATTACGATTTAAATGATTTTTCCTCTTTTCGGCATATTTCTATGATTGTAACAAAGGGCACATTTTTTTCTAATTATACTTTTGATTACTTATTTTTATTAAAGTGTTCCAGGTCTTGATTTGATCTTTTTTCGATCTTCTTTTCTTGCTGATTTCTTCGTGATAACGACAGAACTTTGATCCAGTTTGAGGCTTAGGGCGCGGGGCTTGGGTATAGGACAATGGGAACTTCTTCGTAATACTGGAACCAGGAACAGGTGTGGGAAAGTTTTTTTTTTTAAACGTGACTGCCCTATGAATCATGGGTGTCACGAGAATTTGATTTTTCGAAGTCACATGACTGCCGGCGGCTCTTTTGGTCAGATATATAGTGATCATGGGATTCCGATCTACCTGCAACAATTCTTCCCACCTTAATTTTCACGTCCCATGAAAAATCACTGGTACCCTTACCTTTCTTTAATTTACAAATTTCCTTTGCTAAACTAAACAATTTCACTAAAAAAATTTTAAACAAATTTGACTTACATATACGCATAAGAAAAACGTTAAAAAAAATATCGATGGGTCCTCTTTTAAACCAATATGCCACACAACAAAAAACTAAAAAAATTCGCATCCATGTTTTCACAAAGGGTTCTCCTTGTTATATGCTCCTTAACCCGCATATGGCTGTCGCACCAACCTCTAGTACTAATAAAGGAAAGTTTTTTTTTTTTAACCTCTCTTCCCGCTCATGAAACTTCTTTAGTAAACTTATATTGAAGGGGTGGAAATGATCTTTCCCTCCAATGTTCTTAATTTATAAGTGTCGTTGGGTAGTTTCTCATGGACGTAGTACAGGCCATTACATTTTGGAGTAAATTTCTTGCTCCGGGAATATCTATTTTGGGCTTTTTCTAAAAGAACTTTATCTCCTATTTCGAAACCAGAGCTAATGTGGTACTTTTGATTATGGTAAGTTTTATTTTCTTCTTGTTGTTGTTAAATGTTTCGAATTGCTTGGTTTCTAACTACTGGTATTTCATTTATTAATTCATATGTCCTTTGAATGATAGTTCCTTTTAACAACTCGCTACTTCGACTTGGATGAATGGGCTGTTTGGCTTCCCAGCCGTATACAAGGAAAAATGGGGACATTTTGGTAGAGGAGTTTCGGGCAGTCTGGTATGCAAAAAGAATGGAAGGAAGAAAAAATCCCAATCTACTATGTTTCGGACTAATTTTGCCAACGCTTCACACATTGTCCGGTTGAAACGTTCAACTAACCCGTTAGTATGGGGGTGATATGGGGTTGAAAACTGTTGCTTTATATTTAATTTTTCTAGCAGCAACCTAATAACATCATTTCAGAAATGGGTACCACAGTCGGATAAAATTCGGTCGGGGCATCCATGCCGGCAAATAATATCTGTATACAAGAAATCAGCTGTGGTTTGAGCATCCGTTTTTTCGACTGCACGTGCCTTAGGCCAACGTGTCATGTAATCCATCACAACTAGGATATACCGTTTCAATCGGGGTGTCCGAGGTAAGGGACCAACAAAATTTATCCTAATTCGGTAGAAAGGGGCGAAAACCGGAATAGGATGCAATGAACCATGTGAACGTGGTTTAGTTCGCTTTTGGCAATCTTCACATGTTTTTGCGTACTTCCTTATAATCTGATACATTTGCGGCCAAAAATATGTATCACAGATCTTTTCAAACATTATAACTTTGTTAAAGTGCCCTCCAAGTGGGTGGGTGTGAACCATAAACAAAACCGGATCAACTTCATGAGGTTGCAAGACTCATAACAAATTTCCTTTCTTCCGCCGGTCTTTCTTGTATATAAGACCCTCCTTAACTTCGTAAAACTTACACTTTTTTACTAACTTTTCTTTCTGCTTTTCGTCGAGGCCTATCGGTAGTTGTTGGGTTTCGAGATACTGTTTTAAGTGACTGTAATGAGTAGAATCCATAATGCTAAAATATGAAGAGTACTAATTTCAGGAGGTTTTTTTTTTTATATATAAGTATCAGTTGATAGGTATATAGGAAAACCTTTTAATTAATTAATGAGACGTTTTTAGGAAGCGGCAATTTGTTAATGATTCGGTTAGCGCCAGGATACTGGTAACCTGGACAGGATTTCTAACAATTTAACCGGATTTTTTTTTTATTAAATTTTTCTTTCTTTTTCTTCTGTAGATGATTTAGGGTCTTTTTTCTTTTAGGCGGATTCAGGTATCTGGATAACGCATTCGCATTATTATGAGTTCTTCCACACGGTGGACGACCTCGAAATTGTAGGGTTGCATACGAAGCACCCATCTAGCTCGACGGCTAGTTAAAGAGGAAGTTTGCAGCCATTTTAATACTGCATGATCCGTGACGACTACGAAGGGGTCCAGGCCAAGGTAATGTTTAAAATGTTCTATGGCCCACAAAACAGCTAAGCACTCAAGTTCAGTAGTGGTATAATTCTTTTCAGGCGGGTCAATCCACAGCTTGCATACGCCGCAGCATATTTCTGACCTTGATCGTCCTTCTGAGCCAAAACAGCACCCAAGCCGAAACTGGAAGCATCTACGTGCACAATAAAGGTTTTGTCGAAGTTGGGGTAATGGAGGATAGGTGAGTCAATTAATGTTTGTTTTAATTTTTTAAAGGCTAGTTCATACTCACTCTCCTATTCAAATTTCACATTTTTCTTTAGTAGGTTATGTAGAGAGCGGGCAATCGAGGCAAAATTCGGAATAAACTTCCTATAGTAGGAAGCTAATCCTATGAACCCACGAAGCTGACGTACATTCACAGGGGCGGGGAAATTCTGAACCTTGTTGACTTTTCCTTCATCAGGGTGGATACCATCACGGCCAACTACGTGACCCAAAAATTGTAACTGTGGCCTCAAAAATGAACATTTATCAATATTTAATTTGAGATTTACATCTCTCAATTTTTTAAAAATGATAGATAAATGGCACAGGTGCTCGGAAAAGGGAGCAGAATAAACGATAATGTCATCGAGGTAACCAAGACAAATTTTTTAATTATATCAGCCAACACACAGTTCATCAGGCGCTGGAATGTTGCAGGTGCGTTACAGAGGCTGAAAGGCATCACTAAAAATTCATATGTGCCGAATGTTGCCGCAAAAACAGTCTTTTCTTGGTCACTTTCTTTCATACGAACTTGCCAGTAACCTGACATGAGATCAAGAGAGGAAAACCACGAGGCACGACCAAAAACCTCGAGTAAATCGTCGATTCTTGGGGGTGGGAAAGCGTCCTTTTTCGTGATCGAGTTCAATTTCCGGTAGTCCATACACATTCTTAATTTACTACCCTTTTTTGGCACAACTACGATAGGGGCAGCCCAAGGGCTTTTCGATTCTCTTACTAACCCTTTCTCTTTAAGTTGTAATCTCCTTCCGAATAAATTTTCGTACAGATGGGGCAGCATGGTACGGGGCTTGCTTTATCGGGGCAGCATTTCCGGTATCAATTTTATGGGTGATCACAGTGTTTGTCCAAGGTCATCCATACTCCTTGCAAAAATGTCTTTTTCCTTTATTAACATATTCAAGGCAACTTCCTTTTCTTTGGAATCTAAAGGGGCTTCGACAAGATTTTTTTTTGACTTTTATTCCAGGGGTTCTTCTTTGGGGTCAGTTTCACGGGTCGGAATCTCTTCCATGTCGGCAAGGTATATGGCAGGGCTCTGATAGTCCTTCCATGGGTTCTCGTACAAGGTATACTTGAGAACTTACTCGGCAAAATATCCTTCTGCTTCTTCCAAAATTTCGTCCTTGTACTCAAATTCATCGAATGTATCTTCACTTTCAGGATCTTCCATAGATTCAGCTGAGGGTCCTCCGTCAGTAGAAATCGGGATTTCACTTGTTTTTCCTTCATGGGTTATATATAACCTTTTTTTCACAAAGTGTAACCGGGCACGTGCTTTAACAAACCAATCCATACCAAGTAAAAACAGATCATCTGTCGACTCTAGTACTTGGACCGTGGTGGGAATCAGCATATCCCGTATAGCTAATTTTAAATTATTTATTTTACCCAGGGCTCTTTCTCGTGTTCCGTTGGCGGTCACAACCACGGTAGAGGACGGTCCGTTTAATTTTAATCCTAACTTTAACATCAACTTCTTGGACATCAAACTTACGGCGGCACCAGAGTCAAGTACGGCAACTACAGGATTTCCTTTTATTCTCACGTAGCAGCAGGCGGCAGTGGTACGGTCATCAACTGAATTATCAACAAAATTTGTCTACATAATTTCTAGGGGCAAGGCCAGTTCAACGATCAAGGGTCTTCGTAGTGCTGGGGCTAGGTTACGGCGCTGATTTGGGTAATGCATGAGTTGACCTATGGTGGCACTTGCTTTTATATTTAATATGTCTTGGGTTACATTATATGGTTCCAACTGGTTAATAACCGAGGGACCTCTTTTTCTTCTAGGGCGGGCCGGGGTCGCTTTGATCACTGGTTGTACAGGGTCATCCGCTGGTGCTAATATTGGGCATCAACAGTAGGTCGATTGGGTACGGGTTGATTAGTCACAGGCGGGTTGGTTACAGGTTGCTTTGCTCTCAACCTTTCTTCCACCTGACTTTCCGATTTCTTCTGGTTCCGGCAGGGCCTTTGGGTTGAATATGGTTGATGCCTAGAAAGAGGGAGCACATATGCATCTTCTTCATGATAATAGCTGGTATCATCTAAATCACAGAAGTTTATACTTCTTTGTTGAGGTACATTGCGGGCGGGTTGAGTACTCGGTTCATTTCTTGAACTTGGGGTCGGGTTAGGCGTTGGGTTTTGGTTCGAGTTTCGGTCTATGGGGGTACATTTCTACCGGTAGCCCTTTCGGACATATATTCACGTGAAATGTGGCCGGGCTCTCCACAGGTATAACAGGACAATCGAGCACGGTTGAAATTATTATTTGGGTACGGGCTGTTACGGCTATTATTATTATTATGTTTGTTATGGGGTCGATTTTCGGTGGTTTCTACACGGACAGCAAGTGTGGTAAGAATTTTCTCATAATTTGTCGATATAGATTGCATTTGTTGACTTAATTGGGTTAGGTCCGATTCAAATCTATTTTGTTGGATTCTTTCATCATTCCTTTCTCGATAATATCTACCAGCTTCTATCTTTCTTGCACCAATTACGGCTTCTTCAATATTTCTAGGCTCGACCATACTCAACCAAGAGGCAATTTTCAGTTTTAATCCTTCCAAAAACATTCGTACAACATACGGTTGGGGTAGGCGGTTGTCAGGATCTACTCTACGCAGCAATTTCTTAAAGCTATAAGCATACGTATCCACTCGGTCATGATCACGTTGAGCCAACGTATTGAGGTCAACTTGCCACTTATGTCGACGCTCCGGGTAGCAAAATAAGCGGTAAAATGAGGGACAAAACTGGCTTCCGGCTTATGATCATCATCCCAATGATCTAGGTTCCTTTTTACTCTATCATACCAGTTAGCAGCAATACCTCGCAAATAGCCAGAGGCTATTTTTACTTTTCTTTCCGAATTCCAATTATTAGCATCTGCAGCACGCTCGAACACTTCAATCCACTCGAGGGGGTCCTTGTCCTCAGTACCATGAAATGAGTCCACGCGGACTAAATTATTTTCTCATAACACAGGGCGAGCGGCAGTAGCGGCACCTACAGTGGCTTCTCTAAATGCATTGGCGATTTCTCATAATATCACATGCAAGGGTTCAGGATGTTGATTATTATTTATCTCAGGTCCGAGTACTGGTTCTTCTACAGAGGTACGATTTTGGTCTTCCACAGGAGTACAGTTCCGGTCTTCCTCTGGTGGGTTTATGGGAGCGGCATTGACAACTGGATCTTCATTTGGATGGTCGTTATTCTCTACTCTTCGTTGTTCCATGTTTTGCAGTGTACGTATTTAAGAAGCGTTTGTTTTTATTATATATATATATATTTTTTTTTTTATAAAAAGAGGGATTATACTACTAAAACGTTACAAAAGAAAATATGTATCTCACAGTCACCACCAAATTGTTGGAGGCTAACTGGGTCCGGGTGCACGAAAGAAAGACGAATAGGTCAACACAACACACACACAAAAACACAACCAAACAATAAGGCCAATAATCAGAGGCGTATCGATTTGGCAATGTAAGGCGTTATTGAATTTAGGTTTAGTTGAGTTTTTATTTTAAAACAAAAGGTACACAATTTTTATTCGAATTAATTTCAGACACTTTCAAACACTTTACAAAAAGAATTATTTTCTACTCTATTTATAAATCTATCAAAAGAAACAAAAAGAAGGAAATCGAAAGAAAGAAGAAATAGCTATCACGCCATATCTTACACATTTTCAACTAACTACTGATTTCAGTTAGGGTCAATTACAGAAGTATGCACCTAATTTCACTGCCTTGAAATTTTCATCGTGAAAATTATGGCACGGCCTCATGCTATACCCGATTTGGTCTTGCAGGAAATTAATTTTAAAATCACGATTTAAATGATTTTTCCTCTTTTCGTTATATTTCTATAATTGTAACAAAGGGCACCTTTTTTTCTGATTATTCTTTTGATTACTTATTTTTATTAAAGTGTTCCAGGTCTTGATTTGATCCTTCTTCAATCTTCTTTTCTTGCTGATTTTTTCGTAATAATGACAGAACTTTGAACCAGTTCGAGGCTTAGGGCACGGGCTTGGGTATGGGACCATGGGAACTTCTTCGTAATACTGGAACCAGGAACAGGTGTGGGAAAGTTTTTTTTTTTTTTTTTTAAACGTGACTGCCTTATGAATCACGAGTGTCACGAGAATTTGATTTTCTGAAGCCACATGTCTGCTGGCAGCTCTTTCGGTTAGATATATGGTGATCACAGGATTCCGATCTACTTGCAACAATATTTTTAAAGATCCGGTCCGGTCCGGGATCCAAGTTATGGATCCGGATCATCCGGTCCGTCTCTAAAAAAAAACTCTCTAGAAAAAAATATTGCCCTCCATATCTCTTTGATGACTCTGCTCGTCTTTTATGTCACTTTTTTTACCTACATTATGAACATTTTTGACCCAACAAAAAGCTAGCTTATTTTTCAGACCGGACTGGGCAGATCTTAATAAAGATCCTGATTCGGTCCGGTATACGCCGGATGGACTGGACCCGGATCTTTTGCGGAACACTACCAAACACTAGAGTTAAAACTCATTACGATTGACAAAACCCAAACAAGTTGCAAAAATAAAATATATTCAAGCAATAAACCAGGACTTCTTTCTACTGTAAGCATATTCCTATTTAAGTTAAATAGTTAATAATAAAAGTATTTAAATCTAATCTACTCAGGTAGTTTTAAACAAAGATGATTCTGGTTATCTTATTCTACAGTATAATTTGGTATTGTCTAATACTTTACTGAAACTTAAAAAAAAGTATATATGTTTTTATAATAAAATAATAATATTTTGAAAATATAATAAATATGCTTTTATATAAAAAAATATTTTAATAATATTTTTATAATATATTAATAATATAATAAAAATTTTAAAAATAAAATAAAAATTTAAATCTGTTTCAAAAATATTATAAAATTATTATAAAAACATTATTATTATA
>QKWP01000541.1:104353-274641 GCA_003550325.1 Gigaspora rosea
AATATAGTAATGAGTTCTATGTATAATAGTTGTGTCACTAGTGGATTGTTGTCAAATGTTGTACAGTAAAGTGTTGTTAAATTTGTTTCTGTCATTAGTTATTATGAGTCATCGAGTATTAATATATTTCTTGTATTGTTGATGGTGAATAATTATAGATATTGTTATAGTGGATATAAGTATTGCTATAAGTAGTAATGTTGTACTAATTATTAATATTATTGTTGTTATCATCAGTTGTCCTAGATATTTCTATTATTCCAGTATGTGTTTCTTTCCTTAAACAGGTGTATATTGTGAATAATATTCCAAATATTATTGTTGCTATTAATATTATAAATGATATTAATGTTGGTATGTCATAATGTTTAATATCGTTTATGTCCAAATTAGATATGTCATTTGTGGTATGAGTTTTGCAGCTATTTTTATACTTTTGTTTATAAGCTTTGTAATTTCAAATTACATGTTGTTTATAGATATCCTTGGTAATCTTGTGGTCTAGATGTTTGGGTTGTGGCCAAACGTTGTATTTGTTGTTTCAGGACTTTTGTATTCCTTTTCTTTATACAGATTATAATTGTGATTACTATTGTTGATATGGTTATTGTTACGAGTTCAGCAACGAGTGTGTTTACAGCATTTGCGTCATTAAAGTAGTTTGTTGATGGAGATTGTATTACAGTTTGAGTTGTGATAATAGTTGTTGGAGATAGTAAGCTTGTTGGGGTTTGAGTAACAGTTATGACTGGTACTGTGACATTAATGTTTTGAGCTTTGACTAATATTTGCTGTATTGCAGCTATTAATAGTATAATGGTTATTGCGGTTATATTCTTCATTAATTTGGTAATCGTGATTTGTAATATGTATCGCATTCGTTCAATAGTTCAATCCTTAGTGTCTGAGGTTCCAATATGGTTGTCTTGTCAGGTGATCAGCCTAATAGTGTCAATGTAAGGTTTTGTGTTTTCGTCTTTACAGCCTTAGTTCAGTTGGTTGTCAGATCAGATTAGTCAGTATCTATTCTGTAGATCTCTTGCTAACTTCACTATGGTACTTTCCCTCGTCTTGGTACTTGTATGAGTTGATTAAGCTTCAATTGCTCTATGACGATTATGCTTTTGCTTGAATAGATTTTTGTAAAGTATTTTCGCACTTGTATTTCTTCAGTTGTGCTAGCGGCAGATTTTATTATTCTTTTAATTCTTGAAGTATGTCAATCCGTGGCTTCTTCTTTTCTACTTTACTTTAATATAATCATATATTTTTGTCTTCCAGTTTCTCTGGTTTCTTACTACTTCCTTGTAGTGTATCAGTTATTGAGTACGGTTCAAGTTGGAATGGTTACTTGAGGTTCGTAGGTTGGCTATGCCTACTTCTGCAGAGTTGGATAAGGCTCTGAGGTATTACTGTTTCGTTTTTCAAAGGTTGGGCTTCCTTTCTCTCGTTTATACAGGTTATTTATTCTTTTACTTGGGTATTTGTTTTTGTATAGAAGGTTTTTATTCAATAGTTAATTCAGTTTTATGTAGAAGGATAATTTGTAAAGTTATTTGCACAATAAGTTTCATTTTAATAAAATAATTTCTTTATTTAATAAAATGCTTGGACTTCAAGTCCTTAAATATGTTTATAATAATATATATTTGATATAATATGTGTGAAGTAATATTGTTCTTGTACATAATATTGTACTTGGGCGCCTTAAATACTTTGTTGAGTATTGTTCTTTTGCACGTTGGGTTGTCATTGTGGTATGCCAACAGCTTATTACTTTGGAGAGTGTGTTAAGTTAATGATACTCTCTTTGGTAGTTGGTAATTAATTTTTACCAGTTGGTAGCTATGTCAAATAGCTTTAAGTGCTTATACTTTATGCATGTTTTGGGCGCTATGATGTTATTACATGTTTCAATTACATGTATTATACTAAGGGTAATTGTATAAAGGTGTTGGGCGCCTATTATAGTCTTATCCCATTAATTATAAGGGTGAGTATGCCGAGTAGGCATCGGATAGAGTAAGAATTAATTGAATAATTCACTAAGGTTTCAAAGTGTAAAAAGCTATCATATTTATACATTCAAGAAGTCTATAGCTAAAGGTTTGTGCTATTTTGCTAAAAATACATTGTAAATACTATGACTAATTATTTACTATGACTATTGTTATGCCCAATTGTTTACTATCGCTATGAATAATTTTTATCATTAAGAGTAATTTTTATATGATGTAAAGATTCTGTATATGGTAATTTTGATTTGGTATAGGTGTGTTACGGTCTAGGTAGCACATGTGTGATCAGAAAATGTTATGGGGGTGGTACCCTGTACACTCTGTTCGGTGCATTGGCCCTTGAGGATGATTCGTCCTTCAACCTGTGCAGGTTTCTTCAATTTTATTGAAGGTTAATGCTAATTATCACTTAATGATGACTGTTTATCATTTCTTTTTTAAAATGTGTGCCTGTTGTACAGACTCTTCCTTTTAAGGTAAATTCTTCCCAATATGCGGGTATATGTTTATCAAAGATTTCGTTTTTGTAATAATAAATTGTTGGTGTAAATAATTCATGTTGCACTTCTTCGAGTGTCATCCATTTTTGTGGTGAAGCTTTTTCAGGTTCCTTATTAGTGAATTTTTCATATTCTTTTGGATATACGTAATATATAAATGTAAAGATTTGTATTCTTTTTTCTGCTTGGGTAATATCGTGGATTCCTTTCACAAATGTTTGAGTTCCATTTTTATTGATTGAGAGGTATTGATGATTTAGAATAAGTTGCATCCTTATTTCTTCTGGTGTGTATTCAGTTTCTTCTTTGCATTCTCTTATTGCTGCGGTGAATATTTCTTTGTCTGTTTCTTCGATGCTTCCTCCCATTGTTTCATACTGGTTGGGGTAAATGGTTACATTCAGTCTTTGTGCTATAAGTATTTGCCATTTTGGTCTTTTTTGGTGAATGGTATAAGTACTGTATATGATTTGGTTGGGATTTTTGTAATTTCTGGTTCTAAGTATTCGTCCAGTATTCTTGTAGTTGATAAATCTTTTCCGGATTGTATCCTTCTGTTTCATTCATTTTATGTATGAATAGTGTTCTGAACATGTGTTCCAAGTTTGGAATTTTATTATCAATTCTAATGTAATTAGGATGGATTTGTTTAATCATTTTAAGGTATTGATTGTAAATTTGAATAAGGTAGTCTTTCGGAATATCTTTATCGGTTCCTTTGTTTCTGTCTTTTTCTCTTTGTTTAAACCAATGTAACATTTGTTCAATGCCTGGTTCACAAAATATAGTATAATTTAATTTATTTGGTAATAAGTTAAATATTGAATTTTTAAGCATTTGTCGTAGTTTTGCTTTTTCAAATTCATCTTTGATGTTTTCTTCTGTAAAGAATTGCGTACTATATACTGTTCTATCGAGGTTAATATATTGGTCTTCAATCGTTTGTAGGTATTCATTATAATATGCTATTCTAGTACTTGCTAAATAAAGGACCCCGGACATGTAGTACAGAGGTCATACATTACGCATTTCAGCAAAAACCCCCGAAATTTGAAAAGCAAAAAATCAGTTTTTGGCAATTATCTTGGCATCCGGTGGTCCAATTTGAATGAACTTTTTTTAAAATGAAGCTCTCAGTGAGACGCATCTAACAAAAAAAGTTCATTCAATTCTGATTACTGGATCAAAAGTTATTTAAATAAATATATTTTGTCATTTTCAGCAAATTAGGTCAAAATTGGCCAAAATCCAGTTATGACCTATATAAGAGATGTCTGGGGTCCTCTAAATAATGTTCTGTGTTATTTGCCCTTGTTTTATAGAGGTTACACATTTCATCATAAAATTTAATGTCACTTCTATAGATATTTCTTTCATTGAATATGTAATGTTCCACTAGATTTCATAGAGTGAGAGTTTCTGCTTTCATTTTATCAAGACTTCTGTTGAGATTTTTGATCTCTTGTCTCCATTCAATTTCTTCTATTTTTCCAATAAATTTGGATGTTCCTGTTTGTGTACATTCTTGACATCTTTGGTTTTCTTTTTCTTCAGGTAATTGACACCATAATTGACAAGTGGTACATTTTGTGAATTGTCTTACTTCTGTGAAGTAACAGTATTCACAGTATGCTTCCTGATTACTTGTTTCAAAATATACTTGATAGTTTCTGAAAATATGGAGCTACATTCTCCGCTACAATATCTTGCATTACATATTGGTTCCTTCCATATATTTTTTCCTTTTTCTGCTTTTAAATCTATGAGGCCTTGTTTTTCGGCCTTTTCTCTGAATTCTTTAATTCGTTGTTTTGTTAATTCGACATGTTCTTCTTGATCAGGGAATTCTAAACATTGTAGGATGATTTCTTCGAAGTCTTCTTCTCTGGAGTATTGTGTATAGACGTCATTATCTGTTTCTTCTAATGCTTTATCAATTGAGGTTACTCCTCTTAAGTAGTTGATTATTTTAATCATTTTTGTGAGATTTAAATCGTAAAAGCTTCCTGTGCTTTTGTTTGAGAAACAATAGTGATGTAGTCTAGTTTTTAGATTCATGTTCTCATTATATGTTGCATCAATCCATGACTTCCATGTATATTTTTCTTCTAGGTTACAGAAGAAATGTTGATTCTGGTTGATCATACCATTTCGGATTCTGGTGTTGCACAAATTTCACAGGTGTGAATCTCTCCTTCATTTAGAAGTTGCGTCATTATTTCTTCTTTTTGATTATTCACTTTTGGTAGTTGTTCTACAAAATTGTATCTACAATTTTTGCAATATAGTAAGGTGTTTCCTTCTTGGGTAATGATTTCTTGAAGATCATTCCTTTCAAAATTAGTTTTACATCCACAACAGTAGTAAGTGTGTTTTAATTTAAAGGAGATGAAGGTAGGTGTTCCATTTCCAGAACCTTTTCTCTTGACCATGTTTTGATTACATCCACATTTGAATATTTTATTTGCCATTCAATCCTTCTTTTTTCACAGCTTCCTATTTCATGTTTTTTGAAACAGTGTTTACATTCTGTATCAGTTTGTTCAGTTACCAAAAGAAAAGCCTATGTTGCTTCAATCTTCGTTGATTTCTTGTTTTGTGGTTATCTTCAATTTTGGAAATTCTTTTTCCTCTTTTTGAATTTTTCTATATGCTTTTCTGTAGCATCCGTACTGTTTACATTCTTGAAAAGGAATGTCATGTTCCCATGTTTGATATCAATATTGATTGCATTTATTGCATATGAAATTTGGACAGTCTCTTCTGGTATGTCTGGTTCTTTTGCATTCTTTGCAAATTGAGAATCTACATTCAAATTGGGTATGTCCATTTTTGTGGCATACAGGACATTTTTGAATGTCATCTTCTTCTTTACTTGCTGCAGTATATCCATCAGATCTGTTTTGATTTGCTGATCCAATTCGTTGTATATTTCTTTTAAATATTTGTTTATTTTGTAAGTGATTTTCTTGATTACTTCTTCGTGTTGCTCTTTTGTTATTAAGTATAGTTCTAATAGGTTTACGTGATACCCTGTTATATATACCATTTTGTTGGAGAGATGTTGTGTTTCCACACTTATTAATTGAGGTTTCTGGAGTTCCAGAGTTAGTTGCCATTTTAAGTTTTCGTCAATTAATTTTTGAATTAGTTGTTGTCCGTCAAGTTCTTCTTAGATATTAAGGTATTCTTTTATCTCCTTTCTTTGACCTTGGTTTGGTCCTAAGTATTCTTTCCAGTTACTAATTATTTTAATTAATGTTTCACAGAGATCCCAATGGTTAATTGGTCTGATTTCTTTAGGAAGTTTATATCCTAATATTTGTTCTACTTCTTCTATTTTTGCTTCAATACTTAGAGAGTGGTATACGTTTTTATTCCAATGTTCAATATAGTAACTTTGTTCTTGATTTATTTAAGTTGTTTTTCAATTTCTTGTAATAGTAGACTTAATCCTAGTGCAGTTTGTGCACTTTTAATTTTATTTGCTATTCTCAATGCTTCTTCGAGGAAAGTTATTTCCTTTGTTGAGTCGTTATCCTGAAGATCTTTTTGATGTTGATATAAGGTTTCTAGTAAGGCAATTCTTGTGGAATTTGTTAATACAGTAGTAATTTCTTTTAATTCTGATAATACTTGTTTTACTTCGGTTTTTACTTTTTCGAGAAAGTTTCATAGTTTAGAAGTTCTTTCTTGATTATTATTTTGTTGTTCCATTGAATGGTGAGTTGAAGCGAATTATTTTGGGGTTCCTTAAATACTTTCAGGGTTATATACTTTGTAACCAGTTTTATTCTCGTCCCCAAATTCTAAGATTCTACAATTTCCTTTTGAAGTTTATCTTGAGTGTTTATTTCTTCTAAATCTTCAATTAATAATTCATTTTTCATTGCTTCAATCATTGCTTCCCACAGATCATTGTTTTGCCTACGCCAAATGTATTCCCAAAGATATGATTCAATCCTATCTTCAGTTCTATTTCTGAATAGTATTCCTATCTTTATTCCGAGCCAGTTGGCTTCAATAGTGTTTGTGTGAACTCCTGTTTCAAGGTCTACAAAGTATTCTGAATGGTTTACAGTCTTGTGGTCAAATCCTAATGTTGATGTTATGTTTATGTAAGATTTGAAACAATCTGAGTAAATAATTGATCCTTCTTCAATATTATCTTTAATCAATTGTAAAAATGGTGAATCTTTTTTATCAGGTATTGTTGTAACAAATATTCTACGTTCTTTTGTTCTTTCAACAGCTCCAAGTACCCAAGCCCCTTTCACGGGTTTTCCGCGATGGTATTTGTTGCGTCCTATTTTAGTTTCATCTAATTCTACAATGATTCCGGGTCCTCCTATCTTTTGTTTACAGGGTTGAACCTGTGATCCAACAAGATTTCTAATATTGTTGACGTAATACGTGATTACGTTTGATGCGGTATCAGTGTAAATTGATATTGATGTCATGAGTACTTTTAGTAGCCATAAATAGTATATTTCGATTACTCTGTTTACGGGTAATCTGGCGTTTTCAAACCATGAGTTGATAAATGTTGACTGTGTTTTCTACAGTTCCTGTTGTACAAATAAACATTTTGGCATTTTTCTTATCAATCTTCATTAATTTGTTACATTTTGGACAATTTAACTCATTATAGATTATTCCTGTTGTTTGTAAATATTTAATACATTCTAATTCGTCTTCCAAGATTCCTTTGATCTCGTATCTAGCGGGTATTCCGCAATTCTTTATCTTTATTTCAGTTGTCATTTTCCTATGAATTTTTAATTATCTTTTTCATTGATGTAATCGTAAGGTGGTGTTCCTTGTTGCAATTCAAGTTCTAGTTCTGCTACAATTCTTGTGAGAAATTGTATACTAAAAAGTATTAACTCTTCATACGCTATGAGAGTTTCAATCATTATTTAAAGAGGTGTTTTCCTGTGTATTTCCCTTATGCTTTTTGCATTTGTTTTGATCCTTTTATCATATATTTATACCTTTTGACTATTACTATTTTTAGCCTTTTCATTCTACTTCATCATTTTCCTTTTTTAACATGTCATTTAATAATAATAATATTTCGGGTGACTATCTTGAGTCCCTTAATGATGATTATTCAGAAGTTCGATCAGAATGTTCCAAAGTTTCTAATTCTGATTTTGTTAACTTTTCTTTCCTTCTTTCTCAGCAACATTTTATTATTTATCCTGATTCTTTGAAAGTTTCTATGTCACTTTCTTTGGCTCGTTTTATCGTTTCTTGGTACAGGACTGATTCCATTTATTCTCTTATTTTGAATAACATGGTTCGTCTTATTTGTATCGAAAATGGTTTTGACATCCAGTCTGATTCTTATTCATGGATTATTTTTGGTGATAATTTCTTGAATGATTTAGATTTTAAATCTGTTATTCAGATCTTTGGTTTTGATCCTGATCATGAGGATTTTTCTCTCAAGACCTTCCTTGAACAAAAAATTATTTCCCTTGAGACTTCTGGTGTTATGATAATACTTCTGATTTTTCTGAGGAACCTGGTTATCAGGAATGGGATTCTTCTCCTTTCCTAAATCTTAGTCCTATCGATGTAGAGTTTCTTAATTTTCTTAAAGGTTATTCCTCTAATGGTTCTGATAACTCGATGGTTACCAAATCCGATGAGATTTCTTGTGAACATTTCGATGGTCAAAGTGTTTACTTTTCTTTTTATATTAAAAAGGCTTCTTTGGTTTCTGAGGATTCTACTCAAGGTAGGGTTTTATTGATTTATCATGTATGCCAAGTGTGAGTAGTTAGATAGCTACTTACGTTGGGCATACATGTTGAATGAGTGTATAATTTTTTTTTATTAACCCCTATTTTCTTTTTCAGAAATTTCTACTTCCAATAATAGTATTTATCATTTGGATTATTCTTATTTAAAGAAGTATAATTATCAATTTTGTAATCGTTACATTTGTAATTGTTGGGCAGGTTATTCCCGTGGTGACGATAACGATGATTATGATGACTACGGTTATAGTAGTGATTAATTACCACAATTTCTTTTTCTTCTTTCATTACTTCTTGTATTATCTCATCTGTTGTTTTATCTTTATTATCAATATCTATATGTTTATTAGCCATTCTCGATAATAAATCAGCTGCTTTGTTTTCAGCTCCTTCTATTCTGTGAATTTCGAAGTCAAATTCTAACATTCTATATATCCAATTTTCGATAATTCTACTTGTACTTTTACTTTTCTTGTTTGCTGAGATGCCTGTTGCATCTGTATAAATGTGTATTTTCTGATTTCCAATATAATGTCTCCATTGTTCTAGAAATGTTGTTAGACCTGTAAAAACGTATGAAACGTATAACGACGATAACTCTTGACCCCGTGATCCGATTTTAACGAAACTACCACTATCGTGACCGCCTCGATGAGACCTTTCGAATGGTACCAAAATCATCTCGATTGGACCGTTCTAGCTCATCCTAGTCAAAACTGAATGATTGGTCTTTACAAAACGTCCTACTGCGCCAAATCTTATTGGTCGATCAATACTGCGCCACCCGTGACACTGAAATATCGGACATTTCGAGTAATCCTAGACATTTCAGTTAATCACAGATATGTCTGACATTTTAGACATATTGGACATTTTGGACATAACAGTTTTGACAGATATAATTAACATATCTAATATAGCTGATATTTAGGATATATGTGTTATATTTATTATATTCATTATATTTATTATATTTAGTGTTAGCATATATCAAATCTATCGATTATATAGATTTCTTTATTTCTTATTGTATTTATTTATATTGGACAAACATGTATAAATACTCAAGGTTTTTTTCCTTTGCTAAAAAGCAGAGTGAAGAATCTCTGGTTTATTGAATAAAGAATAAGTGAAGTAGTGTGTCTTCACTGAAATACAATTAATACAATTCTTAGTATCCTCATATACTATTAATTGTGGCCTCTTTCGTAATTGCAAATCCCCCAAGCCTCTTTACAAAATACTGCCCAAATAACAGTATCTCTTCCGACTCTTGCATACCACAGTAATTAGTGTGAATTGCATAAAGTGCCTCCCTGCATTAGTCGCTCTGTCTCTAGCATTTCTCTAAAGAGGTAGAAATCTAGGTTGACAATGTAAAGATTGCATACATTTCTCTTTGCGTTGCAGGCCAATTTTGTTGACTGCATAATCCATGTGAGCCAATTTCTATAATTCGTCTTGTTGCTTTAGGCGGTTTAGAATAGTCTTTTTGTAGTTCTTCTTTTAAGAGTTCTTTCTGAGATAACATTTTTTAACCTTGTAATGTTCTTGATCTTCATCTTCTTAATAAAGTATTGCTCCAATTCCATATTGTGAAGCGTCACATTCCATAAAGAATGGTTTGTTAGGATCTGGGAATGATAAATATATATTTCGTTTTACTTCTATTTTTAGTGTATCAAATGCTTTTTGACATTCTTTGGTCCATTTAAATTCTTTATTACCCGTTAATTCATATAACGGTGCTGCTATGTCTGCAAAATTTAGAATATATGGTCTAAAATAATTAATGAATCCCATAAATGCTTGTGCTTCCTTTTTGCTAGTTGGTTCAACTTTTTGATCTATTAATGCAGATTTCATTTCGTTTTTATAAATTTTTCCATATGATACTTTAAAATTTAATATAGTTGTTTCATTGACCAAAAATTCGCATTTGCTTGGTTTGAGCTTCAAGCCCCCAATTTTGAGCTTATCTAAAGTCCACTTTAGACGATTTTTCATTTGCTTAGGTGAATTTGCTACAACTGTTAAGTCATCCATGTATATTTTTATCCAGTCTTTTTCTCCTAATAATTTATTTATTTCTCTTATTAGGTATGCTGGTGCTGTGGTTATTCCAAAGGATAACCTTTTCCATAGGAAGATTCCAAATCTTCCAAATCTACTTGCAGTATACTTCTGCGATTTAGGGTGTATATTCAGCTGCCAATATGCTGATTTTAAATCCATTGTTGTATAATATTTATGTCGAGATATGTCTTGTAGGAATTGTTGTACATTAGGTAATAGCTGTTTAAACTTTAATAAGTATTTATTAAGCCTTCTATAGTCTATTACTATGGCTTTTCTTCCATCTTTTTTGGTTATTATTTGTATATTACTTGCCTATTCACTATTTCCTGGATATATTACGTCATTTTTGACTAAGTCTTCCATTAATTCATTAATGGTTTTTTCTTCTTCTGGAATATATTTTCTTACTCCTTGATTTTTATCATTAAGAGGTATTTCAGAGTCTGGTTTATTTGTTTCTAATACAATATCAGCTATGATATTCCTATTCACATGAGTTTCTTGTTCTTGTTTTTCTCTGAACTCATTGACATGTTCTGTTAGTAAGTCTCCAAGTATTTTCCATACTTGTGTTCCACATCTTTTTTTTAATATTTTAATACGTTCTTTTTCAGTTTCTGTTATCTCATTTAGTATGAGGTATTCTGGTGCATCCTCATATGGTTCTAGGTTTCCAATATGTTCATTTTTACTTATTTTTAAATCTCGTGCAGAGACATTCATTATGATGATTCTTTCCCATTTGGTAATCCTGGTTGGATTGCTATTCCTTTTTCAGCCATTCGTAGTGGAGTTCCTATTACTACTTTTGTTTGATTACATGGTTGTATTTGTACACTTTGCATTGTATATGCTGTTATAGTAATTTTTTCATTACTGTATACTTTTCCCTTTTTATTTTCTTGAATAATGGTTGGTATTATTCTTTTCTTTTGTAGTTTGTGTAAATGGTTGAGTTGAATATATAAAGTACTTTCTGATTTAGTATTGTCTTGTTCATTTTCTGTTTGATATTCATCTTCAGTATATCCATATCTTTCTTAATTTTCTAAATTTTCTCTATTAGCTTGTTCTATTGCTTTATCAAGTTCTTCTTCATTTATTGATTCATTTATGGAGTACTGATCATCATTTCCATACATTTCGTTAAATGATGGTAACCTGTCTGGTACCCAGGTATATGTTGTCTTTATTTTTCCTCCCCAGATATCTGTTATTGGTATTTTTCGATATAGTTGATTATCTTCCATTTTGGTTGTAGGAGTTGTTGGATTATTACTATTTTCTCCAAATCCTCCTACTTTTTCTTCTATTTGTCTATCAACTTGATTGATAGCATCTTCTCTTTCTTCCTTGCTTCTTTTTGAACTAGTAGTTCTAACACTTGGTGTACTTGGTGTTTTGTAATTATAATTTTGAGTTCTTCTATGTTTATTACTGTAATCATCAATTTCATCTAGAATTTCTTGTCTAAATGATTTTGGTATTTCTGGTGTCGATGATCTACTATGTTTTCTATTGTAGTAACTTGGGCTTTAATCATAGTTTATTGGAGTATGTGATTTTTCACTTTCTTGCCAATTCAGATTAAGACGTGAGGGTGTTGTTGGTCTTGATCCTTGTGTAAAGGACTTTCTTGTCCATGGTATGTAGCTTTTGAATGTTTCTGCAGCACTTCCTAGTGCTTTTGTTATTGGATTCTTTGGGGTGATATGGTTGTTGGTATTTGACTATTTCGTTTAGACATTTGTGATAATCTTTCATCTTCATAGATGTTATCATTATCTGTTGGTGATATGGGTATTCCTACTGCCTCATTTTCTTCCTTAAATTGAGGATCTCTTGGTATATTATATTTATCGTATGGTTGATATGTAACTCTTCCAGTTACATCTGGTTCTAACTGTATTGGTTTTACTTTTTCTCTTTGATTGGATGTTTGTTGTTGAAGCATTTTATGATATCTTTGGCATCATACATGTATCTGCACAAAGTATATCATAAAATTTCACCCTTTTATTATGTATTTTCTGTTTTGTTTTATCATTTTCACAGTATGTTTCTGCTTCGGCAAGTTTTGCCATTATTTCTCTTTGTTCTATTTCTTCCATACTTTTGAATTCTATTGCTTGGATTTCTAATGTTCCTTCAATGCCTGTTGTATAATCTTCATGCAAATCTTCTAGATTTTGTCTATTTGCATAAAATGTTGCATTATTTGCTTTATTCATTTCTAATAGATATTTGTATATATATTCTCATCTGTTTTCTGCGAGTTCTGCATCATTTCCTATAGGTTTTACATCTGCAAATTTCTTTAGTTTTTCTTCAATTTGTTCTTTATTTAACCCATCTACATATCCATATTTGTTATTAAGCTCTTCAAGTCTTTCTTTAAGCTTTCTGAATGTTTTATCAATTTTTTCATCTTTTACGATGTTTCCTGAAGATATGGCTATATCCAATCTTCTTAGCTTTGATTTTACGGTTTGCCCATTAATTGTTTATTGGGTTTATCTTCTTCTTGATTTTCAGGTGCTTTTCCCTTTTTGTCATTCTTCTTTGGTGGTGGTAATAGTTTATTTAGTGCTTCATCTGCTTGTTTGAATATGGCTTCTTTATGAGCTTTGTTTAGTTTCTTTTTCCCTTGATTAGCAGGTCTTTCATTATCTGCTCTAAAGGTTGTTCTTCTTAGCTGGTCAGCTAAATTGATAATATTTTCATCTTCAAATTGATATCCTATAGGTATTGCAGGTAAATATTCTTCTCCTTGCTTTTGCAAGTCTTTAGATTGTTCTTGGTCTTTTTCCTTAGACCATTCTTTTGAGTGTTTATCTCCCTCTAGGAGATTGTCCGCGTATTCTCTTAGTTTCATTACTTCATGTATTTGTGCAATTTGATCAGATAATTCTGTATTTGGTGTTTCAAGTACTACAGCACAGACCTCTTTATGCTGCATTATGACTTTAAATACATCTTGTGTTAAAGTAGCTGTTGGATCTAGTATATGCGCATGTTTGTCCATTCCTCTCCCAAATCTTGCTTCTTGGGGATTGTTGTTTATATGTGCTAGCATTATTTCATGTCCATATATTTCCAATGTATTCTGATATTCGTGTACACTCTTTCCTTGTTCTGCTGTCCAATAATGTTGGGTATCCCAGCAGATTGCTATTCTTTTCCTTAATTTGTTTTTATTTCTATACCGTAACTCTTGATTTATACTATTCAAGATATCCATGAGGTCAGCCAGTGATGATCCAAAGCAGTTTGTACTCGCACTATTTTCTAATAATATGCCTATGTCCAGACCTTTTTTCTGTATCTTTTTCAATATGTAGTTGATGTTTTCTATCACATCCTTCCTTTCTCGATCAAGTTTTGTTCCTAAATATAATATGGCCCATTTTATATTCATTTTTTTAGCGCGTTTTAGTTCTTGTAATATTCTGGTTATTTTCCAATTAACTTTCTTTTCTCCACTATTATGTTTGTATAATGGATCATTTACGAATAATCCCATATTGAAATGTAATACCATTTTCAGTCCTATTTCTTTCTTCCCTTCTATAATATTCATATCTTCTATTTGATCTGGTTTTCCTTCTTTTACTGAATTATTTTCATATTTGAGAAATATTTGTACTATGTTAGACTGTGTAATTATTGCAGTTCTTACTATTTCATTCCATTGAGAGAATTCATGTTTTTCTACTTCTCCAATGGTGACTCCTATTAATTTATTTCTCTTTTCATTTTCTTTGACTGTTTCTTTTAGTCTTCTTAATTGTTTGTCATAAGTTCACGGTAACAGATTCTGTATGAAGTGTGAATTCCATTTTGGTGAATACTTGAGTTCTACCCATTTATTTGAATTCATTTTAGTTTCCTTGTTTCTTGCAATCGTAAATTGTATTTTCTTTTTCTTTTCTGGCAGATTTCTAATTTTAATTTTATTTATATTTTGATTTATCAATGGTGTTTGTATCTCATTACTTTTATTAAAACATCTGGTTTGATTGGTTTGTGTTTGTTTGGGGTAACTTTTTTAGTTACCACGTTGGGCGCCAACGGCAGGTTTTTTTCGCTTTCAACTAAGTCACTAGTTTTTCGAGCAAGGTAACTAGCTGCACGTGATTTTAATGCATTTTGGTCATCACAACCTTTTGTTGAATAATATTTTGATAGGTTTGTGCTAACATATGAGACTCATCCTCTGTCCAGATATTTTTAATTTTGAGGTTTAAGATGCGATCCGGGTTCCTGTCGTATAACCGGTGTGATAAATTCAAATATTGTTTTGGTGTGATGTCTTGGTATGATATTGGTTTGCCTTTTATGAGTACTACTTGACTTTTTCTATCTTTATTTATGTCATATCGTGCTTGATCTACTTCAGACATTAATATATAGGATTGTTCTCCTTCTATTATTGCTACTTTGATAGTCATTAGATAGTTTTCTAATTGGAATGTTACAGGTATTTTACTGTAATTAGCTATGCTAATTCCTCCTGGTGTTGTTGCAGAGAATTTTGCTTCTTTTGGTATTAGATGTAAGAGGTTCCATTCTTTTGCAACATTATATGTCATTACACTTGAGTTTGCTCCTTCATCAAGAAGAATTTTAATAGGTTTTCCGTTCATAAGTCCTATGAATTCATATGCTTTTTTGCCTTTTTTATTTGGTGTTAACATTATGGGTTATTTGGAAAGTGATAAGTTTTAAGAAGATATTTATAATCTGGATCTAGTTGTGCTTTTTGATACATTTTATTTGATAACATTTCCTTGGCATAGTATTTTTCGTATTGGTTTTTAATATTTTCTTTATTAATAATTTTGTTATTAATACATTTAATTTCATTCAATGATATTTTGTTACTTTTGGTAACAGTTTTAATAGTATGGTAATACTCTTTGCTACTTAGATTATTTCTATAGCCTTTTGTTTTGGGATTTGGTTCCTGAGTACCTTGCAGGTTCCCTTTTAGAAATAATTTTTATAAATTTTATTCATATTCCATTTGATGTTTATAGAGTTTACTCTAGTATCTTCGTCACTTTCATAGCTTTCGTAGTCATCATCATTTCTGATATTATTGACTCGTTTTCTTGTGGTGTTGTTTTTGTTATTGTTTTGAAAGTTGTTTCTTTCTTTTCTTTCAGATTTTTCTTCTCTTTTATCTTCTTTGACGTTATTAAATTTTCTTCTTTGGTTATTATTTTTCCTGAAATTTCCTCTAGAGTTGTTGTTTCTTCTGAAATTTCTTTTATTATTATTTCTTTTGAAATTATTGTTATTTCTTGAAAATTTATTATAACTTTCTTTAGTGTTATGGATCATTGGTGTTGGTCCTCTTGCAAATTTTCCTCCGTAACTGTTTCTGTTACTTTCTTTGCAGTTTTTAGTATGATTAGGTCTTTCTCTTTCACACTATTTGCAATATTGTACTTTAAATACAATTTGACCATTTTTAAGTATTTCAGTTTTAATTCTATTGAAGTTGTTGTTTCCTTTGAGTTTTGGACAATTTCTTTTGTAATGACCAGGTTGGTTGCATAGGTAGCATTTAAATGTAGTTTCATTTGAAGTTTGCACGTTATTAAATTTAATAGATCTTTTTGGATCTTTGTAATGAGATATTTTTAGGTTTCCTGTTATAGATTTGGTTAATCTTTCTGATAGGAATTGAGCATCTGCTGCTTTAAAGAATTCGGTATATCCTGTTTTTGGATTTCCTGAGTATCTTCCAAATATCATTATATCTTTTATTCCAAATATTGTAAATGCATTTTCTAATTGATTTCTCCATGGTCTATATAGNGTAGCATTTAAATGTAGTTTCATTTGAAGTTTGCACGGCTTTAAAGAATTCGGTTCTATTCCTTGGTTTTGGTTCCATTGATGCAATATGTTGCATTATTTTTGGTGGCATTTTTGATAATAAGAACATATATTCTCCTCCGTGGAAGTTATTTGCCCATTGCCAATTTGATATTTGTAGCAATTTTTTATATTTGTTGATTTGGTTTCTCATTCCATTATCATTATTGTAGTCAAGGTTTTTGTTAAAGTCGAAATTCCATAAGTCTTTTTGACTTGTTTGTTGTATTGAGTCGACTAGGAATGCATTATTGAATACTTCTCTGAATCCTTTTTGTTCAGTTCTATTATGTATAGCAGGTGTGCATCTTGCTGCTGCAATTGTTTCTGTTGCATCAAAGGCTCCTGCATATTGATGATTAGAATCAATTGGGTAGTTGTCAACATCTTTTAGTGTTGCTACTAAATTTTGATCATTGTTAATATCGCTTCTCCAATAACAGTTTATATTTCCGATTTCTGCATCAAATATTTCTAATGCTGTTCCTTTTAATCTTGTTCTTATGATTGCTAATACTGCATTATGAATTCTGTTGACCATCTTGCATGTGGTGCTGCTGCTAATCCAGTAGTAGTTACTGTTTTATCTACTTGGGTATATCCTGTTTTTGGATTTCCTGAGTATCTTCCAAATATCATTATATCTTTTATTCCAAATATTGTAAATGCATTTTCTAATTGATTTCTCCATGGTCTATATAGTTTGACATCTCCATCGAATTCTCCTATGTGTTCTCTGAACACTGTTAATTTTGGCCATCCGGGCTCTGGTCCAGCTGCCATGTTGTTTTATTGTGGTATCGGTATATGGTAGTTACACCTTGTAAATTTCAACCAATTTTCTAGATTTCTGGCTGTTCTATTTGCTAATTGTAATGCTGTAATAATTCTTGGTGTGTCTTGTAGGATTAATACATATAATAAGTTTATCGCGGTATCTTCTTCTGTTATTCTGATTCTTTGTTGCGTTCTATTTGTTGCTGGTTGCCTTAGCGTTATATTTTTGCCTCTTTTCTTACTACAAATTTGTGTTCAGTTGTTTCAGTAATATATTCAAATTTTCCTATTCTAGTTAATCTGTATTCGTAATGTTTTACGTATTCCCGTAATTTTTCTTTTTGATTGTAGTTTAATGAATCTGGATATTTTTTAAAGAATTGTTGGAATACTTGTATAAAGGTATTATTTCCTTTTTCTGTTATATTCATTTATTTTCTTTTAGAAAATATTCTTTCTTTAGATGAGGTGCTTTTTCCAAGATTTCTTCTAGAAATCCTTTTGGTTCTTTGAATTTTCTTGCTTTTAATAGTAATGATAGATATTTAAATGTTGGTAAAATTCCTTGTTTGAATTGTGTTTTCAATTCTTGATATACAAAGTATTCTGCTGTTTCACTAGTGTTAATTAGTGCTTTTCTTTTGATTGGTGATACTTCAGTTTTTACTATAGTTTGATTTGGTTCTTCTTTTTGGACAATTATTTCTTTTACGACTTCTTTTTCAATTATTATTTCAGTTGCTTTTAGATTGCTTTTTAGTATTTTAGTTACTATTTCTTGATAAGGTGCTTTTACTATTTGTTTCTTGATTTCTTCAATCTTTTCTTTATCTAGGAAGTTCATTAACTTTTCTGATATTTTCTTTCTTGACTTGTACTATTGTATATGATATTATTGATGATATGTATACTATAGCTATGGTTACAATTAATAGTTGTATGGTTTGTATTAGGTATTCAAATAGTTTATCAGATGCTGATAGTATTATGATGATGTTGTTCATCCAAGTTATAGATGCGTTTATCGATGCTATGCTATTGTCGGTTAATATATGGTCATAACAACTGACAGTTTTTATATTTTCTTTTGTTTCTTCACTTTTATAATTCAGTTCTGATTTGTCTAACTTGTTCAGCTATTCTAGCGTCGTCAGCTTGTTGTTTTTGTATTTTGAATTCGTTATTTTTGTTTTTGTGTTGTTTAGCTTTATATATTATTGCTATAGCTGAGGTGATTATTAGTGTTCCTAATATTGCTAGTGTTTTAATCACGTTACTATCTTGAAAATATTGTGGTGTTTGAGTAATTGTAGGTGTTAATGTTGGTGTTGATGTTTGGGTTATCAGTAATGTTGATATTGATATGACTGTTGATAATATTGTTGATACTACTGTACATGGTATTATAGATATTTGTATTACTGACATGTATCCTTAGAATATTCCGGTATTCTTTAGGTTATTTAGATTTGGTCCGTAAAGTAGTTGGTCAGTATCGTTAGCTATGATAGGTTGTCTCTTCCTTAACTTTTCTTTTTGTTTCTTTTGGACTTTGATCATGTGGATTATGTATATTAATGCTAATCCTCCAAATAATACGGTAGCTATAGTTATAGTTCCATATATTTCCAATAATCGTAATTGATTAGGATCTTTTTCAGACATTAATTATTTGTTTCGTTTAGGTATGTATTTCTTTAATACAGGTGGCTTTACTAGTATAGTAGGTGACCTTTGTGGTACAGTGTTGGGTGGTATGTACCCTTGGTTTAATCTTTGTTGCACTTGTCTATCAATAAAGATTTGTTGTGGTGTACGGTGTATGTTCACAGGTGGTATGATGTATGGTATAGCTGATGGATTATTAATGGGTAAAGTTGGTAAGATAGGTGTCCTATATTGGTAATTATATTGTGGTTTCTTTTTCTTTTGTCCAAACATATATTGTTGAGTTATTTTTAGTTAACAACAGCAGGTTGAGTCAGTGTTAAGATATTGATCTTCTCCAGGTATGGTCTTGTTGACCTTCTTTTTATAGCGTTGGTATTTACAACAGCAGTATAATGATACTATAAATAGTAGTGCTATGAATATAGTAATAAGTTCTATGTATAATAGTTGTGTCGCTAGTGGATTGTTGTCAAATATTGTAAAGTAAAGAGTTGTTGAATTAGTTTCAGTAATTAGTTATTGTGAGTCATCAATTAATTTCTTGTATTGTTGATGGTGAATAATTATAGATATTGTTATAGTGGATATAAGTATTGCTATAAGTAGTAGTGTTGTACTAATTATTAATATTGTTGTTGTTAGCATCAGTTGTCCTAGATATTTTTATTATTCCAGTATGTGTTTCTTTCCTTAAACAGGTGTATATCGTGAATAATATTCCAAATATTATTGTTGCTATTAATATTTTAAATGATATTAATGTTGGTATGTCGTAATGTTTAATGTCGTTTATGTCCAAATGTAGATATGTTATTCGTGGTATGAGTTTTGCAGCTATTTTATTCTTTTGTTTATAAGCTTTGTAATTTCAAATTACGTGTTGTTTATGGATATCCTTGGTAATCCGGTGGTCTAGATGTTTGGGTTGTGGCCAAACGTTGTATTTGTTGTTTCAGGACTTTTGTATTCCTTTTCTTTATACAGATTATGATTGTGATTACTATTGTTGATATGGCTATTGTTACGAGTTCAGCAATGAGTGTGTTTACAGCATTTGTGTCATTAAAGTAGTTTGTTGATGGAGATTGTATTACAGTTTGAGTTGTGATAATAGTTGTTGGAGATGGTACACTTGTTGTAGTTTGAGTAACAGTTATGACTGGTACTGTGACGTTAATGTTTTGAGCTTTGACTAATATTGGTTGTATTGCAGCTATTAATAGTATAATGGTTATTGCGGTTATATTCTTCATTAATTTGGTAATCGTAATTTGTAATATGTATTGCATTCGTTCAATAGTTCAATCCTTAGTGTCTGAGGTTCCAATATGGTTGTCTTGTCAGGTGATCGGCCTAATAGTGTCAACGTAAGGTTTCGTGTTTTCGCCTTTATAGCCTTAGTTCAGTTGGTTGTCAGATCAGGTTAGTCGGTATCTATCATGTAGATCTTTTGCTAACTTCACTATGGTACTTTCCCTCGTCTTGGTACTTGTATGAGTTGATTAAGCTTCAATTGCTCTATGACTATTATGCTTTTGCTTGAATAGATTTTTGTATAGATAGTTTCGTGCTTATATTCTTCTAATAGTATCAACGGCGAATTTTACTTTTTCTTTAGTGTGCCAATTCGTGGCTTCTTTTTTTCTACTTTACTTTAATATAATCATATATTTTTACTTTCAGTTTCTCTGGTTTCTTACTACTTTCTTGTAGTATCTTTAATAAGTTGAGTACGGTTCAAGTTGGAATGGTGACTTGAGGTTCGTAGGTTGGCTATGCCTACTGTTTTGCAGAGTTGGATATTACTTGTCGTTTTCAAAGTTTGGGCTTCCTTTCGCTTTAATGTATACAGGTTATTTATTCTTTTACTTGGGTATATTCGTTTATTAGTTATAGAAGGTTTTATTCAATAGTTTTAATTCAGTATTTAGTTTAGGTAGAAGGAATAATTTTGTAAATAAATATTTGCACAATAAAGTTTTGTTTTAATAAAATATAATTCTTTATTTAATAAAATGTGTTTTGTTGATAATTTAATACAGTAAGTCTTTTCTTTAGACTTTAAATAACGTTTATAATAATATGAAGTAAGAATGTATTTTAGTGTACGTATTGTACTTGGGCGCCTTTGTTAATACTTGTTGAGTATTGTCTTACACGTCAAGTTGTCATTGTGGTATGCCAACGTTTGTTTCTAAGAGTGAGTCAACTTAATGATACTCTTTGATAGTTTGGTAATTAATTTTTATCAGTTTAAATTTTATGCACGTTGGGCGCTATAACATGTTTTTATCACATGTACTAAAGGTAATTGTATAAAGGTGTTGGGCGCCATTATAGCCTTATCCTATTAATTATGAGGGTGAGTATGCCGAGTAGGCATCAGATAGAGTGAGAATTAATTGAATAATTCACTAATGTAATAAAAGCTATGAGGTCATCAGTTACAACTCTAAAGTTTGAAAGGGTTAAAAGCTTGTGCTTTTATACATTCGAGAAGTCTATAGCTAGAATAATATGCTATTTTGCTAAAAATACATTGTAAATACTATGATCAATGTTTTGACTATTATTATGACAATTGTTTACACTATGACTATTAATATGACTATGCTATTGTAAATGATAAGATTTCCTGTTACGGTAATTTCGATTTGGTATAGGTGTGTTACGGTCTCAGTGACACAGGTGTGATCGGAAAATGTCGAGGGGGTGATACCCTGTACACGCTGTTCGATGCGTTGGCCTGTCGGTGAAATAGTTTTCAGTAATAATCTTATCTCAAATAACGCGCAGATGGCAAATTTCATGTGCAGCATATTCTTCTGTTCCTGGTTTAGCGCAACTGTGTTGTACAGCTAATTATTTAACTATTTAATTCAAGTTGATGTAAAGTCAACAGATCGAAAAGATGCTAAGCATGTTGATGCGCATCATGAAACCATCAACCGGAACAAGTCCAGTCCAGATAATCAAAGGAGGTGAGTATGATTTGAATAACTTTCCATAAATGGTAATTACTAACTTGATAAAGACGGCAATGAGAACAAAGATAAATCCATGGGAAACTTACGCCAACGATTTTTCACTCAACTGCGACAGACCACAATTTGCGACCCAACCCTCTTTCCCAAAAGGATCCGTCCATTCTCATAATATCAATATGCCGGCATTATGCAGATGGTCAGCGTTAAGCTACACAAACGCAACAAACTCAACGATTTATACAGGGCAGTTCCAAAATTTCAGGTCGGATGCGTCAGATCTAGTAAAATTTTTTATGATCTTTGGACAAAATTGATCGATTCTGATCCTGCCGTCCATGATTCTGATGCACTCTGACATATCTCGACCCGGAATTTTGGGGACCCCCGTATAAGTTAAACTCAACTTCTATATAAAGCAAATAACAAAATCACATGTTTTAAGCACTTAAGCACACCTTATATATTAAGGTAAAAAAAATAAATAAATAATATCACATGTTTACACTGACTGCCGGCCTGCATATGCAATGCAGGCGAGAAACCACCAGCCAGAGCTAAGCAACTGCTTACGGTTATTTCCCGGTATGCTATTTCCGGGAGCATATCCCGTTTCAGTTTCAATTCAAATAGCACATAAATCACAGCTAAACTCAACTGCTATATAAGCAAATATCAATATCAAGCACTTAAGCACACCTTATATATTAAGGTAAAAAAAAAATATATATATCTATATTAGTGATACGGGTCGACCCCGGCCCAACGGCCGGGTCGATGGGCGGGTCAACCCTTGGCCCGCACCTTTGTGGGCCAGGCTGGTTGGTAAGAGAAGTGTTAGAATCGATTATCTTCTAAAGTATATTTCAGGCCAGGAATTAAATAAAAATCGGCTAGCCATTCATAATAATGTAAAAAATTGGCTTATTTAGGTGATAAACTGCAAATAGCGAATATAATCTAAGTAGAAGAATGTTCGGAGACATAGACAATCTATCAACATGAAATACTAACATGCTGGAATTTTTCTTAAGGACAAAAAGAATAAAAATTAAATCATTTAATATCACTAGAATTTGATAAAAAACCACCTGATGGCTTAATATAGATAAATGTTGACTGATTCTGATTAGAAAAAATTACACTAGCAAAAGGTCGGTCCAATCGACTGGCCCGAGTTTTTTTTGAATCGGCCTCAGCTCGCGATTTTTTCATCAACCCGTATTACTACATATGAAGCAAAATTTTGTAAGGAATTTTTTTGTTAAANTGATTAGAAAAAATTACACTAGCAAAAGGTCGGTCCAATCGACTGGCCCGAGTTTTTTTTGAATCGGCCTCAGCTCGCGATTTTTTCATCAACCCGTATTACTACATATGAAGCAAAATTTTGTAAGGAATTTTTTTGTTAAAACTCACAGGAAAGCTTCATTAGTGAAATCATGAGATATCGTTTTTTTTTTAAAAAAAATCCTTTAATGATCTTTCGCTCTCCACAAAACGAGCCAACATGTGTGTAACGTACCCATACATGTCATCTGAACGTGCCATTTCATATGACGTGATATTACGTGCCACCCTTTGCTACAATGACCGTGCCATTTCGAGCCATTCCATAAACGTTCCTGTACATGCCACAAGATCTGTGCCATTTCAACACCAACCCGTACTACAACCCGTACCACTTTTCTTATAGGGATTGTTGTCTCATATAATAAAGCATGGCCACGCAAAGTTAAACTTTCATTTTACATTACCCGCCAGCCCAAATTTTTCAAAAACCTCACAAAATTTTTTTATTTAGTCCAATTCTTTTAAAACAAGCATAATAATATTTATTTTAATGATACTGTATTAATGAATATAGTTCCAACAAATCGATATTATCATAAATTAAGGCATTAAAATCAGAAAATAAATAGAGTAATATCGGACCATTTCAGGATTGCTTATAGCTAACAAATATAAACACAAGTATGGTCAACGGGAATTGGCATAATAATATGTACGAATTTGGTAATTAACAATAAAAACTAGCACTCAGAGCCCAGGAGTTGCCCCAGGAATGAGGTTTCTGATTTTTTTGACTCTTAGTCCTAAGGTCATACAAAGTTGATTTTTCGTTTTTTTTGTTAGATCCCAATTGTGCATTTTTGATTTTCTCTATTCTTATCCGGCGTAACCCGATGGAGACCTCAATTGTCTGATAGGACTGCCGGAAAAATATGACATGTACACCTAAGAAAATCTTTTTGTGCATGCTACAAAAATTTTGTGCACTATATAGTAAATTATTTAGTAAAATCAAACATATAGCCTAGTGATACGGGCTGATGAAAAATCTGCAGGTCGAGGGCTGATACAGGGTGGGTCGACCCAGGTCGACCGGGCCGGTTTTTTACAATATATAATTTTTTAGCCAATCAAATTACAAAACGTTTACAATTTTTTTTTTAACGTTTTTTAACGTTTATAATTTTTTAGATTTCGCGACATTTTAGATTTGTGACGAATAGATCTAGATAGATCTAAAACATATACTCTAAGATATGTACATACTTTATCCTACAATTAACCTCCAACTATGATAAAAACCTATATAGTATGAGCGAAGAATAAAAAAAAAGGTACTCGCAAGCTGATTTTACTAAAAAAAAAACTTTACTCAAGCCCGGGATAAACGTTGAATAGATCCGAATTTGTTTTTAAGAACAATATGTCATGCACTGTACTTGGATCTAAACAATTTCGTTTTTTTGTTAGAACATTAACTGCATCAGAGAATAAACGTTCAGAAGGTACAGAAGTTGCTGGAAAAGCAAGAAATTTTTGGGCTAACGTTGCTAAATTTGGGTAATCCTTTTGATGCATACTCCACCAGGTAAGAGGGTTGTGGGTTTTGTAAAGTGGGTGGTCTATGTGATATTTATTCATTTGTATTGCTTGTTCATACAGTTCTAATTCATTATCTAATGGATAATCAGATTGATTATCACTATCGAAAAATCGATCCATTTCAGTTTGTTCTGGGTATCAATAGTATTTGTTTTTATCATTTCCGCGATCATTTCTTGAACTTCTTTTTTTTTTTCTTTGTCAAAGGACATACTTTTGAATAGAGGATCTAGGTAAGAAGCAATGTAAGCTTCCATTAAAGGTGCTTCCCAACGTTTAGTCATAGAATCTTAAATTTGATGACAAATATTAAGGATATTGGATGAAGTTAGTGACTCTTTCATTCGGTACAAGTGTGTGAATAAAAGGGAGATAGTAGGAAGCATCATGCCAAGGGTTGGATATTGTGCTCCTCCGATTAATTTTGTTATTTGAGCAAAAGGACCTAAAAGTAATGTTAGTTCCTCTAATTCCATCCATTCTGTATTTGTGAGTAATTTTTTACTTAAAGTTTGTCTATCCTTTCTTTGTTGAAAATCAGGATGACAACGTAAAGACCTTGCAAGTTGCTCTACAGCATCTCATAATTGAAGTAACCTTTTTAAGACCAAAAAAGTCGAATTCCATCTGGTCTTTACATCACGAATAGGTTCGACAATGGATAAGTTATTTTTTTTTGTTGATTGTGATGTTGTTGGTTGTTCTAATGATTCAGTCAAATCTTCAGGTTCTGATTCAGAATCTTCATCTTCCAATAGTGGCCATTCTGTGTCTTCCAAGGCACTTTCTGACAACTGATTAAATTCATTTTGAATATTACGAAGACTTTGACGATATCGATCTCTCTTTACTAACCAATTGTTTAATTTTTTTTGCCCTATTTAAAAGATCATTACAAGCATTAAGTCCATCTTTAATGGATAATTGAATCGTATGGGCAGTGCAACGTATATGAGGTGTTCCGAGAAGCCGCATTCCTTTAACAATTGATTTATCATTATCAGTTGTTCCTCCAACCAATTTATCACGTATATTCCAATATTCAAAAATCTTTGATAAAAATTGTTCTTGGCGTTCTCCTGAGTGTGAATAAGGAAATTCCTCTATAGTTAACACTGCTTGATATAATTTAAAATTATTTGAAAGCCAATGTATAGTTACACCAATATAAGGACGATGCATACTGGTCCACATATCCGTGGTAAAAGAAAATGTTTTCATTGTTTCTGATATTAAATTACGCAATTGATCTTCAGCAAAGAGCACTGATTCTCTAATTTTTGTTTTAATTAGAGCTGAGTTGGGAACCTTAAAACGAGGATCCATCTCATAACAAAATTGTCGAAAACATCTTCCTTCCACAATGGTCAATGCTTGACAATCATCAACTATCCATGCAGTCAAATGATATAATAATTTTTGTTGCTTAACCGGCTTATGAGCTTCCATTTTTGAAAACATTGAAGGTATGGTCGGCATTGATTTATCTGGATCTATTATTGTTTGTCCATCTGAATTTTTTCCATATTGTTGATAAGAAAAAATTCTGTGGACAGAATTGAGGTGTTCACCAAGGTGCGTGGTTGATGTTGCAATACTAAATGTTTTATCACATTTTTTTTCATTTCCATTTTGTTTAGTTATAACTACATCACATTTAATATTTTTTTTTGATTTGTCCTTTTTCATATGATCCCAAACCCAACTAGGAGCCCTTGCTGCTAATTTTGTTTTATTTGATTTGCTTATACGATTTGTTAATATTTTAACATCTGGAACTTTTAAAGATTGATCAACCGCAATTACTTGATGATCCTCATTTTGTTCTTGAGATGAAAAATGAAGTGGCGAACCCATATTATATGATGTTTGGCTTGAGAGCTCTTCACTTTCAGTTCTTTCAGTTATAGAATCTTCCTCTATTTGACTAATTTTTTGCACTTTATTAGGTCGAGTTTCAGGTAATTCGGTATTAATTTTATTTGATGACCCCGAGACATCAGAGGTGGTTTGTTGAACTCTTTTTTTTTTTTGGATCGGGTGTTATTTTTTTTTCGATTATAATTAAGGAATAAAGTGCAACTAGAAAGACTTATTTGAATTATATTGGACGTTGGATTGAATTAGCGTTTTGGAAAAAAATTTATTTATGATTTGCTTTAAAAAGAATTTTGTAATTTTTAGAAATTTATATTATATAGTTTAGCTTTTTAGAGAATATTTAAGCTTCGATCAGCATATGTAGAATGGAATTGGAGTAAATTTTATTATTGTTATTAAAAACTATTATCCTCTCTACAGGACGCGATACTCTATATATACTCTTTAGCTTAGACCCGATTACATATATATGAGGTAAGGAAAATGAAAAACAATGTACTATGTGCAAGAAATATTAGTAATGTAGTAATGAGAATTCACTAATGTAATAATAAAAGTAATATTAACCGAAAATGAAGTAATAACTGTGATAACATAATGTAATAATGATCTACACAAAATGAGGTAATAAAACAATACCAATGATAACGTTAATGACAAAATTAATGAAAATTTTAGTGTAACAAGTGGATTTTGCAGCGGGCAAATTTATATAATATTGAATAATAGTGTGGGCGAATTAATTGCAACAATATAAATTTTTTTTTGGGGGGGGAGGCTGGGAAGGACACTACCAAAGAGCCAGACTAAAGTCAGGCAGCAAAAGAAAAAAGCACTATCCTTTCCATCCCAGTTTATATATACAAATCGCTAATTCTTACAATCCTTACAGTTTTCTATCTCTAATATATACAACGCATTCAATCCTTATATTTTTTTTACATAACCTTACTTATACAACGCATTCACTTATATTTTCACATCTAACCCAAAATAGCAATCAATAGAAATTGCCATTATGTCCTTGACTTCACATGTGAAGATCCTCGTAATAATTTTAATATAAAGTGTATAATGGCACGCCACTAATGCTAATGCGTGTAAAATCTTAGGGACATGTAGATAAACCCGGATAAAGATAGCTTATAAATAATCGATAGTAACGTTTTACTATCACACTATATAATAAATTATATAAAATTTTATTTTGGTAAAAAAGATTAATCGGGTCGGCCCACAAAAACATGGGTCGACCCTCGACCTGCCCGCCGGCCTGGCTGATAGGTCAGGGTCGGCCCGTATCACTAATATAGCCAGTTCTATATAGTCAAGACAAAACCTAGTGAAAATTTTTTTTACTATGCTTGTGCATTTTTTTGTTTTTAATGATAATAAAATTTTAACATGCATTAAAAAGATTTGTATTTGGTATTGTTTTATCTTGCAAACAGTAGTTGATGACGCATTCATGAATAGAGTGTTTTAAAAGCTCATTAACTCTGGAAATTATTGAAATTATCAATTCAGATGTTAATTCAAGTGAAAACTGACACTACATTTTGCAAGAAAAAGAGGAGTGACAGGCTCAAAGAAGTAATTTACTATTTACAATGTGATGTGAGTGCGTTCTACTTGGTAATATAAAACTTGTCCAAATGTTTAATCAAGTGAATTTTTACTGTTGTGCTTTTATTTTCATTGATTATGTGAATTTTGTTTAAATTAATTATGTGATTTTTGTTTAAATTTATAAAGCAGTTTTTCAATATAACTGTAATTTTTTTTTAATAAAAAAAAAAAGAAAATATATATATATATAACTGTAATTTAATTTTTATCACTTTAATTTTTCACCGATTGATGCGTCATTAAAAATTTAAGAATAACTTAGATCAATTGAAATCGACCGATACTATAAAAAGTACTGACTAGTTTATTAATTAATTGCTTCTGCTTTAATATAAAATTTATCACCCGGATACCAGGAACGTAGTACAAAGTACAAAGTGTATGGTTTAATTCATACATCACGTTTGTCTACAAAATCTTGATTCTTATTGGTTGTTCCGATTTTGTGTATTACAGAAATGCACATCTTTGCACAGCCCTGATCATATGATCTGGATTTTGGATCAGTTCTTATTTTTCGTACTGTTTAAAACCCAATTAAGATCGTTTGACCATATGAGAAAAATTGAATCGTTCTAAGAGAATATATATGTATTGGGTGTGCGTATAAATTAGCTATTGAGTATCGTATTATCGATTTTATCAGCGTATACGTTTTACTATACTCATGTGATTTTGCGTATAATGATCATCGTACTATCGGTACATACGTATATGATCTTTCAAGTTGACTGCAAAGTCAACAGATCGAACTGGGAGCTAAGCAGGGAGGCCCCAGCGTGGAGACAATCACAAGTAAACCAAGATGCCAGCAGGAAAAACCGGTTCAATCACTATCCAATTTGAGGAAGGTGCAGGGGGAAAATAAGTGATTAATCAATTTATCTAATTTGGACATTTCACATGAAGATTGATATAACAGATTTATTGTAGTTATAAACGCGCGGACATTAGGACAGACTATGGCGGCCCGGAAAGAAAGCATATTCGTGAAAAAAAAAGAAAAAAAATTCCACAACTTAAAGTCCACTGAACATAAGAGTATAATCGAAGTAATCACCTTTTTAATAGATATATAACATCCAATTGATTAATAGAAACAATTTAATTCAACATGTGCAGCAAGATGGTTAGATGGCAGTCGAACAATTTCAAGTAACTATGGCGGACATACACGATCATATACATATTAAGCAGAGTTATTCTGAGAAGAAACCCTAACATTCAAATTAAAAGCTATGCACAATTAGAGCATAATAACTATAAATTATATGGATAGCTCAGAACACAGATACTAATAAATATATGATAGCATTCGACAAACTCCATTCTAAAAGAACATTTAAAAAGCATGGTGCCTAATGTGTAATTCTCAAAGAATAACTCAAGGACGAACAAGCAGAAATGGAAAAAGTGATAAACATATTAAAGAATTTCAACTCAAAATCACTAAATATGAAGATGATCGAATAGATCCCTATCAATAGATTAATTAATATTCGAAAAATCGATAAGAGTAAATCAGGTTCAATATTTTCAGCAGAATGGTTGGATAGCAGATGAATAATTACAGATAAATCTGGGAAATATACACAGGCACACAAACATCGTATGGTGTCGATCTAGAAATATTGCCTAGCTCTCAGTAGTGATTAGATTTTAAAAGAATTAAAGATTACACACATTTAGGGAACAAGGAGTATGAAATATATGGGGTAACTTAAATCCATCTACAAATGAATATATGATAGTATATGATAATCTTATTTTAAATAAAAACTTAGTAATGGAAAATGCGAACATTAAAGCAAAAAAAAAAAATATATATATATATATATATATAAAACACTTCTATAGCGTGGTGCCAAAACATGCAACCCTCAAAAATGACAAAAGAATGGACAAGTGGAAATAAAGACATTGATGACTATATTAAAGAAATTCAATTTAAAGCAACTGAGTATAAGGTTGTTGTCGAATGGATTCCAGTTAATAAATTAGATAGCATTCAAAAAATTAGTGAAGTGAATCTGGTTCAGCATTTCAAAATATGCTAGATAATATACGAATAGTTTCACGTGAATCTAGAAAAGATGCACGGTTACGTACGCCATCTTCTATAATTGATCTCAAAACATTACGTAGCTCATAAAATTAGTTGGATTTCTAAAAGAATTTGAAGATCATGCACAATTAAAGTATATAGAATATAAAGTGTAAGGAATCTCAAAATACATTACTAATGGATATAAGATAGTATTCATTCTAAAAGATATCATCATAATTGACTAGGCAGAAGTCGTTACCGAGCAAACACCTCAACAGCATGGTGCCAAACTTGTGACACTTAAAAAAAAAAAAAACCAATTCAAGAATGAACTAGCGGAAATAAACAAATTGGTGAATGTATTAAAGAACTTCAACCTAAAGCTACTGAAGATGATAATGTAACCGAATGGATTCCATTTAAAGATTTGACAGCATTTAAAGAATTAATAGATACGAATTTGGGTCAATATTTTTCTTTGCAAAACGGCGAGATGATATATGAATAATTCCAAACGACACACAGTCACGTATATCATTATACAAGTAAGAGTTGGGCACCCTAATTTTAGTTATTTGTTAATTAAATGTAATTGTTTATTGAGTATTTGTTATTTTATAGTGAATTATATTTTTTTTTATTTATAATTGATTGTAGTTGAATGTGCAAAGTAATATGTGCTTTGTTAGATTTATAATTATTTAGTTGTTTAATTTTATGTTATTGTGAATATTGTAACAATCACAATTCGTAAGTTTTAAAGCTGTATTTAATTAAATAATAATCTAACCTATATATTGTATAAAATTGCATTATCGCTATTTCTACAATACACTAACCCTTATTATATTAAAAAAATTGGACACGGATTTAACCATTTCTTAATTTGACAATCATTTTGTTAATTATGCATACGATCGAAAATGTCGCAATAATTACAGATCTGGCAATCGTGATAATCAATAATGTTAAAAATTATAATCAATTAATAAGCACATAATTGATTACATATATATTCCTGTATTCACAAAATAATTGAATGTAGTAATAAAAACGCAATTTTTAGTAATGACTATTTGATAATATAGTACTCGAATTTATAACTATTATTTTTGGCTATCGTAGTATCTAGTTATGGATAGTTTGAAACAGAATATTGTTTATTTTTTAATTTTTTATTGACGTTGGTTCGAAATTAGTTCGCAAAACAAATTTTTTTTGTATAAATTGCATTAACGCTATTTCTATAATACATTAACCCTCAATATATTAAAAAAAATTGGGCCATTCCCAAATTTGACAATCGTTTTATTAATTATGCATACGATCGAAAATGTCGCAATAATTATAATCACTATTTTTGGCTATCGCATCGCAGTATTTAGTTATAGATAGTTTGCAACAGAATTTTTTATCGAAGTAGGTTAGTTCGCATTAGTAACACAAATAACCGTTAAAGTTAGTTAGTTCGCATTAGTAATATAAATAACTGTAGAGTTAATTTGTATCGGGCGAATTATTACAAAAAAAAAATAAAAATTTCAACATAAATGTCGTTAACTATTCTGAGAATACATACCATTTATTTCACTAATGCATGTTATTAACATTCCTATAATGAATAATAATTGCACATTTGATTATTAATCCACAAATATAAACTATACTGTTACGACATCAATCATATAACAGTTACACGATAACTATAATCATTATAATGTTAGCATTTTTAATTTCACAAACTTATGACATATTTAATACTGAATTGTCCAATTTATCGCATAAAGACTACATTTGGTGCAGGTATCATTATAGACCAAAATCGACTTTTAAAAAATCAAAGAAAAATAACTTGTTGTTTCTGTATTCTTAATTCTCCTTTATCTCAATTTTCATGCATTGACTATTAATTCACAAATCCTATATAATGACGATATTGTTACATTATTGACAACAATACTGATACGTTATTAGTCATTCCCAATTATAGCGATATTCATAATTTTTTTTAAAAAACTCTTAAATCCTATAAGCTTATGCATTATAAAATGTAAGATTGTCCAATCTTATTGCATTAAAACCACACTTGCGCAAGGGTATCATTTTAGGACTTAATTTATTCAAATTTATTTAAAAATCACAGTTATTAAATTATGATTATATTATTACATTATCAGTCACGCACGAATTTTACAGGAGGGTCACCAAAATTCCGGGTTGAATGCGTCGGATCTAGGTCGGCATTTAGTCCTAGTTGTTAGCAAGTTCTATAGCAAAATTATTAGCTGGGCATTTTTTACTTAATGAATGGATATGATTTATTAGTAAAATTTTCTATGATCATGGGGCAAATATGATCAAATCCGATCCAATCGACCATGATTCCAATGCACTCCGAAGTACCGACCCGGAATATTGGGACCCCCCTGTATGAGTTGTCACGCACAGCATTTCAAATCATATGCACATGTATGCAAGGTTATCCAATCGTTTTACACTAAGTTCACAAAAAAAAAAAAAGGATAGGATTCATCTTAAAACATTACCTAGTTTGGTTAGATTTAAAAAAAAAAAAAANAAAAAAAAAAAAAAAAAAGAGAAGAATTCAAAGGCTATACGCAATCAACAAATAGAGAATATAAAGTGTTGAATGACTCATAACATGGCTACTAACGAATATATGCTAGTATATGATGAATTTTATTCTAAAAAGAAATCATTTAAAATAGAAATATGAAACTTGCTACGATATATACTCCAAAGCTTGACGTCAAGCTTGTGATCTTCAAATAATTGGATGGAGCAGTAGGAATGAAGAAATTGATGATTGCATCAAATTAAAGCCACTAAATATAAAGAGGTAATCGAATGGATTCCTTTGAACAAATTAAATAAAATCAAAATAATTAGTTAAGATGTGTGAAATCAGAAGCTTTAGCAATTTGGTTAGAAGGTATAAAAAAAAAAAAAAAAAAAAATAGCTACAGATATATTTGAGAATATGTGCATTCACGTGCACTACCGCACAGAGCAGTCCTTAAAACATCACCTAGTCCCAAGAGTCTGCAAGATTTTTTGATAACTCAAGACTCAACCACAAACGAATACATGATAGTATTCGATAAATTTTATTCAAAGAGAAATATAAAGCATGGAAAATGTCGAAATTGTGATCGATATAAACACATCATCTGATTGGTGCCAAACAAGTGGTCCATGACAAGCGGAAATATAAATTAAACAATTGTATTAAAGAATATGAAGGTATAATGGAATGGACTCCTTGTCACGAATCAAATACTATTAAATCATATTACACCCCTATGCATCATTTTGCGAAATACAGAAAAACTTGAACTTTATAAGGCTAGACCAACTGGATTCAGTGTTTTACATTACCCCCCCTTCTGGAGGAAAGAGGGGGTAATATAAAACACAGAATCCAGTTGGACTTACCTAATATGCTAAAAGTCATATTACAAAAACGTAGTTTACGTTCCTGGTTTTAGCGCGACGCAGTCGCGCAGCTACCTTATAAACCTACGAATCACTGAGAAAATTAGTTGATTATCAGATAATCTGGACGGCAAAAATTCCGACAAAAAGTTCTAGAAATCAATCATTAAATTTTGGTTGAATGTAACTTTTTTTGATATTCGCTAATATATTCACTGTTTTTTTATTAATCATATGTTTTATCTATAGTGGAGTGTTCTTGCACTTGTTCTTGCACTTGCACTTATTCTTGAACTAGAGACCATTATACAAAACGTTTTCCAATTCGTGAACTTTTTTAGCCCAAATTAGTTTGTAAATATTAGGCATCAAACAACAAAAGTAAATTTGGAAAATTCACGTTCACGATTTTGTGTTGTTTAAGGGCGTTAATAAGGGCATTAAAAAATGATATAAAAATTACTCGAATGATAATAATTACTCGATCATGATAATAATCATAATTATCTTACGTATTTCAGGTCACATTTTTCGGATACGACCAATCAAAAATGTTATCTCGAGCGGGCCCAGAATTGAAGTATATAGATAGATTAGAATGTTAATTATACTTATTTTATATTTAATTTTTCTATATAAAATTTTGATGGGATAAAATGCGCATGATTTGGAAACATGCGCATTAATGCACATTCATGCGCATGATTGAGGAATCATGCGCACGCATGAAACCCATCTCTACTTGTATACCATATTTTCAGTTTAATTTGTAACTGAATGTTTTGCAGTAATCATATTAGAAATAATAATTCTAATGATAACTAATGTAGCCTCAATCAAGAATTTTTTACTATAATTAATATAGTTAAAATGCTTAATAAAATGGGCGATGCGAATGCATCACCTATCACACTAGTTTATTTATATAAAAACTTCAATAGAAATAAAGCGTGGTTAAATTTTAAAATTTTAGCCAATGGTTAAATTCTTTATAAAAAAAGTAGAGAATTTTGGAATTGTTAATGAAGCTTTACTAACTTAAAAGTTGTTTATGAATGATTTTGATATCTAAATTTTCACAAACAGTGAATGCAGAAGTTTTAAGTTTAAGAGGTGCTTTCATATCTACAAGTTCAACATCAACCTTTCTATAAAGTAAAGCCAAAAACAATTTCATTTGAATCATTGCAAGATTTCTGCCTGGACATATTCTTACACCTCCACCAAACATTGAAAATGCTAATTTATGTTGATTTTCTTGAGATTCATAAAATCTTTCGGGAATGAATTGGTCGGGATCTTTCCAATAAATGGGATTATTATTAATTCCACGAACAAACATAATGAATAAAGAATCTGATGGCCATTTATATCCTGCTATTTCATCAGGTTGATTAGTTAATCTTGAAACCATGCTGAATGTAGGCCTTATTCTTGCTGCTTCTTTAATAACTGCTTCACAATATTTTAATTTATTAAGATCTTCTAGAGTTATCGGTCTTGTTAGATCATCTTTGAAAACTGTTTTAATCTCTTCAAATAATTTCTTTTTAACATTTGGATGTTGTGAAATATAATATATTACAAAACATAAAGTATTCGTTGTCTGTATAAATTGATAGAATAGTAATTATTAATGTTATTAATAAATTAAGTATTAATGAAAGATGGTTATATAAGGTCAAGTTAACGAAATTTTTATATTATTTAATTTGTACTGTATAATATAAGTTTTTAAATATTTTATTTAACCAGCTCACCATAATGATTATCTTTACATACCGTATCTGTAGCTAAATATGAATCATATGTAACACCCCGTATTTCTTCATCAGTCATTGGTCTTAATAATGACGGATCAACATTTATTTGAGGACAAGTTTCATATTGAGTATTGGCAATAATCATAGACGTTAAGAAATCACTTCCTAATTTCTTTGAGTCAAAGTTACTACAATTAATAATTTTTTCGATTTCTTTTCTCCTTTTTCTAATTTTTTCTTCCAATATTTTATATGCAGTATCACAATAATATTTCATTTTTTCAACACGACCTTTGATTATCGGAAAATGCTTTAAGATTTTTGGTATATATATCATTTGACAATCACTTGCAAAGTGAACTATACACTCTGCAAAGTTCTCAGCTTCAGACATCTCCTTTGTCATAGAATTTCTTTTAACTTTATGATAATGAGCTTCGATTGCAAATGATCGTTTTCCAGTTATTAATACAGATGTAAAATCATTAAAAAATCTATTAATCCAATTAGTAGCATCAAGAATTGTTACATCTTCATCGTGCTTCTTCAATTTAATCCAATAATTCATCATTTCTTCAAATAAATGATTTATTAATTTGCTAGTTTCTTCAGAATAACATGCTGTCCTGATAGGTCGTGAAATCATTTGACGATTAAATTTCCAATGTTTATAATTAACATTAAATACAATTCCTTTATTTTCAAGGTCAAAAAATTTTAAAAGTCCTCTGTTATCAGTTTTCATCATATGTTTCGTATGCTTATTTTGATCTGATGATGACGTTGGTGGATACATAAAGGAATCTGCATATTCTGCACGAGTAATTATTATTTGTCTAATACCAATCATTGTTAATTCAAATATTCCATTTTGTCCATAAATTTTAGATAATTTATAAAGATAGTCATCAATATCTAGATTACTTTTAAAAACTTCAAAAGTTCCTATTAGAGGAATTGGTATTGGACCAGGAAGAGGATTTGGACGAGTAAAATGTTTATAGTAAAAATGAACGATGTAGAAACATGTTGCTAAAAAAGTGATTTGAAAAATATCAGTCAGTTTAATATTGCTTGAAATAGTATATAAGAAATTCATGGTTATAATATATTAGACGGATAACAGTTAAGGATCATATCAGTTAAATGGATAAATTAAACGATTGTTTTAGTTAATGATTGTGTTTATAATCAATAATGTTGTTTGTTTTTCAAACCTTGTCGTAAAAATTGCTTTTTTTATATAAAAATTTCTAAATCTACACTAGTGTATGAAACACGGGTATTAAATAGGGTTAGGGTTAGGGTTAGAGGGTATTTTATACTAAAATTAAGAACCCCAAAGTGATTTTATAAGCTTTTATGACTATATATGTGTTTCATACACTAGTGTACAATTTGCAATCGTCTTTTATATATTGTTTTACTCTATTAATAAAAAAAACTTCATATATTATAACATTAATCTTCATAGTAAATCTTATTAACTGAACTTTTATCCCAACGTAGAATAAGATGCATAATGATCCTCTAAATCAATATAATGAATGTAGATCATTTCTAATAGTAATCACTTTGTAATCATATGAAATCATGTGATCGACCAGTCAGAATTGTAGATCATATGAAAATTAAAACGAAAAAAACATACCAAAAAAATTTTAAAATTTCATACCAAAATAGGTCAAAATTTCAGCATCAGCCACAACATTTATTGTGACGAATCACAATGAAATCAGATTAAAACGAAATATGAAAGTATAAATAATTGTCAAGTCATCAAAAAAATAAATTATTTCGGCTGCATTTTTTAGGATTAGGGGCTTATGTTAGAAGTTAGCTTTAGAGTAAAGTTTACATTAAACAAGTATAAATGCTTAAAAAATTAAATAGAAAGTGAGATTTCATTTTAATTAAGATCTGTGACATTTATTACCGGTACTAATAAACTCAAGCTCATTGAAGAATCTACAAATATAAACTAAACCTTAATTTACGGTTGGTAAGCCCAAATACACTACAAACACAGACAACATATAAATATTAAACCCTTTTAAAAAGCTTGGACCTATTCAACTTAAACAATTAACCATCAAAATTTATTTAAATCTTACGTAATAAAATAGTTTTGGACTATCATTTCCAGTTACTTTCTCATTAGTATAATTTCGCGTGGTCCAATATGACGTTGTTATATTTGTCTTTTAAGTAAAGTAAGTAAGGATTGAGATGATTTGGATATTATTTCATATGGGCGAATGATGCTCATTACTTGTGATATCAAAATGTGATAAGTATAATATTCCAAATTTGGATAAACATTCATACGATTTGTCACGCAGATCATTGGGTAAAATAAATTTGAGTGATCGACATCCATATGATAGGCCTATTTTAGTAAATTGCAACGGTAGGCTTTTTAATCGCCATTTTCTGGGGGTTTCTTAAAGGAAACCGAACAATTAACGAGGATATTAAATGATGTAATAATTACTATAACACAATAATGTAATCTTATAAATTGAAAATTTTCTTTTTTAAGTGTATCAATCACTTTGCCAATTAGTAATTTTAGACCGTAGGTATGATTTGATTGGACTGATGCTGGACTGGACTACAGTTATATAAAAAACCCAAAGTTCTATATTAACTGAAATATCGCAATAACTACAAAAAAGTAACCCATTATCAGCATGAAATATTCTTTACAAAGTGTATTCGTTACTGCTATTTTACCTCCTTATCCAAGAATACAGTGTTACTTTGAAAATTCAAAGAACCAAGGTAGCATGGTGTTCTTAAAGTGCCCGTTCCTAGGAACATAGTCTCTATGGATAAATGCTGATAAACAAAAAAAAAAAAAAAAAAAAGAAGCAAATTATATAAAAAACGTCGAATTAATATACCTATTCATGAAACAGTTTTCCTGATTTCATTACTTTCATATTGTTGAGCTAAATTGAGCCATTTTAACTAAATAGTAGAAAATAAGTTAACAAAACTAAACATATTGAAGTTATGTTAAAGGAACTTTCTAGTATACTAGCATACCTATTTTGTGACGATCTTTCGACGATGTTTTGCTCCAAACTTGGAAGAAAGGATAGCTTGTTAAATAAAGAACGTTTAAATTAGCCAATTAGATTTTTTTCTGATTATCTATTCCTACTTTACTATGTTTGGTAACACAAATTTTAAAAATTAATTTGATTGGTAAGATTTGATGTACAAAATTCGGGAAATCTTAATATGTGATTCGATATCACCCAAATGAGTCAAATTAGCCCATATGTGTACAGCTAAAATTGACGTTAATTCAAAGTTAGAAATGGCTTTTGCGGTGATTTTTTGTTAGTTATAAATAAGTTACCCGTGCAATTGTTTACATCAATCAATCCGACGAATGTCCTTCTGTGACGCATGAGGTTAGAGTTAAGGTTAGTTCCAATCAATTTTTGTCGGGATTTTATTTGCCAGAAAAAAAGGTTGTTAGGAAAATAATAAACTCATGCTTTTCATTGAAGAATCTATAAACCCTAATTTACGGTTGGTAAGCCTAAGCCCAAATACTCTACAAACACAGACCACATTTAAATATTAAATCCGGATCTTCTACTCTTAAAGATTCAACTTAAACAGTTAGCCATAAAATTTTTTTATATCTTGCGTAATAAAGTAGTTTTGGACGAATCATTTCCAGTTACTCTCTCATTTGTATAATTTCGCGTGGTCCAATAAGACGTTGATATATCTGTCTTCTAAGTAAAGTAAGTAGGAATTGAGATAATTTGGACATTATTTTGTACACGAAAATTGACGTTTATTCAAAGTTAGAAATGGTTTTTGCAGTGATTTTTGTTAGTGAAACGCTGACAACTTCGGAAATCGGCGAGTCTGTCGATGGATCTCGTGTAACAGGCAATGGGTTAATTTACGTCAAAAAAGCGTGTTAGATTTGGCTGAGTGGTTAGGCAGAGTAGTTTATAGAAATAATCATGTTGGTAGCAGATTAACGAATGTATAAATGTATTATGTATCAGGATAGGATATATTTGTATTATTTAATAAATCAAAGGTGGGAATTGACTGTCGTTCCCCAAGTGCTAAAATGGCCTTTATTTATAATTATTGAACTCAACTATTTACATTGCAAGTATCATCCCAATTACTAGGATCGTTAATATACCTAAGATCTGGCCTATAGCAATATCCTTAATTTCCCTCCTATCACTGATATCACCCGGATCTCTCATATCTTCAGATCTAAGGGATTGTTTATAGTTATTGTATGGGTTGTAGTGAATAACCCAGTTACACACGAGTTCATATTCCGTGCCGAAGGCACGGGATTTAAATATGAACCCGTGTGTGAAACGGGTTATTCAACACCCATATAATAACTATTTTATTGCACGGTGTCTGACGTAACAATCCCGTGCCAATAAGTAAATGAAAAAAGCACGGGTTGTCACATAAGACCAGTGTTTAAAACTCAATTTTATTTTAATACGCGGAAAAACTTAGCAATTCTTGTAAACATAATAAAAAAATCAAAAAATTATGCGCAACATGCGCAACACACAATAAAATCCGCAGATTCTAAAAAGTTTTTGCTTGCGGAATTAACTTTCAATCTGCGTTCCGCAGATTCCGCATATAGATTTTAAACACTGCATAAGACCCGTGCAATAAGACATATATGTCAGATCGGAGATCTCTGACCGGTAACCCCAAATTAGGACTTCCCGAGGTCACATGGTAGCGTGTCTGCTTCAGGTCACGTTTCCGGTTTCCCAACGCTACGTTCTTAAAAAGTACTTTAATTGTATAAATAAGTTAACAGTGTAATTGAAGTACATCAATCAATCTGACGGGAATGTTGATATTTTATGAGAAATTAAATATAAAATAGTTTAAAAATATTTATAACAGCATAAAAAAACTACATTACAAGGAATTAATTCGCAAAGATATACATTCAGGTAATATTCTAATTGATATAAAAAAAACTTTATTGTGTACTTTGTGATTTTGGATTATGTGATAAAGCTGAAAAATCCTTCATTTTTTATTCAATAGATCTGATCCCAGAAATTATCGTGAAGATTAAATTATTTAACATGATGTTCACGCAACGAACCTCAGCCAACAGCTTCACTTTAAGGGCATTTTTCCCGGTCAAGTCCAATCCAATTTGCATCTCGCATAAGAAAACCAATATCTGTGAATCTTCAAAACTTTCGATCAGGTTTGCTCCACAATATTGGTATAATAAGTCTACACTAATTCCGGTTTACAAGTGCATACGAAAATAAGTTTTTTTTTTTTTTTTTTTTTTTTTTTTTTTATAAATATTTTTTTTTTTTCCTTTTTTTTTTTCTTTTGGGCGTGGTGGGGGGATAGCTGAACACAATGTTGAGCAGAAAATTCAAAGNTCAACTATGATATAGTAGTATGAAAATTTCTTTAAGACTTTGAAATTTCTCCTTTCTTTTTGATAAAAAACTGGCTTGTTCTTGTGATGGAGCTAAAAATCAAAGAACAAAGAGATCGATGCATATCATCAGGTTACCTAAAATACTATTTCGTCAGTGATCTGCTGTCACACAGAAAGTCCGGTGACTCGCAATAATGTCCCGCCTTGTGACTTCGTTCACAAGCGGATCAATATTCACATTTATGTATATTTTAAATTTTCGATTAATTTTTAAAGCTTTGACAGCAAATAACTTTGTTCCAATTGTCCTATTTGGATGAAAAAGCTACCAAAATGTTCGTCTCGATGAGGCGATTCTAATGAGCCCAAGATCTTAAAATTTAATTACAAATTCCTGAGATCGTTAAAGATTTGTGTCACTTCATATGTTTAAGAATTGATTAACCATTTGAATGAAAAATGCTTTTAATCTCGGGATTCTGTAATTATATTTGGACGATTTTAGACTCATAAGATTCGATTCATTTAAGTCAAGTATTCTGGTAGTTGTTTCATCCAAATTGGGCCACTGGATCAAAAGTTATTCACCGTTAAGCATTTTAAATTTTTTTAATAATATTTCAATATATTACGACTAATGAACTTGGCAAATTGATCAATTCTGATCTAGCTAATTGGCATGTGATCACGTGATCATGACAATGTATTTTTTATAGTCACACCTCTACCTCTATACCACCTTGGTGATTATATGGAGAGACGACTGTATACCATAACCGGGAACATTTTGAAAGAAATTCCAAGTTACAATATGATGATTTCCTAAAATTATACCTGCTCATTAATACGTGCATGATTAAATTTTGAGGTATAGCACTAATTCAGGCGATATAGGTAGTTCAACAGTTTAATTTACATCGAAATAAAATTCATCTTTTTTAAGAACAGGAAATTAGATACCAATATTTAATAGCATCTAGGCTATCGAAGTTAAATAGTTAATGTCAGAATCTGGGTTCGTACATGGGAATTTAAACTAACACATATATGCCCAAGAATATTTCGATTAAATCTCGTTGGTCAGCATTATCACAAGATTAAAGAAGTTTTTACTTTGCTGTGATTGGCTTGTTTAATTTTGGGAGACGTTAACCAAGAAGGGGATGACGTTAACCAACGAACTAATTTTGAACTTTAATTGAAAAGGTGCCAAATCTATTGTAAAATATCAATTATCGTTATTGTAATTAGGTCTCTGAGAAAAATAGGACATCGCATGCACATACTTCAGTAAATGATTTTTTAATAAAAAATTGTAGTTCAAAATATATATTGTGGTAATTTCATATACCAAATACTTACGTAAGTATCTGAATAAGTTTAACTTCTTTTGAAATATTAAAATTTAGAAAAAAATTTGAGATCACGTATACAAAATTTGCTACACATAAAGTTCTTTCAACATACAATAACAATTGTATTATTCATGAAATATTACATTTAAAATTAGTAAAAAATAAGACCTTTACACTAACATGTGATAAGATGAAATGAGAATATTTAAAAAGTAATATTAGTAAAAACATAACTGCATTATTACACATTCAATGAAATTTTTTTTCAGCCCTAAATTTTCATATGATTATTGTAGTAACCAAATTACTGTGTGATTGATGTAACTTGATGCATGTGTAAGTTGTACATATATCGAAATAAAATTTTTGGTATACAATACGTCGCAATGGAGTTCTAAATTAATTTTATTGCTAGAGAATTCAAGGTCAATTAGTGCACCGAACGAGTCAACCTGGGTGACCCCTTTAGCTTTATTCAGACAATAAAAAACATAGATTCTGTAGGACAAAATTATCATAATAAATTTCATATGTAACACTGATTTAACGGGCAATTCGGGTTGACCTGTTAGGAGCGGATTGTTAGGCTGGAATTTCGTTATTAAGAATGAAATTTCAGTCTCCGTTCTAGTTTTAATCATTTGCACAATAAAGTATGGGATAATTGTCTTTATTTAATTTTGACGTACAACATTTGTAACTAATCATTGTTACAATTCACAAGACAAGATGTATTGAAAGCTAAACGGATTATTTGTTGCTGTGAGTTACTGTATATTTTTTTTCTAATCTAGTAATCGATTTGTAAATCAAAAATTACATTTATACCGAATTAGATTTTTGATTATCGAAGTAGTCCGTCCGTAGTGTACTCATCACAATTGAGTGTAATACCATAACATGATCAGGAAAATTCAAAATAAGGATCATTTTTTATTTAAAAAATACGACGAAAATCACACAGTATTGACATAAACAAAAAAAAGCTATGATATCAATCAAAATCAGTCTGTCTTAATTTTGATGCCGACAATGGTTGAGATGTTTTTAATACAATAGTAAATCATAAATTAATAAACGTAATACGAGAAAAAAAATCATAATAAAAAATTGCTACAGTAAACTCCTATATACAAGACCTCATCAACTTTAAAACAAGTGTTGGCAAATAGAACAATAGAACAAAAGCTTGATTTTTTGTCTTTATATATAAAAAAAAAATTTTTATTAATAATTTTGCAATTATTTAAATATAAAATATTTTTATATTTAATTAATAAACTTTAATGTTAAAAATTTACAATAGAAAAATAAAAAAAGTGAATAGAATTAGAAGCCAATAGAACAAACATAGTAAATGTGACAACCTTGTTTAAACCTATATTAGATCCATGAGTCTCTGGTATAAGTGTGAGTCTGATTAATGATGGGAAAAATGTGAATTTTATAATAACATGCACATGATATAATTTTTGGAATTTATATTTTCCCTTCGGAAGATACTATATCGGATACTTGCTCAAATTTTTATCTCAATCTTGCTCTTCTTTTAGGCCAGCAAAGTTGATTTTCGTTTTACATTACATGGGATATGAAAACATGGGTCATTCGGGCGTATTTTTTTTTAATCCACTGTAAACTATTAGAATAATGTTTACATCTAAGGTTATGCATGTTAATTTTTCATTTTGCACACAAATGAATCAAAAAATTGGGACGGCGGTCATATTTTCTCCATCAGTCAATCCTATAGGATAATCATGGGAACTTAAGGTCTTCATCGGGTTACCGCATTGGAAAAATAAATGTGAATCGAACAAAAAAAAAAAAAAAAAATTGAAAAATTGATAAAAACGGGTCGGCGGGTTATGTTCATTCATTTTTCTTTTCGGAAATTTTCGAGACGTTCGCATTCATATTCCTTAATTCTGCCCAACAATACGCTCTCTGGCCAAAATTGTATATATTTAATTTTCCTACATAAAATTTAGATTGGATAAAATGCGCATGATTGAGGAATCATGCGCACACATTAACCCATATCTATGTCTGATATTTGAGTGTTTATTCTATTTTTTTCTCCTATTCGGATCTTTTACATTTTATCAAGGTATTTGGAGGGTCTTGTAATATGACAGTTTACGGTACTTTCACAAAACTACCTTTTTTGCTCTTCCTTGAAAAATTTTATTTTATAAATTATTAACTTCTAATCGAAACATTAACATAAAAGAATTTTGTCAATCATCACATGATATTAGGGTTTTTAATTGGCTAGACTCTGATAATAGTCTCACTATGGACACCTGACCAATTAAATTCAACATAAATTAGACAAGATATTTTTCCGCTTGAAAATGCCAAGTTTGGTTGAATAAAATATTTATTTGTTTATTTATTTTGTATATCTAAAATTTTTTCATTGACACAGATGACTTGTTTCATTAACGTAAATAATAGAAAGCGAACTAATATATCATGCTTGAAGTTACACTTGACGGAATTATTATTTAATATATGCATTAAGGTTTAACTTAAGGAATTCAAGTTCAGTCATGCAGCTGCTTCAAATGCGCTGAGTTTTCACGTGTAGCACGTTTACAGATTACTCTGTACCAAATAAAGTTCGTATTTATTAGTAATCATTACTTTAATTCTCTTTTTATGCAAGTGTTACTCATTGACATTAATAAGTGATCTCATTTAAAGCAAAATATTTTCGTATATAATTTATACCCTTTAAAATTACTTGCAAAGAAATTTACACTTTGCTTGTCTTTATTTATGTAACTAATCTGATGAGAATGAGTTCAAAAGTTTAAATTACAATATTAAATTGAATTTAGGTTCTACTAATAATTAGAAAATTCATTTTTAATACGGCTACTGAATTTGATTTTATATTAGCGGGATTTTTTTGCAGTATAGGTAACCCAATAATAAATTATTATGAATTATTATAAATTACAGTGAAACTTCCCTAAATGTAACATCAAATTCTAGTTCAAAGATATACCTATCTATATAAATAACAAATATTCTTATTTGATATGTTATCATAAGTCCGATCCCTACAACTTGAACTTAGAAAGGTTTGACTGTAATTGATTGTTAAATATGGGCACTTATATTACAAGAAATTCTATTAATATAATCGCTTTTTCTAAAATGATTACTGCCTAAATACATTTTAATAATCATAAGGTATAAACTAGTGATGCAGGCGGAACTGTTCCAGTGAACCGTACGACACATAGCAAGTTACGGTTACGGTTACGGCAAAAGCCGTATGAATCCCAAATGCCATATGAATCCCAAATACCGTATGAATCCCAAATACCGTATGAATTCAAAATGCCGTATGAATTCAAATTTGATATCTATCGCTATGGATATATGGCCGATTACTATATTTAATATATTGTATAATTAATCAGATACGTGTTATCATGATAAATGTAATATGTAATAAATATGTAATAAGTAATTAATCAATCTTAGCATCACTGATGTAATAAAAATAATATATTAACCACCTTTTTGAAATTATTGTCTATTAACGAAAGTCGTTACCACAATGAATACAAGAAACGATATTTTAAATAATTTGCCATTATCAGAATTACATTATAATATCAATCAACTTTTTACTTGTCAATCGTCCACTTCTGAACAATTATTAAAACCTCACCAAGAGCAAAATGAAATTGTTACATCTCAAGAAATCGAAGATTGCCAAAATAACTCATCCGAAGAAGAAAATTTTCGACCCAATCAACCTAAGAAAAGATGTCGAGGTGGTGGACCTAAAAGAGATCCGGTTTGGGATGATTTTAATACTGGAGATTCCTTAGGTGATGGACATTATGGAGCTAGCTGCAAATATTGTTCAACTGTATGGAATCGTGAAAAGCCACAGACACTTAAGCGACATTTAGCAAGAGAATGTGCAGAAGTTCCTTATGAAATTAAAGAAATCTGGCGAGATAATATGGCAATGGAAGAAAAAACAATTAGAAGGCGAAATAAAACTGAAATTAAATCAGGATCTTCAAAAATAATATCAGAAGAAAAGCAGCGACAAATTGATAAGGCTATTTTAAAGGGATGGGTGTGTGCCGGAATTCCCTTTGAGACCATTGATAACCCTTTCATAATTGATATGTTCAAAACTTTAAATGCTGAATATAATCCTCCATCACGATATACTCTTTCTGAACGTATTCTTGATGAAGAAGTGGCCAAAGTTGAAAGGTTAATTAACAACGAGTTAGAAGATGAGATGAATCTAACTTTAAGTAAATAATTTATATACTGTATTAATTTTTTACACTTGATATTTTTTAGTAATTAATAATATGCATTTTTTTTATGTAGCACTTGACGGATGGACGGCACCAACAGGAGCATCGTTTTATAATTATATAATTACAACTCCTAGTCGCCGAGAGCATTTGTTTCAAATTAAAGACTATTCAACTATTTCACAAACTGGAGACTTTCTGGCTGAGGAAATAGATAATGTTTTAAATGAAATTGGAGTAGAAAAATTTGCCGCAGTTGTTACTGATCATGGTTCTAATGTAAGACGAGCAAGACGATTAGTTAATGAGCAATATAATTTCATACTTAATATACGATGTGGTGCGCATGCTGTTAACTTAATATCATCAGATTTATCTGAGACAGATGAAATTAAAAACTTAATTAAACAATGTGGAATGATAGTAAATTTTTTCCATCACTCTTCAATAGCTAATGGATATTTAAAAAAAGGATTAACAATTATGAATATTGAAGGAGGCGAGCTTAAAACTTATTGTAAAACACGATGGGGCTCTTTGTATATGACTGTAGATTCTCTTATTCGTATGCAGCCAGTATTTGATTGGGTAAATTCACAATATACATTAAAAATTTATTTAACACAAATATTTTTAAATTAATATATATATTTTTTAATATATTTTAGCTTATCAACAATTATGCGACTGCAATTTCTAACAAGATAGTTTTCGATTTAATTCAAAATCATGAATTTTTCAATCAGTGCCGCCATATATCAGCAATTTTAAAACCTATAAAGGATATGATCAATCAATTGGAAAGTCGACATGCAACTATTGCTGATTGCTATGTAGCATTAATTAAAATTGCAGCAGCTATAAACCGTCTTCCGGATGCTAACTTGTTTAAATCTAAAGCAGTGAATATTTATAATTTACGGTTTAAGGAGTTTGCTACACCATTATATCAGCTTGCATACTACTTGCATCCACTATATCAAGGTATATATCAGATATATAATTGATTATATACATATATATATATATATATATATACATATGTATTAATTTATTTTAATTAATTCTATATATTACATTTTAGGTACTGGATTAAAGCGAGGTCAATTTAACCAAATTAGCGAAACTGCAGCTGCAATGTGGCAAGAACTGGGTTATGATGAAGCATCATGTGTAGATCTACTAATGGAACTTCGTGCCTATAAACGTAAAGAAAAACCTTATACTCAAACATTTAAAAAGGAAAGAGAATCGCCTTTAAACTGGTGGCTTAGTATTGATGCTCAAAAAGATGCATTAGCTGAACTAGCTATCAAAATCTTTTCTATTCCCCCATCACAAGCTGTATGTGAGCGAAATTTTTCGACCTTAAAGTGGATCTTTGGAGATCGCAGAACAAGACTTAACATTTTTCGTTTAGAAGCAATGGCAAAAATTCGAGCATTTTGCTATACAAACATTAAAAGTGAATTAAATTTCTATGGCAAAGAATTGCTGGAATGTGATCTTAGAGATAGTGTAAATGGATCAACAGTTAATTCTAGCCAATTAGAATTTGAGCAATCTGAAGAATTTTCGAATTCTTTCAACCCTATTTCTGGATCATGCAATACCAATATGCAATTGGATGATATGGATGGAACTAACTTGTTAATCGAAGAAATAATTGATCTTTCAAATCCAGCCTTCGTTGGGAATAACAATTCATTTATTGAAAATCAGAATATAGTAGTAAACCATAACACTCAACGAGTAGGTTCAGGAAATCTTAATTACAATCCAGCAAATCTAGTAGCTCGAATTTTTAATGAAGAAAATATTGAATAACAAATGAACAGTTAAAATATTTATACTGTAATTCCTGTGATTTCGTTAATGTTGCGAATAAGCAAAAGAACAAATGCAGTATTATAGGATTGTAAAAAAAACTAGTTGCGAATGATTTTTTTTAAATTATGAAAATTAAATTGGATATTAAATCGGTATTAGCAAAATTTTCAATAGAATAGCAAATATGTAATGAATATATATATCGATACTGTATTTGCCATTTGCTATTATGTTTATAATAAATAAAAATTTGTCGTTGTGATAAATGACCCAAATACTACATAGATTATTTACCATTCCTACAATACATTGGTACGATTTATTTTAATAAATTTTCAGGAGTTGTAATTTAGTACGAAAGTGCATTCAAGTTATATATCAAATAAATACGCAGCAGTATTTACAATATAATAAGGTTACGGCAAGTTACGGTATATAAAATTGAGTTACGGCATATATAAAAGTTATAACTCGAATAATTTTATCGGCGCATACGCAAGTTATAGCACGCCGTAATTTAAAACAAAAAGTTATGACTAGTTATAACTCAGTTACGATATGGGGCATCCCAATTTCTCGAGTTCCGCCTGCATCACTAGTATAAACCAAAGTTTGGTAGTAAAATTTGCTGAATCACGTTTCATATTTAGTTGCATACTAGTATCGATTTGCGCAACAGAAACATTTTATTGATCATGCAAGCTATACAAACTCTGCCTCAAGTTTAATACGTCATCAATGGTAATATTTTCGCTCTGTTTCGAAAGTAAAGAACACTCTTCAGTAATGTTACATCCGTCCTGTTCCAAGAGTGAAGGAGAGCGCATACTACTAGCAGTTGTTTTTCTGTACTGCTCAAAAACTGAAGATGGTGAATATGCATTTTCAGTAGTAATAGAAGATGTATCGTTAATAATTCTTTCATACTCCAAGGGTAGAGATAATTCATTCACGGGAATCCCTCTAGATTTTATTGAAGGGTTCATTTTCTAATTCTAAACTTCCTTAAAATATTCCATCGTTTATGTTTCCCAGAACTATTTGAATGAACAATTAACTCTCTGTTATTTGTGTAAGCATCGTTAAGCAAATCTTCTAATTTTTTATTAATAATCTCAGTATTAGGTCTTTTTTTCGATTTACACAAATCTTCCATATTGAAGTTGTTTTAATATTAATAGGAATAAGTTTTATTAATTTTTGGAAGTTGTCATACGCATAAATATCTCTGAGCATATCCTCCATTTTTTTCATAATTATTCCAGCTTCTGGTCTTTTGTCTGGGTCCTTATCCCAGCACTTGATCATCAAATCTACATACTCAGGTGGAGTCCCATTAATGATTCTCGGTCTTTTTCCTTTAATAATCTCTAAGGGAAGTTGGTATTTATCCATATTTTGATCGTAAAAGGGTGGCATTCCTGATGCGATTTCCCACATGATAATTCCTAAACTATATATATCAGATTTTTTTGTATATGGTTTTCCTTCAAATATTTCAGGAGCAATATAAGGAGGAACTCCATAAAAAGTACCTTTTTGGTGAATCATAAGATTTAGAATTTCTCAATAATTTACACAAACCAAAATCGCTAAGTACACAATGAATTTTATTCTTATCAATCAAGATTTTTCCAGAATGTAAATCTTGATGAATAAAGTTTTGATTGTGTAATTTTCTGATACTGTTGGAAATATATCGAACCAATTTATATTTAATTTTCCAGGATAAATCGGGGTTTTCTTTAAGAAAACTACGTAAGTCGCTATCCATTTTTTGAAGAACGAGCATAAATTTTTGTGTTTTTGGCTCTCTAGTCAAACCATAACATTTTACATGGGTTTGAGAATAAAATTGCTCAGAAGTAAAGCTTGCTTTAATCTAAATGCAAAAAAAAAAGGTCAATAAATAAGATTGTATTATAAATATTTGTTTACTACAAAGACTCACATATTATTACCTCACTATGACACTTGTCTGAATTTTCTAAAGTTTTAAGAATATAAATGCCTGGACCACCCCTTTTTAATTTCTGTTGTTCTTTATCCCATGTAAATGGCCCATTTTTCCACGTTGCAGTATATCTGTGGAATTACAACTGTGAGCTATAGGTACAATATTTATAAAATTTTTAAAAGGAATCCATTCGGCTATATGTGATGGTGATACTGTGTTACGTTGACTTTCTCGAATTAATTCATCAAATACTTTATCACCTGTCGTCCATTCGCGCTTTTCTAAATAATTACGGATACAATACTCGCAATAATTAGTAGCAATAACGTCGGTATTACAATATACACATCTCCGCCTTATTTCGACTTTTTCAATAATATTCTGAGCATCTTTTATTTCTGATAGATCAGATATTAAATAAGCCTTTTCATTGGTTTTTAATAAAGGATCGTTAATAACTCCATTACAAAGGGCTTTAAAGTACTGAGGGCCTACAAGTTTTGGAAACCTTTTTAAATCTACTATTACTCTTAGCCGACAGTCTGATATCATATCTATTCGAAGTTTAGAGTCATTTATGTACTTCATTTTTTCACATTCAATTATTGATCATTTTTACCACAAAGATTATATTATTTACGTATAGATTTTATTTTACTCTTCGATACCAAATATATATATATATATATTTACAAATACTGCGACCATTATTTACAGTATTTAAACATAAATAAATTAAAAACCTTTCACAATGCAAATTTAATATATTAATTATATAATTGACTTTTGAAGTCACATTTAATAAGATGAAACCTTCAATTTTGCACATTATACATGTGACGGTGTCACTTTAAATTTCGTTTTGGATCATTTAAATGAAATATGTGGCTCTACATTTTTGTTTTATTTATTTATTTATTTATTTATTTATTTATTTATTGATTTATTTATTTATTTATTTATTTATTTATTTGAATCAAGCTGAATGGCGACAAAAGATCATTTCTAGATTATAAAACATTTGAAACACTTGGAGCTCTATTCAAATTTCAATTTTTGGCCGTAGAAACTATCAGATGATCTGGATATAAATCAGAGATGGCACCAAAACCTTTTTTGGCGGTTCCGAAAGTTTCGGGTTTCGGATTATAGCTTCCGAAACCTTATCCGAAACTCGAAACCTCAACCGAAACCCGAAACCTCGTCCGAAACCCGAAACCTCAACCGAAACCCCGAAACTGCCAAAACATTAATTAATTTATTTGTTTATTCTCTCCAAAGTTGGCGCCGAAAACCTTTTGTGCTAAATCCGAAAGTTTCAGGCCTCGGATATAACTGCCGAAACCTTAACCGAAACTCGAAACCTCACCCAGCACCTGAAGCCTCATTCGAAACCCGAAACCTCACCTGAACACCAAAAACTATCCAAACTCCATATACATTTATTGCATTAATGTATTATATATATCTTTCAAATGCACTGATGTATGCTATGCATCTCTTCAATATACATTAATCGCATTGCTGTATGTTATATATCTCCTTAAAGAATACAATAAAATTTGAATATCCAGCGCTATTTGAGCCGGAATACATGCGTGAAGTCCTTTTTGTTGTTATGATTCACAGGTATAACATGAAAGGTGTAATTCCGGAGTTTATATTCTGACAATCAAGATTGCTTTTGCCAAGCATCAGTATTTTTACTTACTACGTAAAAACTGGATACAATATCAAGTAATAATAAATAACTAGCATCACCCGGTGTGAAACTTGTCAACATCATAAATTTAATGTATTTTAAATAAGAACATGATTTTAATATTTCGTTTGTTTATTATATTATTTAATAGGTCGATGTAAATAAATTACACTTTAAACTTACACTGGCTTTCAGTTTTTTGTAAGCATATACTGTAATAATAATTATTATATTATATATATGGGCTGCCGTCAATAGAAATCAGGCAGATTAACATTCTAAAAAAAATTAATGCCTTAACTTTCACAGCTCATAGCTCGGTGATTTTCGAAGCTATTAACATTATTTAGTAGTCAAAAGAAAGCTTAGGTCTTAGGCTTTCTTTTGACTATTATATGATAATAATAGCTTCAAAATTCATCGAGCTATGAGCTGTAAAAGTTATGGCATTAATTTTTTTCTGAATGTTGATCTGCCTGATTTCTATTGACGGCAGCCCATATGAATACATACTTGTACAGTAAGCATTTATTTTATTTTTCTTTTACATACTTTACTAGAGATGGGTTTCATGCGTGCGCATGATTCCTTAATTGTGCGCATTAATGCGCATTCATGCGCATGTTATTATAAAATGCGCATTTTCCCCATCTCTATGCTTTACACGATACGGAATACAATAAGAAAAGCACAAGTTGAACGCTGCATGATAAAAGGATTATTATATACTATTATTGTTCTGAGTCATTTCTGAATTTGCTTCCATTCTGAATTGAAACGTGTTCTTTCTCGATTCTCACAGATCATGAGACCATAGAATAATTACACTTATTAATAATTACATTTATATTTGCAATGATCTTTTTCATTGATATTTATAAAGATAATTCTTATATTGTTTCATCTTTTTTTTTTTATACGCTTTATTGAGCAAGCATGTGACTTCGTGACTCGTGAAATTCGTTATAATGAATGTTTAAATACTAAAAAATTCTGATCTTCAGTGTAACCCGAAATTCAAGCTAAACCTTTAAGGTTCTTTATATTAACGTAACAGAAGGACTGCTCATGCCTAAACAAGATAGGAATAACTTGTGGATGTAAGTTTGTTATGTCGAAAATTTTACGAAATAATCTGTGCTACCACAAGGCTGAGCATGACGGTCATGAAAAAACCTGGAAAAGATAAATTTGGTTTTTTTTTAAAAAAAAAAATAGTAATTATCTTCTTATTAGATTCGGGTTAGACAAGACACCTGACCAGATTCCTGCTGTTGCCGAACAACAAATGCGATGTGTTCTACGTGAGGAATGCAAAAATTATTAATTACATTGTTAAAATATATATGAATATTCGAATGTATTCCTTTAATGGATTAAAAGTTAGCATTTAATATTTAGTGATTCATTTTTATTCGCGTTTATTTATTTATTTATTTTTTTTTTAATTTTTTTACTTTATTATTACTATTATTTTCGCTTTTCTTTTTTTATTAATTGATAAATGGATAGCGGTTCTAAATGACAAATGACATTCACGAATAACACATGCCAATTGAGAATCAACATAAATTCAGAAATGATGCGGAACATAATATTAACACATGCCAATTGAAAATCAATATGATCTTCATTAACTCATAGTTACGATTACATGGATTTTGTATTACCGTTTTGGTTCTTATTTTGGTTATATGTGACCAGTTTGTATTAGATGAGTCGATCGATAACTCTTTTGATTTATGATCAGCGTTATCTTTTTCCTAAATGTGGGGGTGAATTGTTACACGAGAAATATGTCGTTTTATATATTATCCCTTAAACCGTATTCCAGGCAAATTTGCCTGGAATTTTTAGAAATATTTACAATTTTTTAAATAAAATAAAATTTTATTAAGAATATAGGGTATACTCTATTTATAGAATATTTTCTTTAAAATATATTTTATAAACTTTATTATGAAAATTTTTTAAAGTTATTAATAACCTTTAAAGTAATAAAAGTTTAAAGTTTTTATTTTAAAATTTTTACTATAAAATTTTTCTTTAGATTTTCTTAAATTTTATATGTTCCCGTCTATAAAAAAAATTTTTACTTCTAATACAAGTCTTAATTTTTACAAGTAAATCACAAATGTTGCAATAATAAAAGTTGTAATCCTTTTTATAAACTACAATATATATTAAAAACAAGAGGCTAGAGATAATATTTATAGAGTTCGCCAAGAATTAGTAAATAATTTTTTTGGCTAAAATTTTTTTCAAAATTTGTCTATTTTTAGCTTATAAACAACTTAAACTTTTTTTCTTATATAATATAAAATTAAATACTACTATAATATAATCTTTATTTTTAAATATTATCAAAAAAAATTTTAATTAAATATTTTAAATTTTAAAAAAAGTAGATCATAAGTATATTTATAGCAATTTTCCAGGCAAATTTGCCTGGAATTGCTTACAGTTTAAGGGATACTTTATATGCACTGCACGAACGATCGGACCCTGAGTGTAAGTAATGTGCCAAAGTGCCAACTCACACATTTCGTGATAAAATATGTGTAAAACATAACATAATTGCACCTTATTTTAGGTTTCTCGACGTTTTATGAGCTTGTCATCTTGGACTTTTGCGCTTACTTTTGAGAGGTTTGTCAATTTCACTTTTACTGCGTCAGATTTTTTACAGGTCTGATGAAATGATACTCTATGATCGTCAAAAACACAACGAAAAGTTGTAACAAAAGCGATAACAGAGATTTGGTGATCATTTCTATATTAATCTTTAAGTTTAAATAATAAAATGAAAATTGATCTTTGTACATACCAGTTAGTAAACCTGATATCAAAAAACTTATGATGTAATAATTGAAAAATTAAAAATTCGATGTGAAAAATTGTAAAAATAAAATAACCTTTTTTATTGTTTATTAATTTAATGAACGATAAATAGTAATTAATGTAAATGATTGAAGAATTAATAATTGAAGGTGAAAATATTATGCGAGACTTACAATAAAGTTAATAAATATATCAAAAAAACCGATATTTGATTCGCAAGAAAGTGATTTTTTTTGTTATTTAACTCATAGTTACGATTACATGGATTTTATATTACTGTTTTGTTTCTTATTTTGGTTATATGTGACCAATTTGTATTAGATGAGTCGATCGATTACCTAAAGGTGGGGTGAATTGTTACACGGTAAATAAATTGTTTTATTTATAACACTTTATGTGCACTGCACGAACGAATGGATCCTGAGTGTAAGTGATGTGCCAGAGTGCCAACTCACATATTTCATGATAAAATAGGTTAAAACATAACATAATTGCGCTTTATTTTAGGTTTCTCAACATTTTACAAGCTTGCCATCTTTGACTCTTGCGCCTACTTTTGAGATATTTGTCAATTTCACTTTTACTGCGTCGAATCTTTTACCGCCTAATTAAATAATAATCTATGATCGTCAAATTCACAGTGAAAAATTGTAGCGAAAGCAATAACTGAGGGTTGGTGATCATTTCTATATTAATCTTTAAGCCTAAATAGATACATACGTGCCGGTAAATAAACCTGAATCAAAAAATATGATGTAATAAAAAATATCAAAAATTAAATGTGAAAGCATATACTGTAATGCAAAATTTACGATTAAAGTTAGTACATATTAACAAGAATATGACCATTTTTGCCATTTAATTAATAAACGATAAATAATTAATGTAAATAATTTTGAATTAATAATTAAATGTGAAAAAGTTATGCAAAACTTACAATTAAAGTTAATATATTAAATAGAGCTTGTACCCGTATAAGTGTTACCTGGGTAACCCGGTTAACACCTGTCAACCGGGTCATAGCTATCGTTAACCGGGTGACCCAGATAAGCATGATAATGTGACATACAAACGTATGTACAGTACGTATGTCCGTTGGGAGTGAGGACATTTTAAATATTATTATTTAAACCCAGTATATTTTCTGACGACCTCTAGCTGTTGGAGAATAAACTGATTATGTTATGGCTATTATCATAATTCTCGGTGCACCTGTAAAATTTGCCGAATGATTTTTAGGCTGGTTAAACTTATATATTAAATTTTATACATAAAAATTAAATAAATTTATCAGTTAACATTATCATTATACGTAGTTTTTTTTAAAAAAATGCATATAAGAGAATTTATGAGTTTGCATCAACCAATCAAAACAAACCGGGTTACCCGGATTATTAAGATGACCCAGTTTATAATGTTGTAAACGGGTGAGTAACCCGGAGCTTAAATTTTTTAACGGGTACAACCTCTAAAAAATTTACATACCATTAAGAGCTACCTCAATTTTGCATTAGCTAATCAAACAAACCGGGTCAACCGGGTCACCCGGGTAACCCAGATTTTTTAAAACAATCCGGTTTGTGACCCGGTAATAATCTGGTAAACGGGCGGGTTATCCGGAATTTGAAATTTATTTCGGGTACAACCTCTAATATTAAAAGCCAATAATTAATTCGCAAGAATGTTAAACCACATGTAATAGTTCTACAAACAGCTAAATAAATCAAACAATTAAACTGATAATCTTCCACGATAACACTATAATTACAATAAGTAGCTGCACGACGCAGTCGTGCTAAACCGGGAATGGATGATAAACTGTATAAATGAAAAATAACACCTAGGGGCCCTATAAGTAAAATGTACAGTTGGTGGCAGAATGGCACGGGTTTTGCTGGCATACGTAAGAGACTTGGATTGGCACGGATTTTTGGCCTGTGGTGGACCATATACCCGTACTAATTGGACTGTTAATGACTCGGGTTTTGCAACACTTTACTAGTCCAAATGGCAAGAGTTTTGCATGGGTAATTAACGTGAATTAACGTGCAATACCACTGTGATAAAAAAAACACATACAAGTAGATTACATAAATTTATATCAACGATCAATATAATATGAACGAACTAATTGCACATGTATTAACCCAGAGCAATTTCATTAGCGAAATTATGAGATATCACAATTTTTTTTTAAAAAAATCGTATATTGACCTTTTACTCATTCATGAAACATACAACATGTACCACTATTGACACATATCATTCCATGAAATGGAGATGCCATTACATATAACATGACATAATGTGCTACCTCCTGTCGTAATTTCTGTACTACTGTTTACCGTGCCATTCGGTACGATGCACCTATACATATCACTCCGACCGTGTCATTTTGTGTATTCCTGGCACCAACCCGTACCACACCCCGGACCACTTTTTTTATAGGGGGCATTATCCGAATAATAACCAGGATTAAACTTAATTTGATCAAAATTCAGAACACTTTTAGGAGTTATTTCGCATTTATACGAAAAGTCTAATTTAGTAATGTTGAATAACTCCGATATAGATAGTTATATTTTGTATCGAATTCAAATATTTACAACTGATTTGCAAATTAGTGGGATTATTATTTTTTGATAATAAAATTTTCGGCCAGTATATTGAAATGATATACTAGACAAAAATTGTATTATCAAAACCTATATTTTTATTACCAAAATTTACTGTAATTTCAATAATTATATTAAATCCGCTATTATTTTCGCATTAGGGTGAAACCTGCGTTGCGAGGTGGTAAATCCGCTTTGCATATTTTAAATTCTAGTACATAATAAAAAAAGAGATCACAGCATATTTAGTTAATGCATTTCCGAAAGACAATAATAAAAAGACTTTTTTATCATATACTTTATTCAAAAAAAAAACTGATAAAGGTTAAACAATTCTCATACGATAAATAAATATAGTACAAAGAGATGCAGAATTTCAAATTTCGATACGTTTAATGCATTGTCCAATCAATTATGAGATTTTGCGGACATACATCACTAAAATGCTTATAAACCATACACCATACACTTCATATATATCACTCTGTTCCCCTGGTATAAATAAACTCTATAAATATCACACCATTTAAAAAAACCCCCCTCGCACGCACTCAAAAATACCTTGTTATTATAAATTATTTTATTGTTAATCGATACTGCTTCTAATTTCGTTTTATTATTATTATTAAATAGTTTGTTGATCTGCATAATAAAAAAATTTTTACTTATTTCGTCAAATAGGAGTCTCTAAACACCCCCATTTCATTTTCCGATTTCAAAATTTTGATACACAAATAAGGTTTTTTAAACTATTATTTATTTCAGAAATACACCTAGATCTCTTTGTCTGGCCACTAATGATACCTGACGAATACGTAAGTTAGAATAGAATGTACAATGTACAAACTTCATGCATAAATCATTTTTTTATATTAATAACAATATAGGGTTACTTTATTTGATTGATGCATTATAATATAAATATCTTATCCGGATATAACCGTTATTCTTTTATTGAATAGGATCCTGTTATTAGATTTTGTTAAAGGTTACAACCCTTTCGGATAAAGAGTTATCCGGGTACGAGCACTAATAATCACAATATGGTATTATAATGATCGGTAAGTTATATACATTTTCAGTAAACAGGAAATACTACGTTGAATTTTCTGATTGGTCAATAGAGTGACGGTGTTATGCCTAATTTAGAAAATTTTTAATATTTGTTTATTTTTTTTATTATTTTTTTTTGTATTACGGAGTCGGTAAGCCACATCGATTATAGAATTTGAGATCGGATTATCATTAGTCACTGACTAATAGAAAAAGTCGTTGACTAACGAAGGAAGTTTTTAACTACTGAAAAAGTCAATGACTATTAGAAAAAGTTTCGAACTAACAAAGTAAAAAGAAAGTATAAAATGATACATTCCTAGTAGTTTGGGAGAGGGTGTGAGTTATAGTTTAGATAATTCGTAATATCTTTTACCATCTTTTACTTAAATAATGATAATAGTATAACGATATTATTAGTTTTAGTTAGTATCATTTGTACTATCTTCCTTATAATTTTCTTATCGTAATAAAAAAAATCCGATTCTTCGATAAATTACCTTTTTATATATCTTTGCATAAAATTTCTAAAATATTTTCAAAAAAAATAATAATAAATTAAAATTCTTTACCGAACGTAACTCTATACTATAAAACCCACGTATACTTATTTTGATAACTATCGTTGGATCTTGTCGTACAAACCTATATCAAATAGCCATCGGTAGTTACAACGGACGGACGATTGTGTTCAATATAATAGTTTTTTTGGCTAAGCCGACTAAGCTGATAAAATTTTATCGGCTTGGTTGGTCGAAAAATTTTGATCGACCAGGATCACTATTAGGTGATAGTATAATTTAGGCCGAGTTGATAGTGCTAGTAAACAAATGACGTGTTGCATGATTTCACGTGATATGATGATCACTGGGTTTATCGTTCTTGTCGGAAAAAGTGCATTCAATAAAACCTAGTGTCGGAGAAAAGTCAAATTAGAAATATGTCATGTAAGATAAATGTCTTGTCGAAAATATGAGATGTCAAGGAAAGGGGATGTCGAAAACATGGTATGTCGAGGAAAGATTCTGTCAACAAAAAGTGCTGTAGGTGAACATTCTGTCGGAGATATAGTGTCGGAAAAATGAGCTGGCGGGGAACTAACTTTCGGGGAATCATACCGTAATCCATATAATAGCTGTTACTTGTAACAACTTTGCGTTTAGCTAATAATAATACAGTCGACCCTCCATTAATGCACGCTGTTGGGGGAAATGTGCAATTATAGAGGTGTGCACTTGTGGAGGTTTAAGTCCGAACTTCAATATATTTTCTGACCATTCTTATAAAATAGTGTGCATTTATAGAGGCAAAATCACGTTGATGTGCATTAATGGAGGGTGAATTAATGAAGGGTCGACTGAACATGTAACGTCTATTACAATTAGATTTATTTTACTTAAATGTCTTTATCTGTTATACTCACACACTGAAATTAATTCGAATAAAATAAAATTAAAAATTCAGGAGTGTGAATCATTTAAACATCTTAACAAAACGCTCATTATGCTTACATACTAAATTAACACGAATAAAATATATTAATATTCACGAATTTGAATAAATATATAGCTAAAGTGCACTTTATACTTACTAACTAAATTAATTTGAATAAACGAGTTGAATTTTATGAACTATAATAGCTTATCTTTGAATGCATAATATTATTTTTATACTCACTCCCTAAGTTAGCGCGAATAATACGAAATCAAATTGCATAAACTTGAATATCTTATTTTATAATAGGCAAATACTTAGAATGATAAATTCTTATATTTTGCTTACAAAATACTGTAAATTAACGTGAATAAAGTAAAAATTTAATATTCTTAAATTTTGATTGTTTTATTTTAAGATTATAGATTAATGAATAGCTTTATACTCACTCACTAAATTAATGCTAATTAATAAATATTAATAAACTTGAATGCATAAATTTATAAATATTCCTTATACTCACTCACTAAATTAGCATTATTATGAACTAAATGTCATGAATACTTTATAGAAATACTTTGAATAATGAATGCTCTTATGCTGCACTTACAAACTAAATTAACGCAAAGTAAAAATAATTATGAATTTAGTAGCCTATTTTAAATTCATAGATTAATAAATGTCGGGGATAATGCTGAAATCTGATTGATCTTCCATATAAACAAACCTGAGGTGCGTCACTAATCATTATAGAACCCTATCTAAAAAATTTCACTGTTAGTGTTAAGCGTTAGTAATGTTTATGCGGAAGATCATGTGATCACGTGAATTTCACATCATCCGATTTCAGCATCATCCTCGACAATAAATATCCTTTATACTCACTAGCTAAATTAATGAATTTAAAATAAAAATAAGTATAAATGAACTTGAATAAGTATATTGATAATTATTATTCTTTATACTTACTCACTAGATTAACATGATAAAATGATTTGGGTTAAATGAAAAATATCATGAATTATAATTTTAATATTAATAGTCGATAATTATACATGGTACTTACCCCTAAAAGATAATTTGTTGAGAAAATAATTGAATTTAAAAATATATTTCAACGGAAATAACATACTTCTCAATCCAATATTCAAATTCGCAATAATTTTCTTTAACACATGTCCCGTATCTATAACACATGGCGGTTTTGAAAATTCCCATTGAATTACCTGCTTCGGCTGATTTTTTAAAATATGTAAATGCTTGATGTTTATCCATCTTAACCCCAATTCTTAAATAATAACAATGACCAACTTGATACATTCCGTTAGAGTTATTCATATCTGCAGATTTTTGATAATAAGTAAATGCCATGTTTTCATCCTTATCAACACCAATTCCATATTCATAACAATAAGCAAGCCAGAATATTTCGTATCTACAACCAAGCCAGAATATTCCAATAGAACTATCAGTAGGCCGATATGCATCACGTGTATAATTTCGAAGCATTAACCAAAAAGGGTTTATATCGAATCTTAATAAAGCCGTTTCGAGGTTACAAGTCAATTCACTCCGTCGAATTGAGTGACGAAAAGGATTATTAAAGTTACAAGTCGAATTCAAAGATAAGTATAATTTCGGTATTCGCAAAAATAGGATTTATTTCATAATAATAAGGGAAGTCTTTATTTATATCGATAGGAGAATTTTTTTTTATTAAATAATGATAGAACTTAATTATTCTTTGGGCCTTGAACTTGAGGCCTTTATATGCATTTAAAGTTTTAACTACGTTACTTATCTATTACTACGTTACTTAACTGCCACTACGTTAATACTACGCTGGCTTACGACTTTCTCATTGATCATGCAACTTCTACTACGTTACATAGTGGGCTTTTCTAACTTTCAATGCCCATCAAGTTTAAACGACTACGTCACGTAGCCATCCCCATGCCTTAAGGTGGCCGAAATAATATTCACGTGCTTAAGCCACCAAACCACCCTTCGTTACCATTTTAGTATGAATTATTTACATCGGGGAATAATACATATAAGGAAATTAATTTTAAAATTTTTTTAACTCGTTACACTGCCTTCTTGTCATCATTTGCAACGTATTTATAAGATATTGGTCATGCAACGATTAATATCATGAAATTTGTTTTGTCGGAGCAAATGATTGGCTGACACGTGCCGCTACGCGGCACGTTTCAACCAATCATTTGTTCTGAAACCGCATAAGTCTGGACATCCTATTCCGCATGATCCAATATCGATGTTATCGTGTAATTATGATCATGATTTAAAAGTTGTGATTGGCTAACTGAGTTTTAATTTGGGATTGTTGTGCTTACGTAATAACATACAAAAAATAACAATAAGAAATTTTTTCATGATCATAAGTGTTTGCACGACAATAATAAAATATTGTCCATTTTTCCCCGTAACATATTTTAAACTTATACTGGCTTTTCAGTTTTTTGTAAGTATATAATAAGAATTGTTGCATCTGATGCTGAAAACGGCTGATGCTGAAATTTCGACCTATTTTGATACAAATTTCTTAAAAATATTTGGGGTAATTTTGTCCGCTTTTTTTTTTTAGGGTTGGGTTAGGGTTAGGGATAGAATTTATTATTAAAGAGTAATGGGGGTGGTCAATAGAAATCAAGCAAATTTATCTAATAAATTTGCTTGGTTTCTATTGACCACCCCCATATTTGGATTTTAGCAAGGAATATATTTTCCGATCGCGACCCCAAATTTCAGCATCAGCCGTTTTCAGCATCAGCAGCGACACTTATTAATAATTACATTTATATTTGCAATGATCTTTTTAATTGATATTTATAAAGATAATTATTTTATTGCTTCATCTTTTTTTTTTATACACATTATTGAACAAGGATATGACTTCGTGGATTGTGAAATTCGTTAAATGAATGTCTAAATACTAAAAAATTCTGATCTTCAGTATAACCCGAAATTCAAGCTAAACCTTTAAGGTTCTTTATATTGGCGTAACAGAAGAACTGCTCATGCCTAAACAAGATAGGAATAACTTGGGGATGCAAGTTTGTTATGTCGAAAATTTTACGAAATAATCTGTGCTACCACCAGGCTGAGCGTGACGGTCGTGAAAAAACCTGGAAAAGATAAATTTTTTTTTAAAAAAAATAATAATTTAGTAGTTATCTTTATATTAGATTCGGGTTAGACAAGACACCCGACCAGATTCCCGCTGTTGCTGAAAAACAATTGTGGATGTGTTCTACGCGGGGAATGCAAAATTATTAATTACATTGATAAAGTTAAATATGAATATTCGAATGTATTCCTTTAATGTATGAAAAGTTAGCATTTAAGATTTAGTGCTTTATTTTTATTCGCGTTTATCTATTTATTTATTTATTTTTTTAATGTTTTTACTTTATTATTATTATTATTATTTTTTTTTTTTTTTTTTATTAATTGATAAATGGATAGCGGTTCTAAAATGACAAATGACATTTCACGATTCACGAATAACAATTCCAATTGAGAATAAACATAAATTCGGAAATGATGCGGAACCTTCCAATTGAGAATCAACATAAATTCAGAAATGATGCGGAACATTATAATAATAAGGGGTTTCAGAATTAAGACGTATTTATTATCAAATAAGAGATGTACAAATCTTACTTATTTTTTAATTAAAATTCGAATACACTTATTTATATGATATTGTTAATCGATAATGCTTCTAATATCGTTTTATTATTAATACTTATTTCATTTTCCGATTCAAAATTTTGATACACAAATAAGATTTTTTAAACTCTTATTTATTTCCGAAATACGCCTAGATCTCTTTGTCTGGCTACTAATGACACCTGACGAATACGTAAGTTAGAATAGAATGTACAAACTTCATGGATAAATCTTTTTTTTTTTTTTATATTAATCAAATATAGTTACTTTATTTGATTGATGCATTATAAATATCTTATCAGGATATAACCGTTATCCTTTTATTTGAATAGGATATAAAACCGGTTATTAGATTTTGTTAAAGGTTATAACCTTTCGGATAAAAGAGTTATCCGGACTAACTCAATAAGTATGGTATTACTAGAGATGGGCAAAATGCAAAATTTTCATTTTAGCATGCACATGCGCATGCATTTTTTGCATGCATGCATGCATGCAAAAAATGCATGCGCATGTGCATGCTAAAATGATTTTGCCCATCTCTAGGTATTACTGTATAATGATCGGCAATTTATATAAACAGGAAATACTACGTTGAATTTTCTGATTGGTCGATAGCGTGACGGACAGTTAATATAATAGATAATTATTAAATATGAAAACACAGTTTAAAATTAAATTATTTTTATATAGAATCGAATTTACTTTATTAAATCGGAAGTTTTAACATTTTAAAAAATATATAGTTTTTTATATATAAAATACGATTTTTAATCATTTTGGTCTGTTTAGCAAAATGAATTAGAAAATATTGCAACATAGCTTTAAAACTACGCTCTTTATACAATTTGCAAATTATAGAATTGGAATAGCTTCGCTAGAACTAAAGTTATTAAGTTTAAAATTTTAAAAATGCTGTATTTAAAAATCTTATATATTAAATTTTATTGTGCCGAGCACTAATTATACTATTGCGATCTTCTCACGTCGTCCCCTCTTCTGCGCCATTTTCTGATTATCACATGCGATATTCTTACCTGTAATGGTATTTTTGAGGCGAAGGGTCGTGTGGCTGTTCTACTTTTCGATCACGCGATATCCTATACTTCGCACGAAATAGGAAATACTACGTTGAATCTTCTGATTGGTAAATGGCGTGACGGACGGACGTTTGTGTTTTAATATAATAGATTAGTAAGTCCATATCTACTAATGATAGAGTTAATAAGTTACCGCAGAATTAAATAAATTGTTGGTATCAAAAGTCATCAATACTTACCGATTCATCATTGGCAATTTTTTCTATCGCCCTAGAATTTTGAAATCAGGTGTAATAACGGTATGATATTAAAAATAAAGTTGACCAGCTTTACAGTAAAAAAACCCGAACAAACCGAGGCAGTGAAAAAAACTTAATTAAAAAAATGATCTATATAATGTTATAATTTATTCAAAAATAATTTTACATTTTGAGTTCATTAAAAATAAAACAACCTTTATAATAAATTGTAAAGGCTTAAATATTATATTTTTGAGTTTCGGATTATAGGTTTGGGTTTCGGATTATAGTTTCGGGGTTTCGGGTTTCGGAGTTTCGATTATTTTAAAAAAATCCGAAACTAGTTTCGGATTAGAACCCTTCCGAAACTAGTTTCGGGTAGGTTTCGTTTCGACGCCATGTTTGATATAAATAATATTAATATGCGTTATTACCTTAGATTTAATCGAAATTTATGCCTTCATTGCAGCGAATAATAACTGGATATTAATAAAGTAATAATATAACAATACTTTGGAGATGCCGTATGTATTAACAAATGCCGGTCCGGTATGTACGTACTGTACGTACAGTATGCACTATCTGCTATGGAAAATTATATTCTGCATAATATCTCCCCGCTTGGTATTTAAATTATTGTCAAACGCAGATTAATTTAAGTTTTCAATGACGATAATCAGCTAGGGTCGGTAAGAGCCAGCAATAATCATATTAGTCAAAACTTTATATGAATTATTTGAATTGCTAAATCAATTGCTAAATCAATTACTAAATATAAGGTTTAAATTTTGGCGTAATATTATATTAAACATTCTATTACATGGTGTAACATAGGAAAAGTTGGCGTTTTTTTCTTCCATATACGGTACATATTTTTTTCATCGAATCGAGTCATAGACCTAATAATTTGTCCATATATAGATTCGTTTAATGTTGGTAGATATATATGATGATTCACATCGAATCGAGTCATTGACCTAATAATTTGTCCATAAATAGATTCTTTCAAAGAAAGTAGATTTATAAATTAAAAAAAATAAATGCATAAAAAAAAAATATGCAAAAAAATATGCCAGGAACTAATTCAGAATACGTGTATATAGGAGTATTGTTACACCTCTAAATCGTTTCAATGTAACTAAGCTTCACGTGTTTAATAATAACACAATTATTATATTAGAAGTTTCATACATGTGATTTGCTTTTTACGAAAGAGGCGCACAACTAAATTTAATGAATATACAAGTAGTCATATAGGGTAAACTAACAATAATGTATCCAATCGCGAAATCTTTTCGCGATAGTCACGTGTTCAAGATCGCTAAATCTCTTAACGATTGTAATCGATTGTAATTTAATCAGTATATGAAGACACGATTAATGTTTATTTAATTAATATGATTGTTCGAACTGTATATTCCCAAGAGGAAATCACGGGTTATTTATACATGTTTTATGATTATGTATAATAAATATTACTGTATTAGATCTATCAGCTATACTATATCATTCTATACTATATATGATATGATATAGCCAATACATATAATAGGGTCAAATATATAGCAAAAGTAATAAATATAATAACCCTATGAAAACTCTATACACGGAGATGTATATATAAATACAAAATTGTATGTGGGTAAGCACGGGTTTTATAATCACTGCACGGAAACTGCATAGAAACTATTTATTCAAAAAATTTAATACACGTTATCGCACGAAAATTGAAATCCGTGCACTATCGTGCATAGTATTATATCCATATATTGACGTGTATTAATCTTAATGATCACATAATTTCCATGCACAAACGTGCACAATAGTTAAGATTCTTAACAATCATAATTTTCGTGCACTGATGTGCACAATTGTTAAGATTCTTAACGATCATAATTTTCGTGCGCTGATGTGCACAATCGTTAAGATTCTTAATGATCATAATTATAATTTTTGTGCTCTGACATGCACAATCGTTAAGATTCTTAACGATCAAAATTTCAGTACACTGACATCATGATCATCAAGATTCCTAAACGATCATTTCTGTACATGATGTCATGATCATCACAATCGTTAAGACTCCTTAACAATCATAATTTCAGTGCATTAATATCATGATCATCACAATCGTTAAGATTCTTAACGATCATAATTTTTGTGCATGATATCACAATTGTCACAATTGTTAAGATCCTTAACAATCATAATTTCATGTACTAATGTGATGATCATTAAGATCCTTAACGATCATTAACTGATGATCGTTATGATTTTTAATGATTATAAATTCCGTGCATTGACGCGCACAAAAACATTCATTTTTGTTGATTTTTTTGTTTTTTTTTTTTCACTTGACAATAATAATTTCCATGCATTGACACGCACAAATTACATTTGATTTGTAAGCAAATAAATATTTTTTGTTTTTTTTTTTTTTTGTTTAATCTTATAATTTTTGTTATTTCTTTATTTTTTTTATTATTTTTTTATAAGTTCTTTTTTTTTACAACTCATTAATTTTTATATATATTTTTTTAATTATTGTCATTGTTTTTAAACCATCCTTTAGAGTTATTGCCTTGGAAGTTGCTCTTTTGGAATCACTATCATTTTTGGTGGTATCTCAGCTTTATTTTTTTTTTTACTATTATTTTTCTTTTACTTTTTAATACTTTCTGTATATTATTGCATTTTAGTATTTCCCTTGAATTATTGCCATTGAGTTGCCACAATCGGAGTTGTCCCTATTGGAGTTATTTCTAGAGTAGTCATTTCGAATTTTTTTTTAAACCTTTCATTTTGGTACTATTACTTTGTTTTTTTTTCAATATTATTAGTTGCTGGGTCATTTTTAAAGTTGTTAGTTTTGTAAGTAGAAGTATTTTCTTATTCGGCATGTAAATTATTAAATTAAAGTATTTGTATTATAAAATTTAATTAATAAAATAAAGTTAATTAATAAAATGCAAAATTTAGTTAATAAAACTTAAAAAATTTAGTTAATAAAATTATAAAATTTAGTTAATAAAATAATGCATACAGTATACGATATACGTTATTATGTAGATGTGTATGGATATATGCTATTAAATGTTACCTGCACGTAAATATGCACGAGACAATGCACGAGAAAACACATAAAATTGCACGTTAGCACGTGCACTGTTGCACGGAATCCGCGCCCTATTACGTGCTGTAAACGTGCTTTCTCATATATTGTCTCGTATAGATTTACTTGCAGGTTCGTGTGGTTCCATATCCAAACTTTTCCGTGTATTGCAGTATCATTCCGTGCTGCAATTTGTTATAGGGTAAGAACGAACTATATGTTGTAATTCTAAGTGTTAACATCTCTATTATCTTTTTAATCTTTTTAATCTTAGTTTTGGATCTAACAGTGCCATGGGCTATCGAACGATTTACTTGTGCCACAAAAGTAAATCGTTCAAAGTAACCCGTATACTGTATATTAGATTTTCATTGCTTATCGCTATATGTTAATCCTAACCTTATATCAGACAACCTAAATTTAATTAAAGTTGACTAATCATTGGAAATATTTTATTCATTATTTTTCGATTTATTTGAATGTTAGAATTATTGAAATATTTGAATTTTGTAAAAACTACAAAATAATGATTTATGAATTAATACAATATCTTAAAAGGTGTTCTCAGGTGCCTTACCAGTAGTCCTATAAGAAAAATGTACCAAAATATATGGGTTGGAGACGGAATGGCACGGGTTTTTGTGATACTGATTAGAACTGGATTTTGTACGTAAGGGGCTTGATTTTGGCACAGATTTTTGGCTGTTAATGACTCGGGTTTTGTATCAGTTTACTAGTCCAAATAACACGGGTTTTGGTACGGACAATTAACGTGAATTAATGTACTATACCACTGTGATAAAAAAAATTACAAATAAATAGATTACATCAACAAACAAAATAATATGAACAAACTAATTGCACATGTAGCGAAGTTTTGCAAGGAAGTTTTGTTTTTGTTGAAAGTATCATCAGAGATTTTGCAATTTTTTTTTAAAAATCGTATGCTATTCGTGAAACAAGCCAAAACGTACTACCTTTATACCATTGTCTAAAATTGGGTTGTGGCCGCAATCAAAATCTGAAGTGTGTATGCGAATTCCGCACATAAGTTTACGAAATTTTATCTATAAATTTCAATTAAATGCTTATGTGCATAACCAAATTTTATAATCTGCAAATATATTCTTTTTATTTGGTTGCTGAATTTCAGACACAAGTTATACCATTCTGTATGACGTGACATAACGTGCCACCTCCTGTCATAATTTCCGTACCGCTTTTTACCGTGCCATTCCGAACAACGCGCCTGTATGTATCACACTGACAGTGCCATTTGTATCACACCCCGGTCCACTTTTCTTATAGGGTAATTAGTCGATTAAAATGGGTCGAGATTAGTGATGGATTCTGTCGGTCACTGTTATCGGTCAGTCATTAGATGTTAATCGCTCACAGCACATACGGTTAAATAACTAGTTATAGCCGATAAATTATTAATTATTCAATCAATTACTTAAATAAGTGACTGACACTGCACAGACTGCAGAAAGTGATCAATAAAACCATCGGTCATAATTATGGTCAAACTTGCAGATCATTTAAAATTGGTTTTTCTAGATCTGGCCAAATTATCTGCAAATTTGACCAGAATTAACGATTTGTTTTGACCAGCCATACCAATAATTGATTGTAGTGGCAATTAATTGCAATTTTTGAACTAATTAATTATTGCGGTTTGTAAATTTTGCAGATAATCAAAAAAAAAATCGCTCAATTGTTAGGCCACGCAAAGTTAATTTTTCGTTTGTGGTCGGTTTTTTTTTTTTTTTTTTTTTTTTTTTTTTTTTTTTTTTTTTTTTTTTTTTTTTTTTTTTTTTTTTTTTTTTTTTTTTTTTTTTTTNACATCTAAGGGCACGCAAAGTTAATTCTTCGGTTTGCATAACATGGAATCAGAAAATTATGGTTTTTTTTGATTGGGCATATCGGGTAATTCCAGAAAATTAAGGTCGTCATCGGGTGACACCGGAGAAAAAATTAAATGGCAAAAAATGGAATAATTGGCACAATAGGAATTAAAAAAAATTTTTTTGGAAAAATGGGTCGGCGGGTTATACAAAATGAAAAGTTAACTTTACATTGTCTTATGTGATTGCAAGTGAGTTATGATTTCTTAAAACAACTCCGATATATCACGATATCGGAGATAATTTGGGGAAATCAGAAATCACTAGTAATCATATCAATTGTTTTTTTTTTACGTAATAGATTACACATTTTATCACATTTATCTATAGATGCATCACGTTATTAAAGATCGTCGATTTTATCCAATTAGAAATACGATTTACTCATGTCCCGCGTTAGTAAAAAAATTTTTTTAAAATATTCTAGAACAAATGATAAAACCATAGATTTTTTTAGTTTATTTTGATGCACCCTAAAAATATGGGGCTCAACAAGCGATCAACGTGTACAGGGTATTACATTCATATTACCCGGAAGATCGTATACGAAAATCGGAAACACCGATACCATTAAGGAAATCGAATCGACATGACAAGATTAGAAGTTAATCCGTAATGAAACGCAAAGAAGATCGTACACCGATGATCTGATAACAACAATCAGATAAAGATAATGAAAATTAGATGCAAAAATAAAGAAGAATAATAATCAGAAAAGAATTAATATTCTAGTATAGTAAATTAACTAGTTAGATCGAAAATGCTAAGTTTTTATATTATGAATTTTATAGTTATAAGAAAAAGTATTTAAACAGTAGATTTTAGATGGGTTCGTATTATTTCACTGACAATCACTTCACCGACATAACATTTTACTGACAAATACTCACCAACAAGTTCATTTTACTGACAGTTTGTTTCACCGAAGTTCATTTCATTGACAAGTTTTTTTTTCAAAAAGCACCCTAACTTTAGCCCTAATTATATCTAATTCTACCCTGACCCTAACGACAATGACCAGAATTACTTTGTCAGTGAAATGAGCTTCAGTGAAATAAACTGTCAGTAAAATGAACGTGTCGGTGAAAAATTGTCGGTGAAATGTTATGTCGGTGAAGTGATTGTCGATTAATTGATTACCACCCATTTTAGACATTCGAATCTGTGTGTTGAATTGTAAATTGTAAAAGTGTTGACCACGAAATATTATATCCAGAATAATACCTTCAATACATGTACACTATTGAAATATTCTTGCTTTCAATAGTTTTGACCCTTTATTGTATACCACTTGTAATTACTACTTTGATAGTAGTAAACTATTTGACATATCGAAATCTACTTCTTGCACCAAAGAAATCTAGCATACATAACCTTTAACATATTTTATATTCTCTATATTTATTAAAGAAAAATTATAACAGTATACTTAACTGTACCTACTGATTATATTTAATAAACTGATTATTATAAACATAAACATACTTTGAATAAGTGAAAAATTAGTTTGTTGGTTTAAACTTAACGTATATATTAAGGACTAGCTACCCTTGAGAAATACTATACTCTTCGAAGGAAGTTATAATAAACAAGACATGCACAAAAGGCGAAACAAATAAAAGCTGCAACGCCATAATAAAAGAAACTAAATGAGAATATACACCAAACTTTACAAAATATTTATCGTCTGGATTATAATAAGTCTAACACCAACACCAAGGAATTTTATTAAAGCAGAAGTTATAGTCATAACTATACTAGCTCCAGCACCTGCACCAGTCACTACAACTTCTACAGAAAGCATCGCTACTATAACTAAAGCAAGTAAAGACACTGCAACTACCTCTATTCAACCAAGCCAAACGAATCAACCAGAAGACAATAACAATAGCAACCTTACTACTATTGTTGAAATACTAGCCGCAACATTAACAATATTAGCAATAATATTGACAATATTAATCTGCTGTATACGAAGACTTAGAAAAAGAAAACAAGCATATAAAAGACACCTCAACACAGGAACAGGAGCAGTACCTCTACCTTCAATATCACAAGTTCAAAGAGGATTAGTGTATCAATATCCCAACACCTCAGACTTACCATTCCAACAAGGCGCATTCCAAAACCCAATTCCAGAATTCAATCAAGATCAATTAGCAAATTTAGTAAGAAATCTCAGCCTTAGAGACCAAGTACAGAATAAACAACCACCGCCACCACCACCTTACTAAAATAAGTAATCTGAAATAAAGGAAGTTTAATATAGGAAGTTCACCAAACAAAAATAGATCAACAAAGAAGAAAAAGATAGGAATACAAAAATAAGAACTGAAACCGTGACTATACGCGTATGAGTTTGATAACCAAAGACAGAATAATATCAATTATAGCAACAATCAGTTCATCACAATAGGCGCTATTATCGCATTAATAATATACTTCGCACTACCAGAAATCCAAACTAAATTAGCTCAAGGCATAACAATCACATTATTATTTGCAACAGTAATATTTACAATCTACGCTCTCACCAGACCAATTTATAACAGAAGATCAAACAACATCAACAACTGTTAACTGCAATTGTAATTTATTAAACCCACCATCATCTATGCTATTACTTACCCTAATCGCAACAATATTCGTAGCTATCATAACTATTCTTATAATCGAGTACAACCATCAAAGATATAAAAAGAGACTCTACAAACAGTTCTCTACTCTCTACGGACCATACGGAAATCAAGATACCAACACTGGCTGTTGTTAATCTATGAATACTCAAGACAAGATATACAAACACCTGACCAAACCCAAACTATAATACTTACTGTATCAGTTATAATCATACTTGTGATCATATCTATAGTTATATCAACCACCATATACTGTTGTTGTAAAAACAAAATTAAAAGAAAAAACTACCCAACTCAAAGTAATATACAGACACCATCACACATTTACCGAGATCCTATAACTAAGGAATTAGTTGTAAACGGAAGCAGACTACCAACTGTATGAACATATTTCAAAGAATATTTGGGAAAAAGAAAAGAAAACAACACAGAAGACCTAGACCAATACCAATACATATACCACATCACCAAAGATATAACTACCTAGCAAATAACCAATTTGGACCTAACACTCAAGAAATAGATAGATTACTAGGAACAACACATACCAGAAGTTAAATGAGTGTACAATTCCTCACACTCACGATACCTACCACAACCATATTCATAACAGTAACACCAACGCCAATATATACTACAGTACTCACGAATAATACAATAACAATAACAACTACAATCAACTCAGAAGTAACAACTACTATAACACCAAGCTACGTAAACAATACCAATGTTATTACTCAAGACATAGTATCTATAGCATTACTAATATTTGCAATAGCAATAATAGTATTTATAAACTATAGACATAGATTAGGAAAGAAGCTCAAGATAGCTAATAATCATCTTGACCATGCAGAAAGACTAGCAACTACATTAAATACTACAATCTCACCTAATTAATGAGTTGTGAAAACGACGAAACATCTACAAGCGAAATATATAATACTGCTAACGAACTACTTGAAGACTTAGAAAAAAGATTACCAAAAGAAAAACCTAAATATAAACCATTAGACAAATACGACAAAGAGCTATATCAGAAATTTTAAGTAATAATTGATAACAGAAAACCTGCACAAAACGATATAGTACAGGCCTATATCATTTATTCAATATAAAAAGAAGAAGATAAGAATACATTGAAGAAATAGCCAAAGCCTATAAACAAAACATAGAAGAATTAACAAAACTGACAGAAGCTAAATACAAAACAAGTGAATGAATGCTGTAAAGAAATTATCCTATATTGAAGTAGAAAAGTGGAAATATACATACCCATTTCACCCAGACCATACTCGACAATACCTATATTACTACAACAGATTTAGAGCATACTTTGAACAACCTATACACAAATTCCAAATACTAACAAAAGAAATACCAACAAAAATTAGACAATCACTAAACTCATTAGACAAAATAAACTTTAAAGATAATGGAGATTTAAAGAAGAAAAGCTTTGTAAAACAAGATGTACTCTCTTATATTAAATACGGACACATCCTACAAAGACCTGAAATCATTAGAAAAGGAATAAAATTAGAAAAACAAGATATTGAAGATTATATACGCTATTGTTTATTCGCAAATATCAAACCTATTATAACCCAATAAAGAAGAAATGGCAGCAACAATTGAATACCCAGACATCACTAACCTTAACCTACTCAACTTGATGGGAGGAAAAATGATGAATAGAACAAACTAGCTTGAATGGAGCAATGAATTCGAAAAGAAGATCCAAGCATTTATATCAATCACTTTACTAACATTTGGATTTTACAAAGGAAATTATAAAACAACAGGATACACCTTAATTGCAGCAGCAGATATAGCAACAAATAATGATGAAGCATATAACGTATTCTTTATACGACAATTAATTACAAAAGCTATAACACAATGCTTTACTAGAAATGCATATCAAGACGCAATGAGACATATTGACAGATATGTATGTTGGTTTCCAAGAGACTTCAGAAATGGAAATAGAGTACCAGCAGAAGATTGGGAATCAAAATAATACCACTCCAATAACAGCATTATTAAATCCAAATAACTTTCCTAAAGCATTAAATTATACAGTAGCTGCAGGACAAGGAGGAACCGCTACAAAACCAGGACAAGACATATTCACAAATGACTACAATGATACCGCAAACCCAAGAAGATCCAAACAACTATCATTTAGATTATATATGGATAAACTATATATAACAAACGGAACAGTAAAAGAATTACAAGCAAGCTTCACAACTTTACGATTCTTACCAGACTATAACATTGCAAAAAGAGAAGACGAAAACTTTATAATGATCTATAATCAACAAAAAGATAACGCAGGATACACCCAAGAATATAACCAAGGTTTACAATTACTCTTACAAGGAATAATTCCTCAACCAAGAGAACGAAACCCAGAAGAAAACTATTGGGCATGATGAATTTATTTGACGCCAATATTTCAAGTGAAGAAACCTTTTGGGCTGCATTAAAAAGAACATATACCTATTATAAAGAAAGCAGAGTAGAAGCAATACTGCGTAAACAACAAAAATCTACAGCATACTTTTATTAAAATAAAGAAATACAATTCTCTGACAAGAAAACTAAAGGAAAACCCGGAGAATATGTTGTATTCAACATCCATGACGGAAAATGCTTTTCATGTGGAAAGAAAGGCCATTATATGAAAGATTGCCCAGACAAAGAAAAATTCAAAAGATTCAACCAATTCTACAAGCGAGAAAAGGAAAAAAGATATGGAAAACCTAAGACTAAGGAAGAAGAATCTAAACAAAAATTTACTAAGGCATTTAACCAAAATAAACCAGGCAGACCAAGGAAAGAAAGAACTGAAACTACAACCAAAGAATACTCTAAAGAAGAAAAAGGAGATGCATTTGCAAGAATGATGGCAGCAAGAGCTAAAAAATTCGAAAGAGAAAAGAAACAAGCTCTTAAAGAAAACACCAAACCTGAACAAGCAACATTTGGACAAGGAAGATATCCAAGAAGAGATAAATCTAAATTCTGTGAGAATTGCAGGACAAATTCTCATAATACTGTGGACTGCTATGCTCATAGAAAAGAATTCGAAGTAGAAGACCCCATGATCTACTATGCTCAAAAACAAAGAGGATGGCAAGGACGTTCTCAACAACCAAGATACACAAATAGCAGATATAAAAATAACCCAAGAAAAAACAGACAAATCTATAACGCTGAAGCAATTGATAATACAGACTTCGATGAATACTAAAGATATCCAGAATATCTTAAAGCCAAACAAGCCTACCTTGCAAGCACCAATGACTACTATAAAAAAGAAGTATCTAACCTTGAAACAATTCCAGAACATAGTGAAGATGAAGACGCTCAATATTTTTAGAAGAGATCCTGCGTGCTACTCAGAATTCACTCTCTCATAACTACACCGGTTGTAGCACAGAGTATAACAATCATAAATATTCTAAGCATAAATATATATGTAATATCGACAAATGTAAGGAATCATATCAATATAACAAACCATTAAATAAAGGACCTACTCTTCAAAACTATCTATACTCTGCCAATGAATTTCAAAATTATATTTTCCACCTCACACTCGTATTAATAAAAGAAAACCTAAAGGAGCAAAAGGCTTTTACTTTGTAGCATTAGTAAACAACATACCTATGGAATTTAAACTAGATGAAGGAAGTACCAATACAATTATGGGCATAAATCATGCAAAAGCACTAGGGATGCATAATATAATAGAAAAACCAGCAACTGCAGAAGCAGTTGGAAGCAATGTACAGATACTAGGCAAAATGCTAGTTAATCTCAAGATAAACGAATATTTTACACCAAATGTAAAAATGGACGTACTAAAAACCCAATCAAAATATATTTTTCTTAGTAATAAAACACAATCAGAACTTGGTATCACCAAAGACTTCAAAAACCAAATCATTAAAATAAACAAAAAACCTGTGTTAAACCAAAGAACCTTAAATAGTCAAGCAAACGGTTACGGCAACTTATTCTATAGGACTGGAAGGTGTTATAACCTTTCCAGTTATAAAGGAATCCACGGACTGAATGAGCCCATTTCTCACCAATCTGACTCTGAGCCTCAATATGGATATCAGAGCAAACAAGAGAAAAAGGCGCCCAACATTATAAATAAACCAAAACCACAAGAGGAAAAGGGCAATATTTTGTATAAACTACAGGACGTCTCAAAATATTTACCCTTCGACCCCACACTAGCCAAATACTTTAATAAAGAATCTTCTCAAAAGAATCGTGCCATGGACCATTGCAAAGAAATGAGTTACAACAATAAATTCACTGAACCAAAAAGAGAACTATATAAACATTTCAGTCAGGCTCTTATTAACAATGAGGCACTACGTATATTTTATGAACAATGTATGAAAAATAAGCAACGAAAGAAACAAATAGGCCTTACTTGTAACGGAACCTGGCATGAAATAGTTGAACCTGTAATTCAAACAGGTAGCAACTTGATCCAAACGTTTTTACAATATAAAGAACTATATCAAAAGGAAAATGATATGATGACTAAATGGATTGCATTACACACAGGCCATGCTGATGTACAAAATGATATTAGAATTATTGAAGGTAACAAGTTAGCACAATTAGAAATAGTTATACACGCATCAATAGGATTATCCATAAGTGATAAACTCATGCAGTCAAATGGTAAAATAAATTGGAAAACAGAACGTATTTCAGAAGAAATACAAAGAGCATATAACATAGGATCCAAATATTATGTATTACATATTGGAACATCCAAAGATAAAAATAAGGATGAAGTCAAACAAAACCTTGAGGAAATACTTAAAAGAACAAAGAACACTGACATAGTAATACTATTAGAAAACTGAGCATCTAGTAAATGTTATGGTGCAACAATCCAAAAATTGAATGAAATATGGAATAGTATACGGAAAGAATTTTGATACAGAAAAGATTATCAAAATAATAATAATCTGATGGATAGACTAAAAATATGTTTCGATACTCAACACTATTTTGTAGCAGGAGTTGGAAAAACTCTAGAAGAATATGAAGAAGTACTTCACAAACATGGTAATGATATTAAGTTGTTCCACTTAAATAATGTGACAAAACAACGCACATTAAGAGACAGCCGCACAATTAAACCAACAATATTCGGAAGTGGACAAGATGTGCACGCACATATAATGTATGAACAATTACCACAAAAAATATTTGAAACAATAGTAAAGTATGCTAGTAAAGCAGTAGTCGAAACACCGAGAAAAACAGAATTTGACATAAAAGAACAAGTCAATGAGATAAAAATATTAAGATATTATGCTAGCGATATGATAATATCGGACAGAGAACTAGACAAAACATTACAACAAAGGTTAAAAGACCTGGATAAATGGGATCCAACGAAGGGAATGAAATATATGCTTATACTACAAGATATCACTATAAGTGAAGAAATACCAGTAACTGGACCAGTAGGATTTACAGAATCAGTAGCCTACTTAACAGAAACAATGGAAAGACTTACATTAGAAAATCAAGAAAAATATCATGATAAGAAACGTGATAAAGAATCTAAACAAATGCAAACTAAAAAACTTGGACATATGCAATATCGAATTAATCAGTTATCTAATAAAATAGCAGACAAAGTAAATAAAACACCTCCAAGAACATCTAAAACACCTAGAACACCTACCTTAGGAGGAATGATGAATAGCATCAAAAGGAATACAGAAGAAATAAAAGCAGAAATTGAAAATAACCAATCAGAAGAATTTCTGCGAGATATACAAAATCTGGCAAGAGATCTTACAGATATCGAAATGTGATTCGATAATGTAAATAACATGTCAGCTAGAGAAGCCAAAAGATTTGTGGACACTATAAAGAGTATTAAAACAGTGCCACAAGAAATATATAATGATCCAAGTGTAACAGATAAACAACGAGTTTATAAATTTATAAACTATTGGAATGACCAAAATGAAGAAAATAAAACTTTCTATAAAAATGAAATTGAAGAACAAGAAAGAAAATTTCGAGGAAAGGCTAAAGAAGCACTCGATACATCAACAGAAGAATTTAAAAAGAAAACTAAACCTGAGAAAATAATAATAACACAACAGTTATTAGCAATATCCAAAGCAGATAAAAATTAAAAGATTAGAAGTAAAGCTAATCAAAAATATATGACCTTCCTAATAGAATGGGCACGAGAAGAAAGCCCAAAATCAATAAAAAAGGAAGTAATAAGTGATCCAAAAACAGCAGTACCTGAAATAGAAATAGAAACATTAGACGAAGACATTGTGAAACATGTCACAACTAAGTTCAAACCAATATTATCAAAAGATAGTGATAATGAAAGTGAACATGAAGATAATTATTATACAATGAACAAAATATCAAAATAAATGAAAAGTTTTTAAAAGAGGCACAAAAACAAAAAGAACAAGAACAAGCTAGTACCTCTCAAGTAAAAACAAGAACTGGATGAAGTGATAGTAATATCTCTACATTAGACTTACCAAGTCCATACCAATCATCATTTGTATACTCAGACCAATATAGCCCAGATCATATAAATACTATATATAATGATTACTGAGATGATTACAAAGAAATGAAACTGAAGGAATACCAATACCTACGGTAAATCGGTATGACTTTGAACCTAGACCAAGTCTAATACGAGAAATACCTGATATATCTAAACCAATAGATTACTCAAGTATGAGTAATGAAGGATTACCTGAAATCCAGCAAGATGTAGAAATGACTGATGTACAGCTTGATGAACTAGTTGAAACACAACAAGTAAATTAACCTAAAGGATGGGGAGCATGTGTGCCAAATGTGATAAAATCACCAATACAAACATTAATTGGAAGGAAAAGTGCATCATTATCTGCATTACGAGAAAGTGTAATTAAGGATCAAGCAATAAATACACCTATAAGTAGTGAAGTACCTGAAGAATTCTATAGACAAAGAAAGAATTCTTATAATTCTAGACATCCTCAATTACCAAAATCACAAATACCAAAACAATATACACAAAAGGTACAATATGGAGACTTACCACATCAACAAAAGTTACAACTGTTGTCACCAGGGACAAGAGCGCATTTATTTGGAAATGATGACAATAATGATGAAAGTACAAAAAAAGAAAAGAAGGTAGATAGTATTGAAGTATTTAATATAGAAATACATTCAAGATATCAACCTAGAATAGCGCAAAATGGAAGAAAATGCACTATTCATGAAGAACTCTCATATATTCCTAACGAAATAAGTAAACATATAATGCCCAATATTGGTACAGGAAAACCAATATGCATGGACCAACAGTGTAATCTAAAACCTTATGCATGGATACCAGTTAAAGTAGCTAAAAACTTCACTGAAACTATAAAAAAATTGAAAATATTATTATTATATATTAATTATGTTTTTATTATATTTTAAAAAATGTTATAATTACTAGTTATAAGTTAATAATAATAATATAAATAATATATATTAAAACTGTTTTAGTAATATTAATAAAAACATTTTTAAAACATTATTAAACTAAATAAATTTCATATTTATAGTATAATATAAATATTTATATTATATAAATATATTATATTATAATATATTTTATAATATTAAATATAATATAAATAAAACAAATCAATAATATAATGATTTAGACAAATGTGTTTACCCCAAAATCTCGCAAAAAAGATTTTTTGTTAAAATACGAAGGATGGTTTCATAAGCAAAATTACGAGATATAAGCATTTTTTAAAAATGATTTTGGTTTAAAAAATATTTTTAAAAAACTTATTTTAATATATTTTTAAAATATAATAATAATGTTTTTATAATATTTTTAATAATATTAAAATAATAATTAAAAATATTTTAAAAAAATTATTTAAATTTTTTTTAAAATATAATAATAATATTTTTACAATATTTTTAATAATGTATTAAAAACATTTTTAAAAGTTTATTTTAAGTTATTTTTAAATAATAATAATGTTTTTATAATAATTTTGATAATATTAAAATAATGCTTTAAAAACATTTTTAAAAAGCTTATTTTAAACTATTTTTAAAATATAATAATAATGTTTTTATGATATTTTTAATATATTAAAATAATGTTTTAAAAACATTTTTAAAAATTTATTTAAAGTTATTTTTAAATGTAATAATAATGTTTTTATAATAATTTTTATAATATTAAAATAATGCTTTAAAAACATTTTTAAAAAATTTATTTTAAAGTATTTTTTTATTTTATTTTTTTTTTTTGTGTTAAAGTCCCGCTTTGGGTGAGAGTTTATTTAATCAAGCCCGTGGATCAAGGGCGCCTCTTTGGGCGCACCCACAATTGAGTTACATTGAATGAGAGTACAACTAGCCACACGTACAACTTTTGGCTGTCTAATTTAAGTAGTCCGCCCGAAGGTTCTACACTAGTTTCCATACCTACAACCCAACTAGGGGATGCCTATTTAAACCCTCTGGTCCAACGCTTCGCATTTCAATCCTACTTGTGATCACTGGTACAGCCCTCCGATACATTAGTCAGTCGAAGACAGTCCCGGATGCTACATACATCCCTTAGGACTAATTTATCCTTGTCCCACACAGGTATTACCTATACTTCGGTAACTTACGCACTCACCGAGGCAAGCAACTTGCAGTCAGGGGTACCTAACCGCTACTATTACCTACTTCTGCCCTTGTAAGGTTCACACCGACCCCGGTACCCACCATTACTTTCCTACCGGTCCATCACCGGGTGCCCCAAACTTCCAAACCAGTTGGCCCGGAAGGGTTAATCTACCCAGCATTAGGTGCTACTATGGTTTTTCTTTCCCTGGTACCTAATTCCAGAACATAGGTCCTTTTCCTCCAGTACTACTCCGGCGGCCAGGTTGGTGGACCCTCTCCTCCGAAGGTCATGTCGTCCAGTTCTCCAGCTCCGGTTTCCGATATTCCAGTTCTGGTAGCACCGTCGAAGATCGTTGCTACCTCCTTACTCGGGACTTTCCAAATGGGTTTCCATTTCCCCGGTTCCTTGGATTTGTCTGTGTCACCGGACACAACTTCGCTGAAAGCTTCCATTCAAGATGGTAACCAAGGACTACAGATAATATACCCAACCGATCGATAGGAAATGGTTACCATAACACAGGTCTATTTTTCCAAAGCGTCTCCAGTGGGATTTGAACCCTAGACCTGCCACTTGGGGGTGACAACTTACCAACTTCCCTAAGTCGCCACACCCTTTATTTTAATTATTTTTAAAATATAGCAATAATATTTTTATAATATTTTTAATAATATTAAAATAATATTTTAAAACATTTTTAAACAATTTATTTTAAACTATTTTTAAAATATCATAATAATGTTTTTATAATAATTTTATAATATTTTTAAAACAGATTTAAATTTTTATTTTATTTTTAAAATTTTTATTATATTATTAATATATTATAAAAATATTATTAAAATATTTTTTTATATAAAAGCATATTTATTATATTTTCAAAATATTATTATTTTATTATAAAAACATATATACTTTTTTTTAAGTTTCAGTAACGAAAGGCAATTATCTTATACAAACACCTCTCCACATCGCTCAAAATAAGATAGTGGTACAAAATAGAATAATCAATGAATCAAAGATCTGGGTGATCAATTATTCAGATAAAATAGTAGTAGTACCAAAAGGATACCATATCGGCAATATAGAAAAAGTTAAAGAAATATTCGATGTCGATACATCCAAGAAAGATAAAGAATTTCGAGGAGAAATGAAAGTCAATGAAAAAGAAAAAACTGAGAAAGAAAGACTCGAAATCCTTTTAAAAGAATACTACAGAACAATATAGGAACTTACTATTACCTATATTCCAAAAATATATTAACATATTCCGAAGAAAACATGAAAAACCTACAACATATAATCAAAAGATGTTTGAACCAATAACGCTCATGCTCAATTGTGATGAAAAAGACATACCCTTCAGAGATAAAGCCAGAATGCCTAGACAATACTCTGAAGATAAGATTGAACAAGCTAATAAACTCTTTGACGATCTTAGAAGACAAGAGTTTATAAGACTATCTAAAGCAGTATGGGTCTCACCATTAGTGATCATACAAAAGAAAGATGGATCATATCGTGTAGCAGTTGACTACACTAAACTAAACAAATATTTAGAAGATGATCCATAAGAAATTCCTAATATAATTAGAATATTACAACAATTAGCCCAGCATAAGATATTCTCTACATTAGATTTTACTGCGGCTTATCACCAATTTACATTAAGAGAAGAAGATAAGCCTAAAATGACTATTTTTTTCCCAGCAAAGAAAAATTTGAATGGAATGTTCTACCTATGTGATTGAAGACAGCACCTGCATATATGATGAGATATATATATGAATTATTTAGAGATTTTTCGTTCATATATGTATATATGGATGATTTAACGATTGCTAGTGATAATACTGATGAACATATTCGACCTATCAAAATGGTATTTGATCACATAGAAAAAGGGGCATGAGTCTGAAACCAGACAAATGTGAATTCATGGTAACAAAAACATTAATCTTGAACCATCTAGTAGAATTCGGAAAAATCTACCCTAATTAAGTCAAAATTAAAGAAGCTAAGAAATTAAAGCCACCTACTGATGTAAATAAAATAAGGAGATTTACAGGATTTATGAACTATTTTAGGCGATATATTAAAAACTTTGCACAAATAGCTCAACCAATATATAACCTGTTAAAGAAGAATGTTCAATTTGAATGGACTAAAGAATGTCAAGACGCGTTTGACTTATTAATCAAAAAAGTAACAAACGCTATAGCTTTAACTTATCCAAAAAAAGGATATCAGCTGATTCTAGAAACTGACGCATCAAATGATGGAATTGGCGCAGTTTTAAAGCAAGTTAATCCCGATTTAGCTCATTATAAAACTAGAGAAGCACGAGCTAAAGGAGCTAAATATGAACCTACTAAATCTGAAGAAGAGATCATTGAATTTGGATCAAAATCTCTCACACCTACTCAAAGACTATGGGGCTCAACTCAGAAAGAACTATATGCAATATACTATTATCTTACTAATTGGCAACATTATATTGGAAATAAACCCATAATAGTATGAACTGATAACGCGGGAATATCTGACACAACTGGAAGAATGATACGAAATGATACCATGCAAAAATGGATAATCAAACTTCAAGACTTTCACTAGACCGTAGAAAAAATTCCAGGAAAGGATAATCATATAGCAGATTGGCTCAATAGACAAATGAGTACCAATGAAAATGGAGAACAAATTGTAATGCTAAAAATAGGAATAAAAGATAAAGGAAAAGAAGTATCTGAAAAGGTTAAGACCGGAAATTCAACTATAAAACTGCCAGAAGTTCGCACAGCCCAAATACCGATAATCGCTAATTAAGCCTAAAATGAAAATATGAGTACCACCACATTATTGATTAAAGAAAATCTTTGAAGAAAAGGAAGAATGTTTAATCTATCTTAAAGAAAAACTGATCATACTACATGAATTAGTATGTATTGGATGTGGAAGAAATATGAAAATTAAGAATGAACTATTTGAATGCCCAAATAGGAACTGCCGAAAGAAAGTATCAATCTACAATAGAACAATGCTCATGAAAAGCAGATTGTTATATAACAAGCACCTTGAACTAGGATATTTATGGCTTATCAAGATGAGTCATGGATCAATAGTCAAGTTCAAAGGACTTGCTGAAACAACTGTCACGCGATAGACACGTGTATACAGAAAATAATTACACAAGAGATTAAAGAAATGGATACCAAAATAGGAGGTCCCAATATCATAGTTGAAATAGACGAATCCCTATTTTGGAAAACAAAAGAAAATAAAACTGTATGGGTATTTGGAAGAAAAGAAAGAACTCCACAAAAGAAGATATTTGCAACAATCGTAAACGATCGATCGCAGGAAACTTTACTTTACTATATCTGGAAATACATCCATCCCAGATCTATAATATATTCAGACATGTGGAAGGGATATACCAATATTTATGAAAGATTAGGAATGCAGCACCACGCTGTCAATCATAGATATGGGTTCAGTACGTGGGAATATGATGAAATAACTAATGATATCAAAGTCTATCACAACAATGGCATTGAAGCCACATGGCATGTGTTAAAGGACGTGATCACAGTAAGAAATAGAAAAAAGAAAGACCTATCATTCCACTTATCTAAATTCATATGGAGAAGGCAGATAAAGGAATCTGGAACAGATCTCTGAGAATCGTTGAATGAGTGCATGCGAGATAGCAATACACTTCTTGATAAGGAAACAATAGAAGAAAATGTTACTGAAGATTTGTAAGCAGGAATGCAGATCTAAGATAAGAAACTTCTATTTAAGACACTTGATTTTAACTTCAAGGAATATCCAGAACATATCGGATAAACTTAAAGAACCCTCAAAACAAGAAGACAAAGAAGAAAAGAAATAATCTACCTAAAAAGAAAGAAAATGTCTAACAATAACGGAAATAACAACCAACTCAACTCTAATGAATCCAATGGATGAACTCAACGAGGACCCAACTATTGCCGTGATTGCGATAGTCATATTAGGGATCCTGAGATCCATGAATGCAGACCAGCTAGAAGACAACCAGTACCCCGCATCACTAGGGCAAATCCTATTAACCATAGAACTCCAATTATTTACTTTGGGCATGCGATAAGTGCGGACTCAGGACTGACCTCCGAAGGCATAACTGCACCAAAAAGAAGCCTATTAAAGAAATTACTTGCGGAGTCTGCAACAAGAAAGGGCATCTTAACAGGAAGTGTCCTTTGAACTAGTGCTGGATCTGTAAAGAACATGGATATAGGAAAACTGAATGTCCCTAATACTATGCAAATGGGAAACCAGAAAAAGTGATTCTCAAAAGAAATATCTCTAACCCTAGCCATGAAGAAACTCCTACAGCAGGACCCTCACGAACCTCTGCAGGATCGACATATAATCTTTGTAACACCAATCACAATGGAAGAACATGTGACTTCACAGAAGCACTAGCAGCATTTGACAAAAGTCAATATGCATGTGGATATACTAATGAAAATGATGTTTATCATTGTAGCGAATGCCATAGAACCCTAGTAGGGAAAGCAAGCCTTTATTTACTAAATGGTTACTACCAAGACATTGAACAAAGGGCTGGACCAAGACATCATAATGAAAAATACTTTGACAAAACTCTTGTGTGCGAAATCTGTTATAGGAATTATACTGAGAAATTACCTATCACTGATGAAAGAAGTGCTCAATATGCAAAAGGAATTGGGAAAAATCAACTAGTAGAATGCTATTTTTGCAAGAAGCAAGGCTGGAAAAAGCATTTTAAATGGGATTCTTTCGAACATTACTTTTGTACATATGAAGAAAAGATTGGGTATAACACCCATTATCTTTATGGATTCCAACCTATGGATATCAGGATGTACCAGTATATTCAAACCACTACTAGAAACATGCACCATAAAGATATATATATAAATGAATCAATGATCATAAGAATCGTGCAGCATCTCAAAGATACACCAGTGACCAGGTGAATGAAGCATTGATTCTAAGAAGGCTAAGAATAGCCACAAGAGAAATGACAGCGGATATATATAATTATCAACCAAGAAATGCACATTTTGATAATTGGGAAAATATAGATACAACGTATGATGTCGGAATGAATACCCTACAAGAAGCAAACAATAACATAGCAAGAAGACGAATGGAAATATCGTACTTTGCGAAATCTGTCTCATGCCAAAAGGGCCTGACCAACTTTTAGCAGGACTATGCTACAAATGTTTCTCAGAACAAAAACAAACCTGCGAACCATACCGAGATTATGAAGCAGAAAAAAGAATTGAAGAATGGGAAAGAGAAAATACATACTCACCATATCGATTCTATGAAGAATATGGCATAATGCCAATAGGTTGCAATAATTGTATCATTCTACAAGGAAAATTAGTAGACAGGCACCAAGAAATTCAACTACCAAATGTAGATATAACAATTCCTTGTGAAAAATGTAAAGAAAGGAGTATACAAAAAGCCTCACGATTTAGAAAAGGGAAGAAAACTATTGTTGATAGCGAAGCATCAACAGTGGTAGAAGGAGCAGGACCTAGCCAAGTCACCCCTTCTATTATTATAGAATTGGCAGAAACACCCTACAACATGACACCTGTTCAGCGACCATTGAGTAAACTCTCTGAAGTAACTGAAAAAAAATCTACAGAAATAATCTTGGATTCTGAGAGACTGTCACCATTTAAACCTTTGTTATCACCTCAAGAAATAGAAGAAATAAATAATAAACTTGAACCAGAAAGAAGTCTTGAGGATAGGTTTAACGAGTTAGAACAAATTTTCAGAAGACTAAGCTTACCCATGGCCGGAACCAATCTAATTAATATACAATCCTTAACCCAAAGAATACAGTTGATGGATAATAGAATTGTTAACTTGCAATTACAAATGGCCAATTTGCAAGAAGAAAATCATACACTCAAAAGAAAAGTTAAACAATTAGAAGACGAAGCCATGGAGGATAAAGTAGCAAATTATAATCTCGCTATGCGAAAGAAAAGAACTGCTAATAGGCAACTTGACTACGCATTTTTGAGGGTACCATTCGACAACTCTCAAATGCTAAAAGCATTACGAAATGTAGTAGAAATGGATTCATTCTCACGACAGAATCATACTACTAGAAGAGAACTAGTACGAGAAGAAAGATCATCTGATGGAGATGATGAAACAGGGGATGAACAAGATGTGACCATCGAAGATTGACTATCACGGATAAATTTAAATCTTATTTATTTATTTATTTACTTTATACTTTATACTTTATATTATAATATTGTAAATCAAAATATGTCTATTTATTAAAGAAGTACACAGGGCGTGTCATATCTAGGAAGGACACGACTGTGGTGTGCAATGGATGGAGCACCTACACTAAGAATGACAACTTCTATATGTGGCCTAGACAACCACGATTTACACTATTATAATCAATCTATTTTATATTTACTTTATACATATATCCAAGTCAATCACATGAACACGATATCACATTATCTCCTATGAACCAAAAACTTATTTAAACATGAATAAAATCCTCAGAAAGCAGCATGAAGTCACAATGATTTCATAAGTACCATAAAAGAGCTACTAAATTTTGCAACTATTGTAGAACAAAGCACTTACACTGCACCAAAAACGATATTACTTGTACCAATTGTGAAAAACAAAATATACCTTGTGTAGACTCATTTAAATATCGAAAAAGAGGACCGGAGCCTTTTGAACACAATATTAGATGAGTCAACAACCAAGAAACCCACAAAGAAATAACTTACATCCACAAGTAAGACGAGTTCCAAACTACGCGCAAATACGAGCACAACAACAAAATTTGATAGCCAATAGAGCCAGACAACAACAATTAATTTTTGAATATTTAAGAAGCACTGAAATAGGATTATTAACACTTGAAGAAAACATTGGAAGACAATATTGAACTCAAAACAACATACCATTAAACGGCTCAGGACTGATAAACCAAGCAGCTATTGTAGCAATACAAACTAGCGCAGCAATTTTTGCAAATAGAAATAGAATCAATAATACTGACGCAGTACAAAAAACTGTCACTTTATTGAATAACCTATACAGAAATAATACAGGAACACAACTCCAAGAAACCTTACGAGGAGTTAGAGCAAAACAACTAGAATATAATACCCATTACTAAAGAAGGCTTTAGTATAACCTCAAGAGGGGGCAGAATTACGTCATTTTTCTAATATAATTGCCTAAATGACTAAGAGAAGCAGGAAAAGAAATCCTAATAGAAGACATAAAAAGAAATTAGTAGCAAAAATCCCAAAACAGTTGAAAGGAGATTTTATACCTGAAACTGCTAGATTTAATTATCAGTAGAACTTTATACCAAGACTCAGAAATACTCTTAGAAAATTTATTAAACTAACTGAAGAAATTCTTACGCAAAGACCAATTGAAGAAATACAGCTTGACATTGAAGTCACTGTTAAAGAATTAATTTTACATTGTTTACCAACAAGCAACCATAGATTAGGTCAAACATTAGTAACATTACAACAAGCACTTGAAGTCAACAGTTTAATACCAAACGATACCGCTATATTTGCCCACGAACAACAACAAAGGCAAACCGAATACGTTAACTATTAACTGCAACTTATCAACAAATAGGAGCAATCAAGTGGAAACTCATTAGAGCAACTGAAGAAGGACTTATACCATACTTTATAATACAAATAATTGTACATGGAGCAAACTCCTTACAAGGAATCTTAACTAACGAAGGAGCTAACTTTGTACAAGAATGAGATATAATCAATTCTAAAGACGAAGAATTACATTTCAATGAGCATTTACGGAACAGGACAAATACCAGAAGATAGTACTTTCAACTATACACCAATATTCAATAAAGAAGAACCCACTGAAATAAAAGTAGTACCAAAAACTAAATATAGTTCGATATCAACAAAATACAAAACATTATATTTACAACATCTCAACAGTACAATATATCAAATATTTACACATTTACTAAAAGATACAGATATTATTTCAGTACTTAAATCACAAATAACAGCTCGAATATCTGTAATTCCAGATAAATATATATTTGGAAAAATTATATTACGGGTATTCTCAACAGACATACCACCTCACGAAATAACATCATCATTATTTACTACCCAAGCAGAAAAGGCATTACACCCTTACGGCCTATTAAAAGAAAAAATTAAAGAAGAAGCATACTATTGTGTTACCATTTCGGATAAAGATCCGTTACAAATAATAGCATATCAAGGAAAACCTGGTATTAAAATAAACATATATAAGGACACCAATAACCAACCATTTATTAGAAAATATTATTACGTTATTGCACTATTTGATAATCTACTTGAAGACAAAATTTCTATCAAGATAGATATTTGGCACGAATATATTTATATTAAAGGAAAAGTTCAAACCATTATAGTCTAAATGCCACTTTGTAGTAACTGCAAAGTAATTAAAGAAACAGATAGCTTTGAAATAAGCAAGAAAACCAAAAGACAATATAAGTGTTGTAATAGCTGTAGAGCATATCTCAACAACCCTAAAGCAAAAGAATATAGAAAACTATATCACCAAAAGAAATCCATTTAGAAAAAAATACAAAAACTTGAGAAGTTCATACAAGAAAATCCTGATCACGCCATGAAAACATACAAGTGTACAAATTGTAGTGAATATAAGAAATACGCACAATTTGGATTAGGACAAAGAGGAATACATACCAAGTGTAAAGACTGTAGAGAGAAAAGAAAACCTTACTTTGAAAAGTATTTTATGAGGAAATGGAAATTAGGCGCATAGGACAATATCCAATACGAAAAGCTAAAGAACTACAAAAATGAAAATTGATGAAAGAACACGACAATGCTCAAGATGCAGACAATATCAACCCATCTTTGAATACAGAGGACTTACCGAAACTTATGAAATGACCTTCTATAATAATTGCGCATATTGCGGAAGTAATAACCAATTAAAAGATAGAAGATTAGTACAAGTCGTTATATTCAGAAGAGACTCAGAAAAAGGAGCACAGATAATGTTATCACAAAGGATACACCCCGAAAAACCTTATTTAGGAATAATGCAAGGAACCGGAGAAAAAATAGATATCTATACAGATAATTATGGACAAGAAACTTTAGAAACAGAAGAAGACGCAGCAATGCGTGAAATACTTGAAGAATCAGGAATAATCCTTGAAGAAGAAAAATTACAGAAAATCTGGAGTGAAACAGTACCATCGCAACTTGAATGGACCGCTCGAAGATGTGAAACTCAAGACGCAACATACAATGTTATACTCTTGATATTTATATATCCATGAGATTGGATACAAGAACCGATAGCAATGGAGCCAGATAAATCATCTGACTGGACATGGCATACATTTCAGGAAGTCATATTCATGAACCTGATACCCATGCTACAAAAAAACCAAGATTTCATATTTCAAGAAATTGGGAAATATTTCAATTACTGTGAAATTGAATCACTTGACGAACAAGAAGAAAATGACATATCACAATTAACAGAAAAAGAATTTAATAGCTTTAAAAAGAAGACAGAAAAAGTAACGACAAAAGAAATAATTGCTATTGAAAAATACAAAAAAGGTATAACTCTCAAAATAAACAGACTACGAGGAAGACTTACCAGAGTTAATAAGTATCTTAATAATTATTACGGAAGAAAATACTTACAAATATTCGATTTTCAAGATAGAAATAAAGTAGCAGAAAAAGTAAATTGCCTTCCGACATTAGAAGAAATAAGGCATAACGCACCAACTGAATATAGTAAAATCCAAAATAACGTATACAGATATACAGTACATGAAACCGGAGATAAGAAGAATATCTTACGCCAATTGAAAATCTGAATAATTAAAGACTATCTTAATGTCAATCAAGCATATGCCGCTACGATAGATCAGCTGGCACTATTTTACTCGAATTATCAGTTAATCTGATAATCACCCACAAAATCATCCGGCCACATAGATCGATGCCTCAACCAAAATATGGTTACACAACATGCAATATGCGTCAGCTAGTTGATACCAATTAATATACTATGTTACAGTATTACGTGTTTAAAAATTTAAACATTTTATTGGACAAATAGCTTCAGTTACTTAAATTTTCCAATAATTTGTACTACTGTACAAATCAATTTTAACGAAAAAATTTTTTCTTACTTTACGAATCCTTTTTGCAAATCGTGCCAAAAGCATAAAGCTTTAAAAGCTTTTTTCAAGGAAATAAGACTTGTTCCGGAATGTTTAGTACGTTTTAGAGAGAGTAAAAACGAAAGCACAAAGAAAATAATGCTGATAACTTGGTGTTGAAGACAATGTGTTTGATGTAGAAAATACAACGGACATAATTTACCAAACTCTTGTAAGCATAGATATATTAATGAAAATTTGAAAGTATTTATAGGTTTAATTTAAGTATATGTACTAATGAAATTCTCTTGGAGATAGAACAAGATCAGCACACACAATACACTGCAATTGCAAGTTACGTGTTGAGCAGGGAGATGAATACATTTGAATAAGCACAATTCAATTTGGCGAATATATGATTAAAATGCAAAAACATTAAGAAAAACATGGAGTGGGCGTATTTCAAATACCTTCTGTTGGCAGTAGTAATTTTTCAAAAGCAATAATTTAAGAACAAATTTTTTTAATGGGATAAATTCATTGCGCAAATATGCTTTTTTATTTAAATTTTCATAATAAAAGTATTACATCTTGCACCATTTAAATTATTGTACATTAATTCGTCAGAATTTTAATTTATGTGTCATTACATAACTGATTTTTGGGCAATGCTAGGGTAGTTATATTCATTGACACAGTATTGGTTCTAACTACTATGCTACTAACTACTATGCCAAGTTCGAATCTAACTACCTTACTATGTCCATTCTAATTACTGCGCTATGTCCAGATATATTCAGTTCTAACTACCGATTACGTTCGTGACTACTGTGCTATGATTGTTCAAATTATCATTCTAAAAAAAAACTATGTATAGTATATGCAGTTAAACACCATAGTAATATTTGTTATTAGCAAAACAATTAAATAAACATATATACTAATTGAAACATGGCAAAACCTGTCCCGTAAATCCAAATTGTACAGCGAATGTCAAGTTAAAGTACTCGTAGTTGACATTTAAACTTTAAAAAGTATTATAATAAAAATATGTAAGTTTTATATATTAAGCTTGTCTTAAAGATTCTTTTAACAATAGATTCTAGCTATATAGTACTATAGTTTGAAGGATTGATTGACCCCACGAACGATTGGTTGGACGTAAGAAGTATATAATAAAATTGATGTGCGTCAGTTAATTTGAAAGTGTTGTTTTGATCAGATTAGATCAAAATTGGGGTTCTTTTTTTAAAATTATATTAAAATCATGACCCTAAAAATCAAATCGGTGGATATGCTATCAAAAATCATTGCACGCACGTGATATTTTTTATTGGAATCATCTGACCACCAGAGCCAGATATTGAACTTTATTAATTGAAACTTTATTGATGATATGCAGCAGTAGCGTACATCGTTGCGCTTGATGTACAAGCCGAGACTGGCTATGCTCCCAGAAATAGCAGCCACAATTTGCGCTGGGTATAACCGTCATCAGCGTTACTCGTAATGAATATCATCAGCCAGTGGTTTTCCACACTGCATAAAGCAGGCCGACTGGACATGGTTTTTAACGAAATGACAAAAAATGGCAGCATTCCCTGATGCCCTTTGGGTGGGAGGGCTGGGAGCGAACTCGCTATCGCACTTACAAGTTATCTGATCTTGTACGGGCCTTATCCCGATTTAAATAAGGTTATCATTAGTAAACATTTAATTATTTCCAAATAGGGCAGTTTATTAAATGATACTTAACTTGCATGTATTATCACATGCGATCCAGGTTTCTCGTCTCATACTGACGCCACCGAACCAGTTTTTTACTAGTTGCCTGTTTTGGCAGCTAGCCAGCCTCCCTTGCTTAGCCTGTTTTTCGATCTGTTGACTTACGTCAACTTGAACAAAAATCATTGTACACACGTGACATGTTTTATTGGAATCATCTGACCTTCAGAGCCAGACATTGAACTTTATTAATTGAAACTTTATTGATGATATGCAGCAGTAGTGTACATTGTTGCGCTTGATGTACAAGCTGAGACTGGCTATTCTCCCAGAAATAGCAACCACAATTTGCGCTGGGTATAACCGTCATCAGCATCACTCGTAATGAGTATCATTAGCCGGTGGTTTCCCACCTGCATAAAGCAGGCTGACTGGACATGATTTTTAATGAAACGACAAAAAATGGCAGGATTCCCTGATGCCAATGGTACTCGAATCCTGTCATTTTTGTCTTACTTAATTGTAGGTTTGCTTTGTTTGATTTTTTTTTTATATATATGTCATACTTTGTACAATTTTTTTTTTTTTTGACTTTCGTCATTTTTCACCTTGCATTCCCCCCCTTTTTTTTTTTAAATCTGCCCCTTTTCTTCCTTTTCCCTTCATATATATATTATTTTTTTTTTCTTGTTGACGATTGGGAATCCAAAGTATGTGATTATCTCGATCGTTAACATGAATATGCTTTGCTTAATATTGAGGCTATTGCTGCTGGGTGTGCTCTGATGTACTTGTAGAAAGCGTCAGATGACCATCTGCCTATTTTCTGGATTAGTGGCAGCTGCATGCCCACATTACCAACTCTGTGGTCCTGCCTGCTCAGAAACTATGCCCGGCTACATCAGAATTCGGTAAGAGCGATTTTAGGGTTTCTATGAACCATTTTTTCTAGCTAATTTATTGTTGCTCCTGGTGAATAGTAACTTTATCCTAGGAGCATATCTTGGTTTTGTTCTGATGATTGTGTATGCCTTCAATGCTTCGATTGGGTACAGTCCATCCTTGGTTGAGTTGATAATTAGGATGGGCTGCTTTGTCACTTTGTGTATCTTTGTTCTAGGTAATTGTAATGTTGCGAAAGTGTCTTGACCTTGTTTCTCGAACCTCAATGCTTGTATTGTGGGTATCTTCTTTACATCTTGTTCTGACCTTGGTAGCAGTTCGCCTAAGCGTGCCAAACCATAAAACGCCACCAATGCGATCGACCAAAACAATATATTAACTGGTTCCTTTTTATTTATTTTTGTTTTAATCTGCCTTAGATGGTCGCGTGTAATGTGATCTTTTTGTTTGGTAGGTTTGAACGTATGGTTCTCTTCTACGGTTTTTAATAATTGCTTTATTAAGGGATCATAACGTATCTCATCCCACTCTTGATGGTTCATAGTATGGTGGTATTTTAGAGCTGATAGATACGATGTTATGGTTTGAGGGCGACTCTTGGATGTAAATGCTTTATGAAATTGGTAAGGTTTATTTTCGAAATCAGCCATATTGATTCGTTCTTGTTGGTCCATTTGTTCTTTTTTGCTAATGTCTCATACCATTTAATGATTGCTTTGTAGGTTTTGTATTTTAATAGTTCCATTCCTAGGATTACTGCTGCTTGTTCGTTTAGTAGTAGTCTGTTATTGCTTGTTGCGGTTGTTTCGTTCTGTCCTACAAATTAAAGGACAATATTTTCTTTATTATGTTAGTATAGTTTGTGGGAATAATGGGTTGCAAGTATCGTGCCCATGGATTTTTTGCTTTATATTGCATGTAACCTCCGCGTGATAATAAATCTGACTCTTTGTTGTCTTTGCCTGAAATATGTTCAAGTTTTATAGAATAGTTGCCCCGTATTTGGACCATATACATATCCGCTATTATGTCATTAATGATTAAGTTCTTATAGAAACCGACATAGTACGACTCGGCATTGCCTTGGTTATCAGTCCATATGATTAATCATTTCTGTAACTATAGTGGCGAAAACGTAAGTATTGCTACAAGACATGTTAGTAGCTCCCTCACTTGTATATTGCAGTCTACTATGTTGATTTCTTGAGACCAGCTAAAGCTGTGAAATAAAGGTCAAATGTTGCGCCTCTACCCAAATTTAATGCGTCAGTATATAGGTTTTGTGTATCCGGATTTAACCAAGCTCTATCTTCCATAAATTATGTTCTCAGCCAATTGGGTAATACTTTCAGCCACTATTTTATATCTACTTTCATGGAGCTAGTTACGTTCATACGGAATTTTTAATTGTGAAGACCCTCGAGTTTTCTGATGAATCGCTGGACAAACGGTCTACTCTGCGGCACCACCTGGCACAACCACATTAATGAACCTACTATGGATTGTATTTCCTTTTTGTAGCACCATTTTTCTTATGCTATTCGGTAAGTAGATCTATAATTTTTTTCTTTTTGTTTCAGGTATCGATGCAGAGAAAGTCACTGTGTTAATTTTAATGTCTAGAAATGTTAGTTCGGTTGCGGGTCCTTCGAGATTAGACGGTTTGTACGGAATATTGAGCATCTTGAGTATGGAGAGAAATTGTTGTAGTTCCTGTGATGTGCCTATTTTCGATATAATCAAGAAATCGTCGACGTAATGAATTATGGATTTTATGCCGTAACGTACTGCTATCCAAGTGAGGAGGTCTGCGAAGCAGCAGAATATGCCCCCTGACGCTCTATTCCTGAAAGCTAGTGCTTTGTCGAAATAAATTTTTCCTTCGTGCTGTAGCCCTTGCAATACTTGATCCGCCGAATGGAATGGTAATATACGGTATGCTCCTGAATCAACTTTTGACAACCAGCAGCCGCGTCCATACTCTATTATCCATCGAATTGCATGGTTTAAATTTTCGTATTTAGTTGCAAAATCTGTAAGATCTATACCGTCATTAATACTCTCCCCAAGCGGGCTTAATAAGTGGGAATTACCCTGTAAACCTTAGGAATTGATCCTTTTTTCTCTACCAACCCACATGGGTTGATTTGGAATGCCGAACACAGGTGATTGTCCAGTGTAAACGCGCTCATATCTGTCCCAGTGCTATTTCGGTTTTAATATATTTGGTCAGAGCTAAAGGTTCTATGTTTATTGATTTTAGATTTTCTTGTACCGTAACTGTTCTCTTTCCCTTAAAATTAAATCGAAATCCTTTCGTTATTCTGTTGTTAATATATTCAATGAATGCTCGATTTGGGTGATCCTGCGTCAGGTGATCTAGTGCTAGCTTGTTGGTAGGTGTTCTTATATTGAACTGGCTGGGTCTAATTGGGCGATTATACTGTTCTCCTCTTGAGAAATTGGAGCATTTAATAGGGGGTGCGCTTGGATTGTGTAATCGAATGACTGTAATATAGGCTTTTCGATTGTGATTATCGCTCTAGCTGCTTTAAGTTTTGACATGTATTTTAATTTCGATGCTCTGTACTCGACTGCGGCTGTAAGGCAAGAAATTTCGATTGGTTAGTTCTTTCTCTTTTTTTTTTTTTTTTATGTCTATATATTATTATTATTTTTTTTTTATATTTTTTACGTGTATACCGATATTGCTTTCTTTATTTTATTTAATTGTTTTTTTTTTAGTTGTTATTAGTGCGCTGGCCGTTTCTCTGCACTCCCGTGTTTGATGATGGCGCGCTCCTTAGCTTGGGGTATTTCCGAAAACAGTTTCTTTCTTTATGCCCTAGCTTTCTACAAATTATACAAGCGTGTACTCTGCTGCAGTTATTTTCGTATGTGCATACTTTTTTGTTCCAATTGATGCAGATTTCTCTGCCGTCGGTCCATGCTGTGTTAACCCAGCTGTTATAATTACCATCATCTTGTGCTCTTTTAATGGCCGCCATGTCGAAGTTTTTCCCTTATGCTTCGATGTCTCTCTCTGTTAGTATCGAGTCCCGGTTCATTACTAACGTGACTCTACGGTCTTCATCATATGCCATTATTGCTGAAAATTTATACGTGGCACATAACTCGTTAATATGATCCCAGTACGTATTTAATTCTAATTCGCGGTTCCCATATATTATAAGTACAGCATCCATGTATGCTTTGAATGCAATTAGCCAATCTGAAATATTTTCTAATAATATATTTTGTTTCTGTTTTTTGATTATTACCACACCACCTTCCGATGTTTGCAAAACCGTGTCTTCCCTGATGCTTTTACATTATTAATAAGGTTTTTTGGTGCAAATTCTTGTAAATCTACGAATAACCCTAAGGCTATTGTTTTCCATATTTTGTTTGACAAACTGGGTTTTTCAGTAACATTTCAATTTTTCTTTGTCCATCGGGCCAATTGGAAACCCACTATAAGTGTATCTGCTCTGTCTCTATATTTTTCTCATTAAGAAAACCTTGAACTACTTGTATATTATTCTTAAACGTATACACGAATGATGGGAACTTTCTGCCTGTAGCTTTATATATTATTGTTTTGGATTTGTCCGCTGGTTCGTTGCCCTGGTCTTCTGAGCCTGACGCCAATATTAAATTATTATTTACGGGAGTTGGTGGATAATTACCTTGTACTGCTCCATTGTTATTATTCAAATTAATAATCCTCTGTAGATTGTTTTCTTGTTGTATATTATTTGGGTTCGTTCCGAGCTGATTATCATTGTTGCTGTTGGGTTGATTTACATGCGTGAGCTTTTGATTAATAGTTTCTAATAGTTGTGCATTCCATCGACTCTGGGCCTCTGCTTGTTGATTGAGGAGTTGCTGCAATTGTTGCATCATTGAAACTGTTGATGCTTGGATAGTTGAATCGATATATGACCTCGTATTTGGATCAATATTTATCATTGATTCTTCATTCCTTTGATTTTTTCCTACTGCAATAGTTTCCACTGAACTTTCAAAGGTTGTACTGTCGTTCCTACTTGTGCTTATATTTGTGTTTTTTGTTTGTTTGTCATTTTGTTTTCTTCTTACTCTTTTTTTTTTAGTGAACTTGCTATCGCACTTACGAGTTATCTGATCTTGTACGGGTCTCATCTCGATTTAAATAAGGTTATATTAGTAAACATTTAATTATTTCCAAATAGGGCAGTTTATTAAATGATACTTATCTTGCATGTGTTATTGCATGCGATCCAGGTTTCTCGTCTCATACTGACGCTACTGAACCAGTTTTTTACCGGTTGCCTGTTTTGGCAGCTAGCCGGCCTGCCCTTGCTTAGCCTGTTTTTCGATCTATTGACTTATGTCAACTTGAATTATATCTCAAATTTTTACTTAAAAAGTCCAAATCCCGTGATCTCATATTATAGTTGATTTGAAAATTAGTGGGAAAGTGGTGAATTTTTGTGATAATTATCCATATTTCAGTAATATTTTTCATATTTTTTGGTAATAACAGTATAGTTTTTTGATAATATAATTTTTAGCTGATATATTGTTGCGGTATCATTTGTTTTGATTTTCGGACTAATCCAGAATTTTTTGTAACAACCCATCCCGGATCAGTCCAAAAATCAAAACAAACGATACTGCAGCCAAAAATTATATTATCAAAAAACTATACTGTTATTACCCTATAGGCTAACTTTCTTCTGATTGGTTAATTTGATTCAATTAAATTTATACAGTTTAAAGTACTTTTTCGATTTGAAAAATTTTATTAATACACGTTATTAAAATACGTTTTTAAACCATTCAGAATACTTGCAAAAAGCTTCTTGCAAAATAATCCAAAAAGATCCTCACAACAACATATACTTTACTTAGAAGCAACTTATAGCAATGGAGCAGCAGCAATGCGTAATTAATAAGGTAGCCTGTCCTATTTCTACAAACTTTTTTTTGCTACATACCAAACTTTTTAAAAAATAAATATCTTTTTATAAAATTATGTATATATAATCTATAACTAATTTATTATTTAAATATATAAAAATTAAAACAACTATATATGTATAATATTTTTTAGTTAATAAAAAAAATATCCTATAAATTTTGTAAAAATTTAAAGGTGTAACCTATTTCCACAAATAGTAAAACAGATTTTGATCTATTGGCCCATTTTGAATGATTTAACTACCAAAATATTCATCTCAATAACACGATTCCAATGAGCCTAAAATCATCAAAATCTATATTATTTTAAAACTATAAAATACACTATTAAAATCACACATAAGTTGAACGATCTCAGGATCCTGTAATTGGATTTTGATATTTTGAGCTTGTCAGAATCGTCTTATTGAGATGAACATTTTGGTAGTTAAATCACTCAAAACGGATAAATAGATCAAAAGTTATTAGCAATTCTATAAATTAGTTTATGTACTAAAATAACTAAATTGGGAACAAGCCTTTAAATAATCTTAAGATTCTGTAATCAAATTTTAGCAGTTATGGGCTTGTTTAAAATGTTTAATTAAGGTAATTATTAAAATAGTGAAGTTACCCCAAATAAAGCTAGTGAATTAAAAGATATTTACTGTTCTTTACTGTTTGTGGAAATAGGGTAATTTGTGGAAATAGGGCAGGCTACCTTATATGTCCTAAGGTTTCTGGACAATGCATTAAAAAGGTTACAAACTGGGTCTGGGATAGTGCTCGAGACAATCAAACCTTACCAGCATATTTGAAAGTCAGCGATATGATCTGTCAATGATGCTATAATAGAATAATTGTTCACCCTTCAACTATGATGAAAGAACATGTGAAAGCAAGCAATCAATCTAGTGCTGATGTTTTAGTTGAACCTGAGGTGATGTCTTTTTCAAAAGCAATAGAGACTATGACTAATGTTTTATATAAATGCGAAGTAACACAAAAATTGACTGCATTTCAAAAATTTGGAGAATTTCGTAATTATATAGAGGCAGAGAATGTGCATTTGACAGTTTTTTTTGAGGAACTGGTATCGTCAACCAATTTATTCAAAAAAAGTCTGAGTCACATCCCAAGATAATGTCCCAATTACTTTTTGTTTGTTATTTACTTTGCAGTTTATATAACAAATTTATTATAAATTTAAAACATGACATAGCACTTTATCTTGATTCTACAGGTACAGCAGATGCAACGATCAATGCATTAGCAGAACTTGGTATTACTTCGACAACTCAAACAGTTTGGCGTATTAAAAATAAAATTTCGAATAATCATCTAACCTTAATTAATAATAATTTAGATACTTTCCATGAAAGTGCTTTGGTTTTAAATGTGGACGATTACCACAATATATATACCAATAGAGTTCCAAATGAAAATGTAACATCAACAGCATCAAATATGGTGACAATTCTGTTATATCCAATAAGGAGTGCATTGCCAATTCCTATAAATTGTGATTGTAGAGTCAAGTCTTGTAGATGCGAATCTAATAAAGACAGAATTGGAAAATCAGTTTATAATATCATTAGGAACGTCCTTTAATGAGCTATGGAAAAATCAGGTAATTAATAACGAAGAAGAAACTATGAAGCCATTAACAGTACATAGTTACAATCTTTTACTTAAAGAAAGGATCAATGTTTGATCATTTAATGTTATTGTGCTTGTCGACCTTGTAAAAAATAATTTATATATGGTTGGTGAATATCTAGAAAGTCTTGGAATTATTCAAAATATAAGTACAATGCAAAAATATTTTAATTCAGGTTATATAATTCCTCTTATCGCGAATTGGCCGGGTCAAATCTTTATAAGAACTGCGATTTCAAAATTTTTAAAATATGGTCATGATTCTAACATACCTCTGAGTATTTTGTCTTTTATTCCAATTATAGGTCTGTTACATATTTCTTTGAATAGTCGTGAGCTAATTTACATACAATATCATCCATTCTTTTCTTCATTATATAATTATTTGTTTAATCAAACAAAGGGAGTTGGAATTAATGTTCAACCTTGGCAAATTAACTTGCTGCTTAAAGTAACTTACCGTGGTTGGTTTTAAGTTTCAGATACTATTAAAAAAATTTGATCTATATGAAGATCTCGAATATATAATGTTATTAGATTTGATGGACAATTTAGTTCTACTTGTTCTTGATATATATGCAATATTCTTTCATGCAAGTGAGTGGCACAAGTATGAAGAATCAGTAATACGAGTTTGTGTACTTTTTATGGTTTAATCAGCACAATTACAATAAAGCACCACTAATGTTTTTATCTGATACTTTATATCAGAGAAACATTAACCATCCGATTTTAGAAATTTTAAAACATATCTGCCAAACTTTTCTAATATGCCTGTTGAATTATTTTATAGCATCCTAAGACAAACTAGCCAAAAGCATGATACCGCAAAACAATTATGGTGCCAAGCACATTTTTTTAATTTTTTAAGACATGAAAAATGTTTTAGTGAATTAATTGAACATTAATCGACATGGAAAAGATATTCTTTGAATCACAGTGATTTGAGTAATTGTACACGAAAAGTAGCATGTTTTTTGTTCGAATGTTTTATTAAAATTTACAATAAATTTTTTCAGTGTTGTAAAAAGTTTCTATTAAATTTAATAAAAATAAAAGCAAGATCTCACCTTAACATTTAAAAAAAAAACATTTAGAATAAATTGCTACAGATGGTACAATGAGTCTAAACCTAAACAATCCAGAAACATTGATGAAAGGGAAAAAAAGAAAAATAGTCAATAATTCCAATATACTGATGCCGGCTATCAGAATTGTTGCAAATACTTGTCATCTTCCCTTGGGTTTTAGCACTTCACAAAAACCTAGCCAATTAATTTTGTGTGATTATTCGCTCTGTAATAAGCCTAATATAAATACACTAGCATATGATTCGTGCTTTCGGCATATGGAAAAGATTCAATTGAATTAGATTTTATTTTATTTTTTTTGAGATGAGTTCGTTGTGTTTTTATTTGTAGTTTATAGTGTCTTGTGGATTGTGCTGTTTTATTTCGTTTGTTATAAATTTTTTTTTATTTTCGTACTATGTGTTTTTGGCTATTTTAATTTGTTAATAAATACAATAATTAATTACATTATTTAAGGTTGTAATATATGTTTGGTTGATTAATTGTCAATTAATAAAAATTTTTTTTTTGTTTTTTGATAACAGGTACCAAAGTTTTTTTTTTTTTTTTTTTTTTTTTTTTTTTTTTTTTTTTATAGTGAGATTGTTTATTTTTCGTAAAGTTATCTAAATAATTAATTCGTATTAGTTAATTTATAAAGGTTTTCTACATTCGTATGTAGTGTTCCGCATGATTCAGACTGGGTGGATATTTTTAAAGTTCCGGACCTTGTTCAAACATTGATTCAGATCTAAACTTAGGGTCCAAACTCGTATCACTTAGATTCGGGCCCAGTCCAGATTCGTGAAATCTATAAATTTATAAATTTATAGATGCTATAGTTATTGAACTCTAGTGTCCTCGTTAAAAAAAACAAACAATTGACTGACCCATGTTTTTAAACTTTAAATAATGCAAAATAAAAACTGACTTTGTATAGTTTTAGCTATAAACTTACTGACTATTATTGTATTGTGGTGATTTACTGTAAAAAAATTTACATACGTTCTCGTGGCCTTGGGAGAGATTTCAAGAACTCTACTTGCCAATTTAACTACTGGGCCAAAACCATTAAGGGTTTGGATATTTAAATTTGATTTTTCGTTTTGCATTGTTCGCTGACCCATTTTTTCGGTTTTTTTAAAAAAAATTTTCTTTATTACTTGATCAGTTTTTTACAAAAAAAATTTTTTTTTAGATCGAATTAGTCAAATTTTTTTCATTATTTTTATTTGATAGATACCTTAATTTCCCATAATTGGTGATAAAGTGATGGAAAAAATGTGATTGCCATCCATTTTTTGAATCCTTGTTGTGTATAATAAAAATTAACCTTGCATAATTTTAAATATACAGTAAATATTATTCTGCTAATTTACAATAAATTAAAAAAAAATAGGACTGACTGACTCATGTTTTCAGATTCCATATTGGATTAACAGTTGTTTTATCCAATTTAATGTAAGAATTTGGTTACAAAACTTACCGACTATTGTTGTGGTGATTTACTATAAAAAAAAAATTATGTATATTGTTGTGACCTTAGGAGAGACTTCAAGAACTACGCCCGCCAATTTAGCTACTGGGTCACAACTATTAAGGGTTCAGAGAATTATAAACAAATGTATTTATTAATACTGGGAGAGCGGTTTATACAAATACACAAACGATTCTTTTTATATGTTCCCATTTAGAATTACCCGATTACCAAGAATGAGGTAAGAGCTACGACATTTATAAGGAATGTGGTAATGGGAATTCATAATGCAGGAATGTAGTAAATGTAATCCGGAAATGTATAATAATTTGACTACTAATTAGAATTTAGAAATGCAGTTCCAAAAATAGTAAATGATGAACTTTCAAACATCGTTGTGAATTTATATAGTGCGTAACAAACATTTTAGTAGGATTCAAAAAATAATTACCCATATAAAGATAGGTAGATAGATAAAATTGGTAGGTCTTATTTAAGTTTTCACATTTCTGTAACAACTATGCCATCTTCTTATTAGCTAATATTTGTATTGTTTTCCTACAATATGGTCACATTTTTCTAAAATAACCAATAAAAAATGGTTAAAGAGACAAACTCTGAATTAGATGGCATAGAAGATTTATCATGCACTATTTCGCTGTTTACATGTGTATTAGTTAGTAATGTTCAAAAAATTTTGCATATCTTGTAACCCAAACTACTCCGTCTAAATAATTTTGGCTGAAATCACCAAATTTCAACAAATTTTATTAACAAACGTGCTAACCGTGTACCAAGTAAAATTACTTGGATTGTAATTTTGCTACAATATTACTCAGTAGTACAAAGCTAGTGTTAATGTTCTGCAAGTTCGATCTGAGGTCTGAATCCGAATCGCCGGAGTGATTCGAGTTATACAAAATGCAAATTTTTGGACACCACACTTACTATATGTATACTATTACATAATTAATTCATCATAAATTATCATATATGCATAATCACTACATCGCTATACCTCAATGCATACATCATAATATAATTACTAATAACATAATTACTACATCGTTATACCACAACGTATACATCATAATCTCTACTACTTGTAACACAATTACTACATCGCTATCTCAATGCATACATCATAACATAATTATAGTTACTACATCGTTATACTTCAACGCATACATCATAGTTTTAACACAATTACTACATCGCATAGCCAACAATATAATTATTAATACTGTAATAATATATATACTTCCCATAACTTACTACACACATACAATAATATAAATTATACAATAACTTACATGCACCTGTAATCATCGAATCTACAATCAACCAATCAATAGTATTTTAAATGCTTAATTTTGGCGGCGATTAACAATCTACACAAAAGCATGTAACCACCGGATCACTAAGCAACTAATCAAAAGTGTTTTAAAGGCTACATTTTTTTTGGCGGTTGGAGAATTACAAGTAGTAGAGATATTCTAACCCGTGTTTAAAATAGCATTTGAAATTTACTAGTGCAAAGCAAAAAAATACTGTTTTTATATATTAAAAACCGGGTTTTTTGCTCAAAATTTTATCAAAATACTGGTGGATTCAGATTTTTACTATGCTATTTTAAATACTGATTCTAACCTATTATCTCTTAACCTAAAAATGCTATTTTGCGGTCATAAATATCACATAGAATGTTTAGACAAAATTGGCCATAAATGTTAGCCTTGACTGGAATTCTCGAAGAATGGAATATAAATGAATGTAGATCAGTTGCTAGTATGCTTAACTGATACGAAAGAGAAAAAAAGCAAAAAAAAACCTCAAAAAAAGTACAGATTCAAGAAAGTACTATTACCGAAAAGGTTGATAATAATTTGGATAAATATGAAGAACTTATTGTTGTCAATAGCATTGAAAATACAGAGCTTACACAGACAAATTCAAGGGACCGGAACAATTGAAACCTGCTTGGCAAGTCCCGAGTGAAGAGGTAGCTAGACTTTCGACGGTACCGGGAAAAAGGATCTTGGCAGTGACTGACCAGAAAATCTGGACGGGCAAGAGCCCCTATGGCAAAGGAGGCACACCAACCTGGCCGCCAGAATCATACCAGAAGAAAAGAGCATGTGTTATAGAAGCATAAACCAAGGAAAGGGAAACCTTAGCCACCTAAAGCCTGGCAGAGCCAACTGGATTGGTAGTCTGGAATGACTAGGGAAAAGGATCCAAAGAGTAACTGACCGGGTACTGGGGTTTAGTGAACTTCGCAAGGGCAGACTAATGTTGTTAGTCGAAATACTTAATTTAGTCAACTATTTAGGCAATTAGTGTCTAAATATATTTTGACATGCCATTATTTTTTTTTCGAAATGTCAAAGTCTAAATTTGTCTAAATATCTAAATAGTTGACTAAATAAATACTATATGACCAAATGTCTAAATAGTTGACTAAATATAATACTATATGACTTAATGCAAGATTCTATTTAATTACAATGCTTTGCAAAAAGTGTGACCCTGTGATATACATAGTGATGATGGCAGAAAATTTTAATTCCCTATTGATCATCATTTTCATCAAAAACATCTATGTTTTATCTGAAATCATTAAATTTTTCAAGAATTGAAATACCGGCTGATTCCTCATGACAACATGATCTGCAGAGATCACACATTTTTGCAAAGCGCAATAAGCTCTGGTATAGCTTTAAAACAACCAAAAAGCTTTGTATATTGCTTTTCATATTATTTGTAAAACCTAATAACTTACAGTATTAAATAATAAAAAATAGAATCTAATCAGGCACTCAATACAAGAAATAACTATAAAGATTTAGAATTCAATCATCAATTCTAACAATTCTAAAATGATTTTGAAGTTTCGATCATTGACTTTGGTTTTTAGAATCGATTTGCATCCCTACTTTGTGATATTTATATACAGTTCCGTTGCTGCAATGGCAGTGCAGAAACCTAAAACAGATGCTGCAAGATGACGCCCCGATTCTCTATAGCTATATGGGCGTATGTTAGACATCTTTCTTATGCTTGTGTTTTTATATAGTTTAGGACCTTGGGGTTTAGAAAATTTTAAAACTGAGAGGTCAGTAGTTTATATGTGAGTTGATTGGTCTGGGTTCAAATAATTAGTCCTAGACTTTAGTCCTAGACAAGAGGTATTGATGTTAAAGTATGAATGCTAGAGCTTGTTTGGATAGCAAACCTATTACTATATGTATTTTTATATTATTTTTTAATTTAGACATTTCGGCATTATTTAGACATTTCGACATTATTTAGACATTTTGGCATAATTTAGGATTTCGATAATATTTAGATATTTTGGCAGCCTTAATATCAAATGTCGAAATATTTCTACAAACATAAAACAATTTCGGCTAACAACATTAAGGCTGACAGAACTATTCAGCCAATAAGAAGTGGAAGCATGGAGGCGTGTATGTGTCAAGACCCAACGGATCTCTGGGCATACCTATATGGGAGTCTTCAGACATTAAGAGGATCTGGGACCACCAATACGGGTTTATGCTGGTATAAATGCATGCAGTAGTAATCGGGTTCCCCTATCCCCATGATGCCATCCAACTATATTTGGCACTAGAAGCATTTGCGAAAAATGACTAAAAACCTCGAACACCATAGCATGAAGTACAGTTGATCGCACATTTCCAAATTCGGAACATTAAATCCTGTGTCCTCAAGTTGCAGGAAACTGGCTGGTTGCAGCAGCATGCAGGCTTGAGATACTTACTCTTGTGGTAAAGGCAGCTGCATGGCTTGAGATACGAACCCCTGAGAAGTATGCTAGTAAGGGATTTTCTGGGTAACCAGATTTCGGGTACACCAACTTGGAAGTATAAAGCGCCTACCTGACAATACACACCAAATTGGAAGTGACAAATTAGGAAATATAGGTAAAGTAGCGGACATGTAGACGTTGATTGTTGGTTGAAAAGAGACGTACAAATCTAGGTCAACTATATAAATGGGAATATTGAAGGCTCTGGTGGGTTTTAGCTGTGGATAAAAGGTTTCATAGCCTGAAGTCCTAGTCTCAATACTTGTATATAATATGAATATATAAAAGGCACCACCATATGTCAATTTGCTTAAGTATTAATAAAGTTTGGGGCAGAAGCTACACTCCTAATATTAAAAAAATAAAATAAAAAATACAGAGCTTGATAATTTATTAAAAAAGTTAAAAAAAATGCAATAAAAATAATTTTTTTTGATCACAATAATGTGACCAATCATAATGGTTAATTTAATTTCATATGATTGACCAATCACGAGAAAGTTAGCCCATAGGTTATTACTAGAAAATATGAAAAATAATTACTGAAATTTGGATGATCATCACAAAAATTCTTCACTAAGTCCTACTAATTTTCAAATCAGCTGTGACATAATTTAGAGCAAGTTTATCCACGCCTCAATCAAAGTCTTACCATTATTAGAGTTGGGTTAGAGTGATTAGTAGTATATAGTTGTTATATTTAGAGTAGGTTATAATTCCTTTTACAATATACATACCATGTACATAAACTGTGCATATAAGATCATTAAATGTATATCATTCGGGTTTCCCATGCAGGAAATAATTTGCTTGGCACATATAAATGACATTTTGGTAATATCTTCCAATATTTATTTTGGTCTAATTATTGAATTTGTACATGTTTTTATACTAACATTCTTGATTTTATTGTGTATTCTAGCCAATAAACAATAGTTACAATAGCACATAGATTGTACTTATTCTTCGTCTAATCTCTTTTTTTTCTTTTTTTCTTTTTGAATTAAGTTGTATTAGTATTTTTATATATATCATAAACTTATGCTCTGCCAAAGTAAGCACAAACTCAATTGAATTATGATATTAATTTGTAAAAATAATATTATGAAAAATATTTTTCTAGTTTAGTTTTTTTATGATGATTATTTTTTAGTAGCTTTTCAAATTTAAATAATTGCTATAATTATATTAAATGGTTATTTTTATGGTATTTAGAATTGATATTAAATAGTAATTGAATAATTGTATTGTGTTTTGCATCAGGTCATTTAATTTGTTTAGTTTGTTATCCTTAATGTTGTTAGTCGAAATACTTAATTTAGTCAACTATTTAGGCAATTAGGTGTCTAAATATATTTTGACATAAAATTATATTTTTTGTCTAAATAGTTGACTAAATAAATACTATGTAACTAAATGTCTAAATAGTAGACTAAATACTATATGACTAAATGTCTAAATTAAATACAGTATAAACAATAAAATTATGAATAATTTTAACTACCAGCCTGGATGATTTTATTAAAAATATTATAGTTATATGATCTGCATATTAGCAAATAATAATGCAAGATCTTTTAATATAAAATTTATTAATATAAAATTTATTAATATAAAATTTATTATACGTATAGCAAATTTTACATAAAATTAACTATGACTATACAGCTATAGATTAAATTAATATATATAAACCCCTCTTAAAGCTCAAAATAATAAATTAACCCTAACTCTAACCTTTAGACCTCATGATTATATTTAGGCCTCATGATTATATTTAGGCCTCATGATTATATTTAGGCCTCATGATTATGTTTAGACCTCCTACATCAAAAACCCACTGGCACGAGCAATTTGCACCACCACAAAGCTACTAATAAAGATCTTAAGCACTACCGAAAAAAGAAAGCAGGTAGTTGAAATATACACAATAAATAAAACAATATCCTACTACAAAACTATAATGGCAAAAAACCACAAAGCCTCCTTAAGTGAAGAAAAGTTAGTCACGATACGCCTATTGGAACAGTGCAAAAAAAGATTGAATATGGCTCAAAGACAACAATAAGACTAAAAGTAATGAAATCTAAACAACAACACTAAAAGTGATGGCAAAATTATACAACATCAATATTAAAAGCCATGGCGAAATCATAACCACCAAGTAATACTAAAAGTCAGAGTGAAATCATGACATCAACAGCACCAAAAGCTAGAGAGAAATGGGCAAGAACAATTTGTATACTATAAGGTCCTCTATTAATAATAATAATTATTATTATTATTATTTGTATTTATTTAAATATCAGTTGGGTCTAATAAAATACAACTAGGTTCAAAATTAAAACCAGTGAATCTTTTAGTTTATAATTTAGTAAAAACAGTATTAAAAACTCCTACTTTTTGAAATGATAATTATGAAACCTTTATTTTATTTATATAGTTATTTGAACAATTAAAAGCTTTTGTTTAAAAAAAATTAAATTTACATCGCATATACTATATATCTTTTTTTTAAAAAAATTTAATACTTGAACTACAAGCTTAAAATAAGACTACATAAACTTTCAAAATGAAGAGTATATATATTCTCGCAAGCTATATTTAAAAAGAGTTGTGGTTTATTCTAGTTATTTCTAAAAATTTATAAGCTTAGTCGGGTACGTAAGTTTTGCACAATTTTTAAAAAGTTTCAAAGAAAGAAAGGTTTTGTCATATTGAAGTATATGCTACAAAAAATAAAATGAAAGGCTATTTTTGAAGGCATGATTCTTTTCAGGTTTATTGTTTTTCTCATTCAAAACTAAAAAGCAGAAAAGTATTTGTGTAGCTGAACCATCACACCTAGTCTTGTGAGAGCAATTTCCTTTTAGGTAGCCCCTAAAAATGCCATTTGAAAAGGACCTACTATTACAATTTACTATAAAAAATAGGTTTATCATATGAATGTCGATAACTCAAATTTTATAGTAAAAAATTTACCTCAGTGATCTGCATAACAAATTGTGTGACTAATAGGATTATACAATATTTATATTTAATATATTTCACATTTTGAAGAAACAATTATTATAAAACACACTTATAGTATTTTACTACTATAAATAAATTAGATTTGAAAATTTGTATAACAAAAACAAAAAATTTTTACAAAACAAAAAATAAATTTTAATTACTTTAGGATTAGGGTAAGTCTAGGATTTTATTAGGGCATTAGTATATACAAAATTTAGCAAGTAATTTTTTTTATTAGAGCCCCAAAGGTAGTTTGATAAGCAAAATTTTGAGATGTGAATGTTTTTTTAAAAAAATAAAAATTTTTTGTTATACCTGATCTTTTGTAGTAATTATATAGGTTGTAGTAAATAACCCAGTACACATGGGTTCATATTCTGTGCTAAAGGCACAGAATTTAAATATAAACCCATGTGTTTAATAGGTTATTTGCTACAGCCTATATAATAACTTTACAAAAATCTGCCATTTTCGAAATATGCAATTATTTGCCAATAATAAGCAATATATAGTGCATTAATAGTACTAAGTTAGCAATTTTAATAATTTATTATAAGATTATTTCATTATTAGCACTTGTAAATACCTAATATATTAGTTAAATAATAGTAATTTTTAAGCTTTAACATTACTAACTATTGATAATATATTGATAATATTAGCATTTTATTAGTATAATAATTGACAAATATATTTATAAAATTAAGGGTAGAGTTTACCCTATGTCGATTACTTGTAGATCACCCGTAAATCACGTGATGTAATTGGCTAGTTTCGCGTTGTTACCCGCAAAATTTATTTATCACCCACAAAATTCATTAACTTTGTAAGTAAATTTTTAACATACCAACTTAGTTAATATGTGATTTTTTTTTGATATTTTGATAAAACAAGTATTCAAAAGCAGGTTTAGTGATATTTTATAATGTTATATTTATTTTTATGCAACTCATCCGTAGTGATTGTGTTGTGTAATCTGATTTACATAGTAGAGTCATAATTAATAATATAAAAATGATCTACATATACTCTACCCTTAAATTATAGTAATAAAATGCTAATAAAGTGCTTATATTTGCAAAACTTTGTATTTTAATAGTATATTATCAGTACTGTTAAATTGCTTATTTTTAGCAAGTTCATTTTTGACAGATTTTTGTAAAGAACTATTTTATTGCACAGTGTTTAAGGGTAGGGTATCAACATTTCCAAATTCATAACAAATCAATTGTAGATTAACATTGTATAACCAATATGAAAATCGAATGCCTAATGTTAATCTAGAATATTCTCAATTTGCAAATCTGCATATTTTATAGTACTAGAGACAAAAACTTCAAGAAAAACCTATGACGTATCTATAAATCCAGATTTGTATCTTTAGTCAATAACCCAAATACGCTTTAACAAGCCAAGCCAATATAAGAATATCTAAATATAAAACCAGAACTCTTATGCGAACAAGTTTGTCTTGCTTCAAACACCTACCCCAAATCTCAATCTTTAAAAAAACACTGATATTTATTGTTTTTTAAAAAGTAAGTTTGAAAGACCTCACTTTGTTTTTCGATCATAATTTGCTAATTTTGGGGTGAAATAATACACATTCTTACTAACTATTATTATTTGACGGTGATTTTGGTTATAGACATTCATTGACAGAAAAAAACACAAAGATTGACAAGTGGACGCTTACAGTTTTGAGGGTACCAGTAGTCAAAACATAAATATAAAAATTAACTGTTGTTAACAGTTAGTAATTTAAAACCTTAAAATGGATGTTCATGTTTTTAGTGTGATGAGTAATGTATTTCGCTGTATTCTTGTAATTAAACTTGTATTTAGTGTTCCGCATGGATCAGATCGGACAGATATTTTTAAAGATTCGAATCTGATCCAAATTTCAAATCGGGTCCAAGTATAGATTCGAATCATTGCTTAAATATACGGATCTGGATCCTGACTGGATCCGAAGAACTCTTTACATATGAAGGATCGGATCTTTTTGGATCTTTTTGGGTCTTTGTATGGATCTGAATCTGACAGACCGAATCCGGATCCTTGCTTTTCGGGATCTGACGAGTACAGATCCAGATCGGATCCAGATCTCAAATAGGCTCTGTGGAACACTACTTGTATTGACATTATTATATTTGTAATTAGACTTGTATTGGCATTAGACGTCCTGTATTGGACATCACTATGTTTGTAATAGTGTTCCGCAGACCCAATCCGAGATCTGGATCCGATTCGAGCCGTACTCGTCAGATCCCAAAAATCAAGAATCCGAATTCAGTCTGTCAGATTTGGATCCATATAAAGACCTGAAAAGATCTGAAAAGATCTGATCCAAAGAGTTCTTCGGATCTGGTCAGGATCCGGATCCGTATATTTAAGTAATGATTCGAATCTATACTTGGACCCAATTTGAAATTTCAGATCAGATTCAGATCTTTAAAAATATCGGTCTGATCTGATCCGTGCGGAACACTAGTTTGTAATTAGACTTGTATTGGCGTTATATGTCCATTAAGACCAATAGTCAATATTCAGATTATCATTTTAAAGTTTTGTTAACTGTTTAGCCGAAATCATATACATTTTGGAGATTAAATAATCATTTTTAACCAAACTTTCTTCGAAATAGCATTTAACAAAACATATTAAAATATAGTAAATTCAAAAGAATGGCTCAAAAATGCTATTGACGAAGGTTGCATTAGGTCTTACGACTATTTTGAATTCTCTGTTCATAAGCCAATTGGTAAAGGTGTTTCAGAATTTTATACAAAGCAAAATGGAAAGATTACGGGTTAGCCATTGCTCTTAAGCAATTAAACATTATATCTATAGAGGAAAAGACTATTCAAAGATTTGCTAAAGAGGTAGGAAATTATATTATTGCTAAAATAATAATGCAAGAATTAATTCAACACTATATATATTTAGCTTAAGAACTTATAAAAAGTTTGTGAACACCCAAATATTATTAAATTTTATGGAGTAACACAAGGCTAGTAATAATAATTGAATATTTTATATTTTATATTTATATATGGACTAAATAATGTTTAAAAATTTATTTATAAATAGATCGAGGGTGGTTTTGCAATTTGCAAATAATGAAGATTTATGCGAATATTTAAAGATAAATTTTTCAAAGCTTGAATGGACTACTAAATTGCGAATTAAGAGCTAATTGGCGATAAGCTTTTTCAATCACCCAAGAAAACTTAAATTGACTTGGCCAAAGAATTAAATGAATTGGGAGAATTAGGTCAGAGATTAAGAGTTGGCATGGGTGCTTCTACTTTACTCTTTTGGTTTAGCTCTTTTTAGTGGTAGCACACCAACTAATTATTATACACTTGGACGTCTTTAAAAAGGAATGCTGCCGTATATTCTGCTATACTAAATTTAATTGGCCTATGAAATTTTAGAGGCCTCAAATTCTTACATAAAAATGATATTATTCATCAAGATCTTGTAATCCATTTTCATTCAAACGAAGGAATTTATTTATTTCTAATTATTTTTCGTTCTTGCGAAAATAAAAAATTTATTTTTAAAGAATTTGGGATATCTCAATTCATGATCCTATTTAACTTTTTAATTGTGGAACTTGTTCGAGTAATATATATTTGTTATAAAAGTCTAATTTATATTCGATTCCTTTTTTACATTTCTTGTTAAGATTTATTGGTTGACATGAATACAAACTAAGCACACATTCATGTTGGACAAGCATTCAAGTGAAAATTTAAAATTGTTGACATTATTGTATAACAATCGTTAAATGATCATTATGATACAAAAATAGCTTTTATTATACCAAATCAATAACTTATCAAATTCGGCTGAAACATCATTCGGTAAATTTTTATCAGGTGTTTCAGGAATTATGAAAATAGTAGTAATGAGTTGAACAAAAGTTTCTGAGATTTTAGAAACACTAATATCAGAACAACAATCGATGTTAGGCCTGTTAATTTTTTGATTATACTTAAGCCTATAGATTACCTATAGATTAAAAGATTACGTAAATTAATAATTTTCCTATACAGTATATTTATAGAAACATGTAGCATTAAGTAAATATTTGAAATTTAGCAGATAAGTTAAACAGTGCTTATTTTCGTAGTGTGTAGTGTTGAAATTTTTGCTATTTTAATGTAACAATTGACTTTGCTAATGATTGAATCCGTCTAAAAAACTGTGCCACAGGTGATCTGGCGAGTTACTTAAGTGGATAAGCTAGCACTTTTTGCATGTTACAATTATTAAATCAGAATATTTTATATATCTTAATTTAATAATACCAGTAGTTAGACATGTCCAGATGTCCATTCTAGATATAAAAATTTAAATTATATATCAAATTTTTATTTTATTTATCACATTTTATTTTTATGTTTAAGTATTAATTAATTCATATTTATTTTTAATTATGTTTTTATAGTTTGGAATTGGTATTTCTACTAATTAATAAAAATCTTGGGCTAATGTTTAACATTCTGTCTAAATTATGAAGCAGTTAAATTAGTTATCTATAGTGTATCTTTTAAATAAGTTAAATGATTACATCATAAAGTAATTAGATACATCATGATTATTATCATATATCCTTACAGGTAATTTTGCCAAAGATTCATATTGCACACTATCTTTTTTTTATCGCGATATTGAGCTGAATAATTTATACTATTAATTTATGTATTTGAGAGTACCCTCAATCTTAAAAATGTTCTTCTGATAAGTTATTTAGTATTTTACTGGTTTATGACACAAACTATTTATAATGAAATAGTTTTTAAATATGTTTATGATTCAATTTTGCCAATTTAATTTGGTTTAATTTATGTTAATTGTGAAAATTATACAAAGATTTCTATTTCACAGTGTATATTTTTGAAATCTAGTTAACTCTATTTTTATATTACATTTAATGTTCAATTTAAAATTTAGTAAAAGCTTTTTTTTACCTATTTCAAAAAGTCGTATCTAAGCTAACTTTTCTAAATAAGTGATTAATTTTGGAATTAACTTTATAGCACTTTTTTGAAGCTAGAAATGATATTTAAGATGATTTTTTACTTGTATAATTTTGCGTTCTCAAAAAGTACTTTATAAATAAAATTCCAGACAATTGATTTGTATCAGTGATATTAGGAAATTAGATATTTTAAAATTATTTTTTTATTGAACTAATTATATGAATTTTTTTCATTACATTTTTATCCAGTATAACCAAGATTTTTCTTGCGCAAGTAAACTAGCATTTTTTGCTACACCCTCTACAACTAAACTATATGTCAAGGGACCTGTATTTGCCTTTCGCTCAAACCAAATTGTCTGTTTGACAAGACCACGGCTAACCAGATCTGCTAAGGCCAATTCAGCTAATGGTTTTGTATGTAAGATCTTTGATTTTGAACGGTTACTAAGACCTTTTAATTCTAATTTTCTACTCTGAAGTCGTGCATTTTTTGCCCAAGTGAAAATATCTATCACATCTAAAGGTACAATTGGTTTGTCATTATTTTCACATAATTGCCTACTACTTGTAACAAATTCAAAATTTCCAATTTTACATCTACATGTATTGGTTTATCTTTTTCGCATTTGATGCAATTATCACAGGAATTACAAAATGGTGGAATTGGATCTATTGGCCATGCATGGTATCTTGATTTTATAAAAAAACATAATAACCAATAGTATTTGGCAAATAAAATTCGATCCAGTAATCCAAATGAAATAAATTAGTACTATTCGACTCCTCTCACTGAGACGAATTGAATGGTACCAAAATCATTAAATTTGGACCACTGGTTCAAATTTTAGCCAATTTTTTCTAAAAAAATTATGTTATATTTTTTTGACCTCTCTACTTATTGAGAAAAATGTTATCGTTTGTCCAACCCCCTCTCTTTTATAATGTTATTTATGGATGCCCCCTAATGCTCTCGATGCTCGTCATTGTCTTCATTACTACAAAATTAAATGCATTTTGAGAATCAATTCAATAACCTTTTAGCACATGAAAATAATACCTTTCTTGATTGTCCGCAATTATAGCATAATTTTTATGAATATCCTTCTTAGAATAAAGAATAATACATTTGGATTTTTGTTGATCTCGTCCAGCTCAACCAGAATATTGGATAAGACTAGCTGTTTATGGAAGTATTAAGTACTTTGTTTTATTTAATAAAAATTTTATAAACTATAATAATATTTATACTTACTCATACTCATTGGAAAATTATAAAGTAAGACTAGCCGAACATCAGGTATGTCTATACCCAAGCCAAATGCCGATGTTGCGATCATCAAATGTGTTTGGCCTTTGTTCCACTTTATCATTGCATCCTTTTTGTCTCTTTCTGACAACTGATTATTATACATATCCATTGATATTTTTATCTTCGGAATTAGCATTTCATGAATATTCGAACAGTCATCAACAGTTGCACAATAGATTATTGCATGACCAGTTTCACCTATATTATTTACTAAACTTTCTAATTGGTCTGCATCCTTTCGATCTTGTACTGAAAAATGTAGTTCTTCACGCAATAAATCAGTACCTCTCACAACGCTANTATGAATATCCTTCTTAGAATAAAGAATAATACAGTTGCACAATAGATTATTGCATGACCAGTTTCACCTATATTATTTACTAAACTTTCTAATTGGTCTGCATCCTTTCGATCTTGTACTGAAAAATGTAGTTCTTCACGCAATAAATCAGTACCTCTCACAACGCTAAACCAAGTCTCATTAATATTCAAATTATTTTGAAGGGTTTCTACATTGCTTCGGGATAAAGTTGCTGTTAGGGCCATAATCTGAACATTAGAGAAGTATTCTTTTAGCTGTCCTAATTTTCTCCACATTTTCCTATAAAATTTTTTATTTTAATTACTCATATTATTATAGTTATTGCTTATATTTTATATTTATCTTTTTTTATCTGAAGTGGCAAAAATCAAATATGCAGTGAGCTTCATCAATTACAAACTGTAGTTTGTTATTTTCATGCAAATGATTACATAACTTTCTAAGGGATCTATTGAGCAATAACTTTTTTGGGGTAACATAAAGCAAGCGAGTAAAGCCAAGGGCTATCTCCTCAAAAAGCTTTGATTCATATTCAATTGTTACTTGAGATGATGTTAACAAGCCACCACATGGGATCCCTAAGTGAACGAAATGGTTCTAAAGATAAAACTAGTTAGATACTTATAATTTAATATCTGAACTTTCTATTTAATTTTATACAAACCACTTGATTTTGAATCAATGATTTTAGTGGTAAAATAACAATTGTGAGTCCATCAAATAGAATTGCGGAGGCTACATAGCAAAAAGGTTTTCTGCCCCCAGTTTTTATAATAACAAGTGTATCTTTTTCTTCCTCTATATAATATCTTATAGCCTCTATCTGTCCTGTTCTTAAATTTGTATATTTAAAAATTTTTTTGCAATTGTTTTAATACGTTGTTCTAAACTCATAGGTTGGTATACTTCATCTTGAATTATATTCGAGTTTATAAGTCCCTCATTCCAACCAAATATTTGATATATATGACACAATGCACATAAACCTTTGGAATATTTCGGAAAAGAGTGGCAGCAAAGACATCATACTGTTAGACCTAGAAAAACGTATGAAACGTACAACGGCGATAACTCTTGACCACGTGATCCGATTTTAATTAAATTACCACCAACATGACCGCCTCGATGAGAGCTTTCGAATGGTACCAAAATCATCTCGATTGGACCGTTCTAGCCCAAGCTAGTCAAAACTGAATGATTGGTCTTTACAAAACGTCCTACTGCGCCCAAATCTTATTGGTCGATCAATACTGCGCCACCCGTGACACTGAAATATCAGACATTTCGAGTAATCCTAGACATTTCAGTTAATCACAGATATGTCTGACATTTTTTAGACATATTAAACATTTTGGACATAACAGTTTTGACAGATATAATTAACACTAGCGTAATAGGTGGTGCTTCGCGCCATCCATTTTTTTGTAATTATTTTTAATATAGAGTTAATTCTTTTAACATGATATGATGGCAATGGAGCTGATGTTTGATGATTACGATTAATTGGAGTAATGATGTTCAAGCTTATCATATTTATTTTTAGCTTATTAGGTGATTTAATAAATTGGTTATGTAAATGCTTGAAAAAATAGAACATATGCATGTTAATTATAAAAATTTTTTTTAGTTTGATAGTTTATAGATTATATATAAATATATACATTAGAGTTTAAATTTATATTTGTAGTTATTATGGATTAAAAAAAGGGCTTTTTCAATAAAAAAGAGATTTAATTTATTTTAGGATGCTATAATTGTTAATCACAGAGTTTTTTTCTTCTTTTTCTCTTTTAGCTAATGTTTGGATTCTTTAATATATTGTATAATGTAAAATTTCTTTGGATTGGTTGTAAAAAATAGTTCATGCTTTTGATAATTATATAAAGTAGTGTTGATTATTAATATTTAAGTATTGAACAGTATGTAGTATAATAAAAAACAGAAATTTTTGCATAATTAGATATATCAGATTAAATAGTGATAAATGGGTTAAATGTTATATTGAAATAGATTGAGTTTTTAAAAAGGTTTTGGGAGATAACATTTTGATTAATATATAACATGGTAAATAGAATAGATATGCAGTAGATAATATGATATCATGTATTAATGAAATGAGATAGTATGATTTTATAATAAAGATAAAATCAATTGAAATTTACTTAATTAGAATAATGCAACAATAAGATTAAAATTTAATTTGATAATATATAAATTAATAAGAAAGATAATTCAAAGTTTTTTTTATTTTTTTTAGATTATTATATAATTTATAATATGTTAAATAAAAATAAAATAGATATTTATTAAGTTTTTTTTATTTTGAAAAGCAGTTTTAATAAAATTATTTAAGTAACAGACAACCTTTTTTTTAATAAGTTTAGAAATATAATAAAAAGTTTGTAATTTTCTATTATGTGAACATAAATACGTTATAAAGAGTTAGTGAATTTTATAATATTAAATAAGAATTTTTTTAATGAATTTAAAAATATAATAAGTTTGATAGCTAATTATATTATAAATTAATTTGAAAATTGATTATTTGTGACAATTAAAGAAGAATCAGATCAATTAATAAATAATATTAATATAAAACAAAAATAATTATTGAAATATTTCTGGATAAACAATATTTTTTATGCATCCTTCAATTTCAGGTTTACCAAGATATATTCGTAATCTTTGGCGAGAAGTTACTTTTGAACATGCAACATATAATTGTCCATGAGAAAAAACAAGAGATGGAAGATACAAGCCAACATGATTCATTGTTTGACCTTGAGACTTATTAATAGACATAGCAAATGCAAGTTTGCATAAAAATTGTCTGCATTATAGTACAAATAGAAGAGATGTACTTGCAGAAGACAAAGTTATGCGAGGTAAGAAGACCCATTTACCAGCCAAAGGGCCATTAACAGGTTCTGCTTCAATAACATGATCTTGAAGAGTTTTACAAATTAAGCAAGTTCCATTGCATAAACTGTCAGCTATATTAATATTACACAATAATATTATAGGAGCATTAACTTTAAGTGTTAATTTATGTGGAGGTAATCCACTAAAAATTAATGAATTTAAAAATTCTGTAGAATATAAACTTTCATGAACTGCATTATATGTTTCAGAATTTTTATCTAATAAATCTGCACTGTAGTAAGTTTTTTCATTTTTAGAAAATTGGGCAAGAATTTTCATATTAAGCATATCAACATTATTATTAAGTGGTGTAAGAATACCTCTTTATGTAAAGTATGTAGAATCTCGAACATGGGTTTGCAAATCAGAATACACAAAATATATTAAATTTTGAGGTGTATCAGATTGAATAACAATATCAGAAGACAAACGTATAAACCCACTATCAGGTTGAACTTTAGAAATAAGTCCTTTACCAACCTGAAGCAGCCAATTAGCAAATTCAGATTGAGCTGCTATATCTGAAATATTAGCTGACTTATATAATTGCATATTAATTATTAATTTTTTTGTTTTAATATGTGGCCATAAATAAGACTGGCATAAACAGGCATTAACAATATCTTCTCATCTACCTTTTGGAACAATTGGAAGAATTTGTCTAAAATCGCCACCAAAAACAATAGTCTTTCCACCAAATAGTACATACTTTAATCTTGGATCAACTGTGCGCATTATATCACGGAATATTTGATCAATAGCTTCAAAACCATGACGGTGTAGCATAGGTGCTTTATCCCAAATTATTAAAACAGTTTACTTTAAGAGATTAGCTAAATCTGTTTGTAAAAATATGCTATATGTTGAATCTTCATTTAATTGAATAGGGATTTTGAAGCGAGAATGTGCTGTTTTGCCACCATAAAGTAATAATGAGGCAATTCCAGAAAAAGCAACTGCAAGTGCAATTTTTTTTTCTGAATGAAATTTTGCTAACAAAATTTTGTAGAGAAATGTTTTTCCTGATCCTGCAGGACCATCAACAAAGATATATATAGGAATATTTTGTTCAATCGCTTTTATTACCTTATTATATATACGTCGTTGGTCTTCGTTAAGACATGGAAGATTATGATCAAGATAAATACGGAGTATATCTTGGTTATAATTTAATTCTTCATTTAGTAATCTATTAGCATGATTACATGTAGTAGTAGGAATTGGCATATTAGAAAAATCTTTTAATAATTTGCCTTGTTGCATAAGAATATCTTCTAACTCATGCAATGTGGAGGTTTCAATTTCTTGTTGTGTCAATTGAAGATTTGAATTATATAATATATGGCGCAGTTTATAAAGTATATCATTATCTAAATTATGCTTATACTTAATCCAGAGTTGTTCAGGTTGTATTGGATAACAATTTAGCAAAATTGTTGCAAACAATTGTCATAGTTGGTAACCTGATTTAATTTTTGATGCTTCTTTTAAACATTGATCCCACTCTAAGTCATTTTGCAGAAGACCTAATGCTTGACATGCATCTTTAAATGTTTGATAGAGGATATTATTTACAGTACATAGATGCTCAAAAGATTGTGCACCTCTTACAACATTGAGTAGCATGCGCAAATAATATTGTTCACCTGCACCTGGATGTACAAATATATTTGTCCAATTGTATTACCACTAATGCATTTATTCCATTTTTTTGTACGTTTGTCAAAAACAAACTTGTGAGGAAATTGTGCATAAGTCAAGTCTTTTGCTATTTGGTAAATATTTGGATCACAATTAGCTTCAAACCATGCTGTCAAAGTGGATCTTTGATTATGTGCTCGTTGAGCAATATTGATCAAAGGTTTATCATCAGAAAAAGTAACTAAATGTTGACCAGGAAGATGCACAACTAAACGTATAACATTTGAAGCTTTATTATGCATTTTATAATGCATAATACACCAAACAGATTCATGTGCTACTACATAACATGTATCAATATACTGCTGAATCTCATCTACAATATTATCATTATTAAGTGCTATTGTTGCATGATCATGACTTTTGTAGATGTATTTAAATAAGTACTTAACAGCATGTATTGAAGAACAAATTTTAACATTGATATGACAGTTAAATTTTTTACAAAGATATAAATTATGAGGTATAACCCATCGATTGTCAAGATCAACTTCTTTGACTTTAATAGTTTGACCATTTTGGCACCGATGATATATAGGATAGCCATCTTCATTTTGACTGGTTACTGCTTGAAAGGGCTTTGGATAACCTTTTGAGCATTTGCCTTCTCACATGCAAGGTGCATGTGTATTATATTTTCCACATGGTCCATGTATCATACATTGTACTACAGTTGCATTCTCATGTGGAAGGTCATGAGGATTTGGGATTTCTGCTGATACAATGCGATCATAATCTTCTGTTGTACGTGGTTTAACATCAGGTGACAATACAATCAATATATGTGCATGCAAAAGGCCACGTTTTTGTGACTCAATAACATAAATATATGCAAGTGGTTTACCAAAAATACCTTTTTTAAGAATATCTTTAAGAAGAGCTTTTAATTTTAATCGAAATATGCGAGCACAAATATCTGGCTAATTTTAGTGAGTTTGTCCAAATAGTAAAGCCATTTGAATTTCTGGGATTATATGTCATTGTAATAAATAGATCTGGTTTGCCCATTTGTCCAACAATAGTCAATGCATCTTGATATAATTGTTGCATATGGCGAGGACTACCAACAAAACTGGAAGGAAGTACAATTTGATGACCAATCTGGGATCCAGTTTGGGTATTTCATCATGAACAGAAAGTGCATCTTGTAGTCCATTATATAGCTCAGCACGGATTTTTTTTGATTATATTTTAAGTAATTAAAACGGTTTTGTTCAATACATGCATATGCATCAACTATATATTGTTGAAACAGACGCTACTCAAATGTAATGCAAATGAATTATGCTATCGTATTTGCAAGCGATAAGCATAATACTGCATCATTGTAATATAATGATCTTCTGTATTTGAATTATTATTTACTTGATGAACTGTATTATTTGTGAGGATATAAGGATGCCAACCTGGATCTCCATATGGGAAAAGTAATACATAATGTAATGGAATATAAGAAGAATGTGTTTGTGAAATTCGCTTCAAACTACCATTTTGTTTGTAAAGCACAATATTTCTATTTGATGGCTCAGTTTCTTGACCATTACCTACCATAAGAACTGCAATTTCTAAAGCAGTAGGTACTGAATACGCTGTTCATTATGCGCTTTAATAATAACTAATTTAAGCTTGAAACAGGATTTTTATGTAAAATAGATGCAATTTGTCGAAAGATATAAACATATGGGTTAATATTGTGTAGCATTTCCTGAAGCTGTTCAAGAATTGAATAGTCCAAATCAGGCATTAAACACTGTCTATAAGTTAATTATTCTTCAGTATCACAAATATAAATTTGAGCGAAAGCAAGTGCAACATTACTATCTGGTATATTTGATGGTACATTTCAGCATGAATTCGAAAACTGTAAACTCCTTGTGTACCAACTACATTTTGATCAATTTTGGCACCCATTGATGTAAATGCTAATAATGAGTTATATTTACGAATATTCTTTTGAAAATTACGGGATCTGCTATCTTTTCCAATAAGCAATAAAAACAAAGGTTCTAGTGGTTGATTAACAGATGGCAATACTATTTTTCCATTGGCACAACAGGTACTAAAAATTGGATCAAGAGCACTACCAGCTACCTTTTCTTCTAACCAATAGAGTGCTTCACATTGCAAATATTATACTTCCATTGATCCTAGTTGGTGACGAATAACAGAAGTAGTATTATATATCTGCATATGGCAGCATTAGACCTACGTATTTGATGAGCATTGCGTTTATATACTGAACGTCGAGCTTTATGGTGATGGTCTGCTTGCTCATTTGATTCAGCTTCAGTACAAAGTCTATAAGCTTTGCGTTGTTGAGCACGCTGATTCTCAAATTGTTCAGCTGTGAATGACAATTTTTGACGTGCATAAGCTTCTCTAGTAAGTCGATTTTGACGTTCTCTTGGAGTCTCTGAAAATTGTGCAGTATTCATCTAAGAAGAATGTAATAGTTAATATAAAGCAAAAATTTGAAAAAGTAGTATATAAAGTAAGTAAGTGTTGGTATTATGGCACAGTACCAATTATGGCTCATATGTGATATCTTATAATATAGTGATCATAATTAGATGATTTTACTACTATTCGATTTATCTTGATAAAACAAATTGAATATTAATAAAATCATCTAATTTGGATCATTGGATCACAATATTAATGCTTAAATAAAATGAATAAAATTTAAATTTTATTAAAAACTAATTATCCTATGTTAATAATAGCTTTTTTTATCAAATAAAATGACCTTCATTATTAAAATAATTCTGTTTGTCATAACAAATTCTATTCATCTCTAAAGTTTTATAAAAATTAGATAATTTTTTATTAATAATCATTTGTAAAAAATTTAGTTAATAGATTCTTTTGGTATAAAAATGTAGTTTATAAAAATTAGTTAATAAAAAATTATTGATTTTTATGAAAATTTAAAAAATAAGAAAAACATATATTGATGAATAAAATTAACTTATTAATAAATGTTGATTTACTTGATAAAAAATTTGTTAACAATGCATCAAAGTTATTTTTTTTACTTTTAAAATTTAATTTTTATTGCTAGTAACTTTTGATATAGTGATTAGATAAAATGATTCTGATACCATTCAACTCAACTCATTGAGAAGAATCGAATGTTTCAAAATTGTTCGATTCTAATCATAGATTACATGATAATGATCATAAATGTAAATTTCCAGTATCGCTATCAAAAATTTATCCCACGTGATTATTGACCAATAAAAGACCATAATATAACACAATCAGAAAAATTCAAAACAAATGTCACAAAACATTTCTTTTGTCATGAAAAACTTATTTCTCAAAAGATTGCATAAGAAACCACATTTTTGAACTAACAAAAAGTCTTCCTTAAGTGATTTTACTATATAATAATCTAATCCAACCCTAACTGGGCACTTGCCCTAACACAAACCTAGCATAGACAAACTTAAAAATTTTGGTAATGATCATGTGGGTGGGCAATACTTAAATGTTACCTGTACAATAATACCTTAAATTAATGGTTCTCAAAAATTCATTATAATTTCAAGAAGTTTTAGAAATAATATTTTTAGCAAAATCGTAACATACTTATACTCTTTCATCAAAGAACTTACCACAGGGATTCAAATATCGAATAAATAAATACAGTATTTTCTGTTTATATGATGTGTAAGAGTATCTAAATCTTTCTCTTCTTGTTACAGGTAAATTGTATATAGTTAAATAATAGGATAAAGAAAAATTTACAAAAGGCACCTCGTCAAAAGCATGACTACAATGATTTGAAATATGATAGATATTTTTTTAAGATGGTTTTATTAGTTGTTAACCTGAAGATTCATATTTTTACAACGAATTATAAGCCCCGAACCCTTCCAACCCATATAAAATCCTGCTATTTAGTGGCAGTGTTACAATAAGTTGGGAAAGCTTGATGAAATTTGGCTGGCTTAGTTCAATCGTGAACAATGAGTAATTAAAGTTAAATGGTTCATAACAATAATAAACTTACACAAATAATTACAGGTATAAGTGTTCTCTTTATTAATATGAATCAATACATCGGGTTATTACAATAATACTAAATAATTTTTACAATCACTAACTAATCCTGTTCACCCTCTATAAGCTATAACCAAACTCTTATACATATTTTAAATCGTATGGGGGCCTTAATCACTTGATTGGAGATTCAATCACCCGTTTGGAGATTCGATCACCCGCTTGGAGATTCAATCACTCGCTTGGAGATTCGATTACCCACTTAGAGTCGATAACCCGTTTTGAGATACAATCATCCATTTGGAGATCTAATCACCCAACTATGCCACAAACCATGCCAAAATAAGAAACACATAACAATAAAAAAAATGATACTAATTAAAATAAAAATTGAGCATAACAGCAGCTTAAGACCTCAATTTGATGCCGGCCTGCTTCATGCAGTGTGGAGACGAATGAATGATGCTACGCATCGCAAATTCAGCTGATGACAGTGATACCCAGTGCAATTATATTTGCTATTCCTGGGAACATATCCTGTCTCAGCTTATACATCGATCACACAGATGTATTTTACAATGCCGCAAAAAAAAAACCATGAAATTAAGTTTAATATCTAGCATCATTTGCTAGAGACACCCGAATCACAACACATTTCACGCACGTGCAATGCTTTCCGATCAGGACAATCATTATTAAAATAAGATGAATCAATCAACAGATTAATAAAAAATAAAAAATTGATCTACGGGTTGATAAGTCGATCTGAAAAATTGTATTATACTAGTGCAACAGGTGGTGCTTACGCGCCACCCTCTTATTCATTACACTTGTGGTAGCATTATAGATGCTTGACGAAACTATTTCACCTGACGAAACCATAAGTTTCATCATAGTTTTATCACTGACGAAATGACGAAACTATTAAGTTTCGTCAGGTCACGTGAGTTTCGTCAGGCATCATTAGGTAGCATATAATATAAATTGAAATTATTGTAATTTCGCTGTAAAAAATCATGTTTTCTATCATGTGTTAATGTAAAAAAATGTTAAACCTTAGGCCAAACTAACTTAATTCAGTGGATTACATTACTCTCTCTCCTCTCCCTCTCTATTAATGCGGAAAATTTCAGAAAAACTATAATATTACAGATTATTTCAGAAAATTTTTATAATAAACTCCTTTTTTGCGAGAAGGATGCAATATAAACCACTGATTTAAATTGGGTTGGCCTTACCACTTTCTGGTGATACACATTATTTAGTTAAGGTTAAGCTATTTTGCATTGAGATTATCATGAATTCCTTCATATGCTACTGTAAAAGATACTGTTATAGAACTTGTAATTCTGTTAATACACAGTGTTGGTCAAAGTTATGTTTGTATCGAAATAATCATAATTTCTATTGTTATTACTGTAATTTCAGCTGTAGAGCTCGCTGTTCTTGACATACAGTATATGAATAAGGTTGAGTTAGTTTGCACTGTGAATTTGTAAAAATTCTGTTACAAACCAGTGACACACAGTATGTGGTTAAGGTTTAGCTAGTATGTAAATAAGGTTGAGTTAGTTTGCATTGTAAGTCATTATAAAAATTTATATTACAGATCTAATTTGCTATTCTGGTAACATACAGTATAGTTATGATTGAATTAGTTTGCATTATAAGTTACTATAAAAAATTCTGTTATGAATTTACTTGCTATCCAGCTAATACACAGTAGGTGGTAAAGGTTAAGGTAGTTGGCATTGTAAGTTACCGTAAAAAGTTTTGTTACAGAACTGGTATTTCTGTAACTCACAGTATGAGATATTGGTTGTATTAATTTCATTAGTATTATCATTAATTCTATTATAAGTTGATATAAAAAAATCATTACAGAACTTACTATTTCAATAGCACAGTATATGGTTAAGGTTGAGTCAAAATCATTATTTTTGCTATTCTGATAATACAATATGTAAGTTAGTCTGTATGGTAAATTATTATAAAAAATTCAGTTACAAACCCTACTTACTATTTTATTAATACATAGGACATGATTAAAATTGAGTAAATTTTCATTAGAATTATTATGTTTTCTATCTTGAATTAATGCAAAAATTCTGTTATGAAACTTAGAATATAACTAAGATTATATTAGAATTATCATTATTTCTATTATACTTACTATGGAAATTATATTACAGAATTTACTTGCTATACTGGTGATACAAAGAATATTGATAAAATAGAGTTATCTTATTTTTGGAACTGTCATTTTATTGTGAGTTACTATAGAAAGTTCTGTTATAGAACTTGTGCATTATTACAGCATGTGATTAAAACAAAGTTATTGTAAAAAATTCTGGTACAGCCTTACTTGTCATTTCAATAATACATAATATGAAGTTAATGTTGAGTTATAGTTTATATTAGAATTACTGTGATTACCCAATAACACACATTATATAATTTACTTTGCATTATAGTTATTGCAATATTTATTATGAGTTACTGTAAATTGTATTATAGAACTTGCTATTTCAGTAACATACAGTATGCAGTTAGGTTAAGTTAGTATTGAGATTATTGTGTTTTCTTTATGAGTCAACTGTAAAAATAATGCTACAGATTTATTCACTATTTGGTGACACAGCATGTGGTTAAGGCTGAGTTAGCATTGGAATTATCTCAAAAGTTACTATAAAAATTATGCTATAAATTTACTATACTGGAAAAGTTAGATTGCATTGGACTGTTATATTTTCTATTGTAGTTTATTGTAAAAAAAGTTATAGAACTTACTTATGAATATAATAACATAGATAAAGAAAGCTGAAGAATTCAAGAGAATGATTAATGGTTTTATAATAAAAGAGAAGACTATATAGCCAAAAATCCTAAAAAAGTTAAATTTGATGATAGAGGAGTACCAACAGAGAGTTGAAGAAAAAGGTAAAGCAACTTTAGAAGGCATGAAGTAGTATATCTCACCGTAAGTAGTTAAGGTTGATTTAGTTTATATTGGAATTATAATGATTTCTAACATGAATAACTGTAAAACATTCTTTTATAGAACTTGCTAATTTATAAACAAAAATTTAGTTTAGTTTGAAATTGAATTACCATAATTTACAATATAATGTACTGTAAAAATTGTTACAAAACTTACTTGCTATTCTAGTAACACTTAGTATGTTGTTAAGGTTTAGTTTGTTTGCATTGAAATTATTATGATTTTTATTGTAAGCTACTATAAAAAGTCTGTTATAGAACTTACTCACTATTCCAGTAATATATAATAATTGGTTAGGTAGTTTGTATTAAAATTATTATGTTTTTTAAAGTGTGTATATAAAAATTGTTATGAAACTTCCTTGCTATTCCAGTGATACACAGTAAGTTAAAGTTGAGTTGATTTGTATTAGAACTATCATATGAATAACTATACAAAATTTAGTACATAGTATGTAGTTGAGTTAGATTGCATTAAAAAAATTAACCTGATTTCTATTATAAAGTTGCTGCAAAAAAAAAAATTGTTACAGACTTACTATTTTGATAACATACAGTATGTGGTTAATGTTGTGTTAGTTTGAATGGAATTATCATAATTTTTTCATGAATTGCTGCAAAAAAATTCTGTTATCAAACTTACTCACTATTTTAGTGACATTCATTATGGGATAAGTTAGTTTGTATTGAAATTATGGCGATTCTTTAATAAGTTACTATAAAAAATGTTTACAGAATTTACTCTCTATTCTGGAGATTGGCAATAGAATTATCATTATTTCTATTATGAGTTATTGTAATAAATTCAGCCACAGAATTTCCAATGACACACAGTATAAAGTTAAGTTAGTTTGTATTGGAATTAATATGATTTCTACAATAAAAAATTGATACAAAACTTACTCACTATTTTGGTGATTTACACAGTATGTGATTAAGGTGTATTTGGTTTGCATTGGAATTACTGTGAATTTTATCATGAGTTGCAGTAAAAACTTCTGCTACAGAACTCAGTTTGCATTGGAATCATCATAATTTCTATCATGAGGTACAGTACCATAAAAACTCTGTATATAACTTACTTTCTATTTTGGCAATATACATTATTATTTTAGGTTGTGTTAGTTTTCATTGGAATTATTGTGATTTTTATCATGAGAACTATAAAAATTCTGATACAGAACTTATTTTATTGTAAACACTGCATGTGGTTATGTTTGTGTTAATTTGTAATATAGTTATATGATTTCTATTGCAAGTTACTGTTAAAAATTCTGTTAGTCAATATTGAATTAATTTGCATTGTAATGAGTTACTATAAAAAAATTGGTACTCACTATTTTAGGCAAATGAATGTCAGAAAATAAATGCTAGGAAAAAGAAATGATATGGACCCATAGGTATGTACAGTATGTACGTACATACATGGATATGTGCATTTCATAACAATAGATTTTGACTAATAAGTGGCTCATTAAAAACCAAGTTATACAAAATCAATATTCGTACTGGTAACATGCACACGCATAAACAGGTAAATCTGAAAACGAATTAGGGAAAAAGTGATCTACATATAAGTGGAGAAGCCCAGATGCAAATTAGAAAAATTGACCCACATATAGCGAAAAAGCCCCATGTGCAAATTAAGAAAAATCGACCCAAATTATGTACATATGCAGGTACGTAGTAGAAAAGCCATACCTATAAAAAGCCGGTTTATAGAAATTAGTTTGCCAATAAGTACATAAATAAAGTAATCATATGACGTATTTAAAAAAGAAATATCAATCAAAAGCACGGATTTGTACAGAAACACTTCACACATGCACTCCGTTCCTGGTAATAGTATATAGAAAAAATGATAGATTTCTTGATAATCAATGCAGGAAATGAGGACAGTGCGAAATTTGCAAGTTGACAATGATGGAATCATCTGCGGGTTGATGAGTAACAGAAAAATAAAAATTGTATGTATATTATATTATAGATATAAATAAATGCAAAAATGAATATGGCAGTGCTAAAAAATTGATCTATGAGTTGAAGGAACGAAATGAAAAATTGTAGTATTATATATCTAATATAGCTAATATTTAGGATATATGTGTTATATTAATTATCTTTATTATATTCATTATATTTATTATATTTAGCATTAGCATATATCAAATCTATCAATTATATAGATTTCTTTATTTATTATTATATTTATTTATATTGGACAAACATGTATAAATACTCAAGGTTTTTCCTTTGCTAAAAAGCAAAGTAAAGAATCTCTGGTTTATTGAATAAAGAATAAGTGAAGTAGTGTGTCTTCACTGAAATACATTTGATACAATTCTTAGTATCCTCATATACTATTAATTGTGGCCTCTTTTGTAATTGCAAATCCCCCAAGACTCTTTACAAAATACTGCCCAAATAACAGTATCCCTTCCGACTCTTGCATACCACAGTAATTAGTATGAATTGCATAAAGTGCCTCCCTGTATTAGTCGCTCTGTCTCTAGCATTTCTCTAAAGAGGTAGAAATCTAGGTTGACAAATTGGTGGTGACTGTGAGATACACCAACTCCAAAAAGAAAGAAAACGTTAGTCAGAACCGTTTGGAAATCACAGCATCCTGAAACGAATTTTAAAGCTACCTACGTAAATTTTGGAAGGTATATAAAGGAAGACCTTATGGAACTTTTCACTAAGTATATCATAGTAGAGAAACGCAATGCTGAAGCGCTATAGCTGTCTAAATATTGAAAGATCTTAATGTTTGAAGTGAAAGCATAAGTGTTTGTATTGTGACAAACAGCTTCAAACAGAATAGAACACTAGTGAATGAATTTTGACTTTGGGCAATACTTATCTAAGATAGTTCAACATCAATTCCTGCATACATATCAGCTTCTTATTGAAAAGAAAGAAGATTCTTGTGAGATTTGTTACCCTTTTACTACTACTATACCTACATCTTTTAAAAATTTTGCTAGTTGGTATAAAGAAACATTTCCTGTTGTTAATTTTACTGGAAAATCCTTAGAATATTTTAATATTCTTGGAAATATTTACAAAGAATTTAACCTACCTCAACATAAGAATACCATCTTTAAGTTAATTTATAGTATTAGATATCAAAGTTCCCCTGGCGATATAATTGAAATTATTCATCTTATTGCATTTACAGCCGTATATTCTAATTTTTTTGAAAAGAACCCCTTAAATTTAACTGACGAAGAGCGTGCTGATNTTGAAAAGAACCCTTTACATTTAACTGACGAAGAGCTTGCTGATAGGGAACCTATTGAGGATATTTTTAAATATATTACTCCTGGAACTCCCTATTTCCCATTTGCCTCTAGTTTAGTTCATAACCCCTTTCTGAATTACCTTATTTTGGTGTTAATCTTTTTACCTTAAATCTTACTTTTAATTCCTCTTTACCCAAACCAAACCCTATTGTAAAACTGTTAGTAAAAACATTAGCAATGGCATCCAATGATGAAATTTTAGCCTACCTTAAAGCCAATACTACTGGCTCTATCCTACTTAGAATTGAACCTTTCTTTAGGGATGGGACACAAGACCCCTATACTTGGATTGTGAGTTTTGAAAAAGCTGCATCAGCAAACAAATGGAATGCTATGCAAAAAAGAGAAGTTTACCTGCTTTTTTCTATAGTACCCAAACCACCACTAGTACCTCTAATTGGGCCAATCTGTGGACAGCTATTACAGATGATTTCAAAGACACCTTCTGTACCCAACGCTAGAAAAATAAATGGTTAAAAGAATTGGATACTATTAAACAAGGATCTGACGAACCTATAGAAGCCTATTATAGCAGATTCAATTGCTTAATTAAAAGAAGTGAAATTACCAATGCTGATAGAGTTATATTCTATTTCAAAAAGGGATTACATCCAGACTTGCTACCAATTGTTTTTTTGTATAATCCAACTGACTTAGCTGCATATCGCATCCTGGTACAACACTATGAACAGGACAAGGATTTTGCTGCCAATACCCAACCTGAAAAAGTCAGTCCAGCTGGCCTTGAAAAGGATATTGGAAATTTGACCGCAAATGCAGCAAATGACTATCAACTACGCCACTATTGCATCTGCTCTATTTGCTCAAACTGAGGCTACCAAGTTTCCAAAATTTCAGCCAACTACCCAATTTAGGCCAAACCATAGCCAAGCATACCAACCTAGAAAAACCAACTACAACTGCTATACGTGTGGAGAATATGGACATGCTGCTAGGGATTGTATGTCAGAGAAAAGAACCACTTATGAACAACGAAACCAAATAAACAAACCTCAATTTGTAAAAAGGAGAAATATTAATATGGTAGAAGTTGAAGATGATGATGATTGCTGGGAGAATGAAGTTTATGTTACCTACCCACCTCGAGCTTCCCCCTACAGTACCAACCGTAAGGAACAAAAGGAAAAGCAAAGGTTATCTGAATCAAGAAAAGAGTTGAATCTGCGCAATAGAACTGTTACCCCCTCTCAAAGTTTCAATCCTGAACCTGAACCTATCGAAATTGATACCCAATCAAAATTGCAAAGTCTACAAAACAAACTCCTGTTAAACGATTACCATCTGTTATTGATGAGCTTGAACCTTATAATATCACCAGTGATATTCTGAATACCAAAGTTAGTATAACCATTGGACAAGCGCTTCAATTACCTACCCAACGGAAAAATTTGGCCCAGGCCCTAAAGCGAAGAACTACAACTACTGAAGCTAACCATGTTGAGCCTGAAAGAAATCAGAAAACTGTGGCAATGAGATGTCATGTACAAATTAAAGGGAACTCTGTTGTAGCTATACTCGATTCTAGTGCTGCAGTATGAATTATTACTAGAAAACTAATAGAAAAATTGAGACTACAACCTGACTGGGACTCCAAAACTATCGTAATCACAGCAAATAGAAACAGAGCAAAAGCTCTAGGAATCATTGACAATGTTAAAATTGCCTTACAAGATATTGCTATCCCTATCAATCTACAAGTGATCGAATCATCTGATGAAACCCTTCTATTGGGAACTGATTGGTTTAATAAATATCACGTGATAAATGACACGCCACTAACTAAAAGCGAAATTACCAAAGCAAAAGAAACTTTAATGAACAACTGGAATATATTTGTACAAAATATATCTGAAGANGACAATGTTAAAATTGCCTTACAAGATATTGCTATTCCTATCAATCTACAAGTGATTGAATCATCTGATGAAACCCTTCTATTAAAAACCGATTGGTTTAATAAATCTCGAGCTAAACTTAACTTTGGTGCTCATACCCTACATATTCGATACCTTGGGAAACAAGCAACTATTAGTACTACTCATGTCACTACCTCGAAACCAACTGACATTAATGATGAGTTTGAGGATAATGAATGGATTGAGGAATTGGAAAATGAAGAGGAAAAAACCTTCATGTCTGAAGAAGCTTACCTTTCTGATGACAATTTTACCACTTCCTTTATCACCTTCTCTGAAGAAGAACTGTATGAAAACCCTTGGGAAGATCTTATTCAAGAAAAGAATTTTGCTACTTATCTAATAGGAGTTATGACTGTTGAAATGGAAGAAGAGCCTATTGTCCCCAATATGAGTGAAAACCTAAAGAGCATGGCAATTATCACGTGATTTTTACCATGGATACATGGTTAGAGATAGTGACCACATCTATATATTGTATTAAATAATCAAAATTAAATAAAGTGATCACACCATACATAGATAGGGGTGGCTACTAAGTAAAAAATATCACGTGATAAATGACACGCCACTAACTAAAAGCGAAATTACCAAAGCAAAAGAAACTTTAATGAACAACTGGAATATATTTGTACAAAATATATCTGAAGAAGAACAAACTATGGAGTTAGGACAAACTAATATCATTTGTCACCAGATTGATACTGGTAAGGCCGGGCCTATTAAACAAAGAGCATACCGGGTTGCTCCTGATGAACAAGCTTTTCTTGAAAATGAAATTTGTGCTATGGAACAGCAAGGAGTTATCTGAGAATCTGTTAGCCCTTGGTCTTCACCTGTTGTTCATGTACATAAAAAGGGAGGAAAGAAAAGAATCTGTATCGATTACAAAAAACTTAATGCCGTCACTGAGAAGGATGTTTATCCTTTACCAAATATTAATAAAATATTATTTGTATTTGAAGGAGCCCAATGGTTCACAAGTCTTGATCTAGCAAGTGGCTATTTGCAAGTAGCTGTGCAAGAAGAAGCAAAAAGAAAACTGCATTTATCACGAAATTTGGAACTTACGAGTTCAATGTTATGCCCTTTGGACTCTGTAACGCCCCTGCCACTTTCCAACGGTTGATGGATCAATTACTACGTCCTTTCAAAAATCAATTTGTTGTCGTCTATTTGGATGACATCACCATGATTCAAGAACTTTTGACGAACATATTTACAATCTACAAACCATTTTTAATGTGCTAAGAGAAGCAAACCTAAAACTCAACTTAGAAAAATGCTTCTTTTTCCTAGAACAAATTAAATTTTTAGGACATATTGTGAGAAGAGAAGGAATTGCACCTGATGAAGGAAAAATTGAAAAGATTAAAAATTTTCCTATTTCTACCACTGTGCACCAAATAAGAAGCTTTTTGGGACTAGCATCTTATTATAGAAAATTCATTAAAGGATTTTCTAAAATTGCCAAACCCTTGAACAAACTATTGCAAAAAGATGAACTTTATATTTGGACTGCTGATCAAAATGAAGCCTTCCTTACTCTAAAAGAACATTTGATTTTTGCACCAATCATTCGCTATCCTGATTTCCAAGAACCCTTCTATATTCATACGGACGCTTCTAATTCAGAACTAGGAGCAGTGCTTGCTCAAAAGATATTAATAAAAAATAATATGTCGTCGTCTATGCAAGCAGAAGTTTAACAAAAGCGGAGCGTAACTTCTCAACTACTGAATTGGAATGCCTGGCAGTCGTATGGGCTGTTGAGCATTTCCACCAATACCTTGGAGCCAAGTTATTTTATTTGGTGACTGACCATGCAGCTCTGAAATGGTTAAGAACTACTGTCTTGAAAGGAAAATGTGCCTGTTGGATTATAAGGCTTGAGCCTTATAATTTTACTATCATACATTATCCTGGAAGAAAGCATACTAATGCTAACACACTTTCTCAAATGTATGAGGAAAATGTTAATATGATGAAAATTGAAGAAGAAAATTTACCAACAGAACAAAAAGCCTTTCAAACTGCAATACAGAAAAATACTGTCGCTTTAGAGGAGGATACAATGCAAATAGAAAGTACAAACTCTTGGAGAACATACTATTCTCATCATCTAAAACAACGAATTACCTGTTGTGAAGCTAACTTTCTTGGAGATTACATCCAAAACCAAGTATGGAAAACAATTAAACCCCAACTCCCCTTAGTTGCTGAATATAATTTGGAACCGTGTTAGAACTTCCAATATACGTCTACTGGATTTACCTTTGACGTTATTCCAAAGCATAATTGGAGCTATGTTGAGTTCTTAAGTACAAAATTTGGAACTAAAGAAAAGGGAAAGAGTATATTTATACTTAATTGGCATGGCACAGATGCACAATGTTGGTGCAAGAATCTTTTATATAGGTCAAAAATTTGGTGTAAGCAATGCTATACTGACTGTCGAATTTGGAATGCTCTAAAGCAAATACCTATTCAAAGATTAGCTATTTGCTATGAAAAAACCTCTATACAAAAAGAAACTAAACCCATGGAACTATTTAGTGTCTCAATAGAAGAACCTAACGAATATGAAATCCATCCTAACCCTGATGACTTTTTTTCAGAAGATTCTTGAAGTGATGTTAAATCCCTTCTAGAAGAAGTGGCCTACCCAATAACCTATAATCTGCCCATGGAAGAAATAGAATTACTCTGCCAATATTTAGTATATAAGGCAGATACTATTACCTTCTTTAATTAACGAAGTCACATAGAGTTCAATGATATGATGAATACTCTCAAAGCAGACTATACTAGTAAATTTGAGAAATATGAAAAAGCTATAAAATGGAGATGAAATATGATCAGAAGAAAGCAAAATGAATCAGAAGTCAAAGAAAAAGTACCTGAGATTCTGACGGAATGGCATTTACAATTGTTAAATGGACATTACACGATGAACTATCTATCCCCTACCCTTCTCAAAAGCATTTGACCATATGAACAAATGACTTTCTCATCTGAAGGAATACGATATGATAACCAGTTCTGTACCTGGTATTATATTGAGCATATTAGTGAGTGATTTCGTACCAAACATAGTGGGAAAAGCCTTACTAGAGATTGGAAAGGTCCTACTGCCCAATGCTAATATAGAAACAAACTCTATAGTCCCTGTGACGAATGCTCCCTTTGTCATATTGAACTACGACTCTGGGTAACAATCAAAAGCTATTCTATTGCGGAAGTAGTCAAGAGCTATTGGTCAACCCCAAATAAAAAAGAAGATATGGTCCTATTAGAAAGATCAGCTGTATTTAATGACTGGTGCAATATACCGATGATTGGCCTATAGAAGAAACAATACCTGCAAGTGAGAATTGGCCTGAACTAGCTACAAATTCTGAAACAGTCACATGGAACCTACCTGATACATATACCTAGAAAACTTCTATGAATGAGCCAGAACTTCTGCCTACTGCTAAAGAATCTACACCCTTATCAACCAACCCAATTCCCTGGTGGTTACCCCCACTAGAAACTGCTAGTGAAGCCCATCTGCTTGCATATAATAATTATTCTAAATATTACCTTTGCAACATTACTTGGTGGAAAGTTGTAAACCCACCACTTACTACCAATAATTTTTCTTAGTTATAGTATTAAATCTGACAATAATCACAATCCAGTCTAGGTAGTCAGTGTCCTAGCATCTGTAATTTAATATTTAGATATTAGTATAGTTATTTTTTTTTCCATGGATAGAATTCATTACCGACATTTAAAACATTATTTAGAAACTGCCCAAACCCCTGAAAATTTTAGCCCTATTCAAAAGACCAAGTTAATTTCAAAAAGCAATTATTATATAATTGTTAATAATTAACTTTATAAGAGAGATAGACGAAACAAGAAAAATCTTTTAGAGTGATCCAATAACATGAAGTAGAACCTATTCTCTACTTAATGCACAACCACCCAATTGGAGCCCACTTAGGAACAGATAAAATGTTTGATAAAATTCGAAACAAATATTACTGGCCTCAAATGTTTGAACATATTAAAAACTATGTTCAATCTTGTGATGATTGTCAAAAAAGAGAAAAATATTGCACCCCTGGACCTTTGAAACCTATACCTGTAGAAGCTCTTTTCTATCGAATTGGAATTGATTATGTGGGACCCCTTCCAGAAACCACTAGGAAAAATAAGTTCATTATAGTAGCTACTGACTATTTAACTAAATGGCCAGAAGCAAAAGCTGTACCAGCTGCAAATGCACAACAGGCAGCCAATTTTATTTATGAGGATACAGTCAGACCTCCATAAATGCAACCTCCATAAATGCAATACCTCTCTAAATGCATGTTTTTTTCTATTCCATAAGATGTTATTAGTGCTAAATGCATGTTCTATATTCTGTAAATGCACGTTCTCTTGAATAACATTTTATATTACACTAACTTTTCTAAATGCATGTAGCCAATTAAATTTTAGTATTTAAGATAGTTTATACAGTTTTGGTAGAAGTTATACAAACTTGATGATCAAATTTTTAAAGCTGCAATTTAATTGGCTTACTTTAAATGCAAACCTCCCTAAATGCACATTGTAGGCTTGTCCCTATAAATTGCATTTATGGAGGGTTGACTGTATCATCTTTCGATACGGATGCCCTGCATACTTGCTTTCTGATAGAGGAAGACACTTTCTAAATGAACTTGTACATACCTTGGTACAACGATCCAGATTAAACATCTTTTGTCTATGCCGGGCCATCCACAAACAAATGGACTAGTCGAACGCATTAATAGAACACTCTGTGAATCCTTAGCAAAACTTGTCATCAAAGACCAAGAATGGGATACCTTAATTCCTTCTGTATTGTTTGCTTACTGTACTGCAAAACAGGCAAGTTTACTCTCTTCTATTTGACCTATGGAAGAGAAGCCAAGTTTCCTATTTTTATACAAGAAACAATACTTGAAGAAAACATGTTAGACAGGTTATTTGGGATAGTTGAAGAACTACCTAAAGCACATGCAAAAGCAAAAAGGAACATTACCCAAGCCCAACAAAAACAAAAATTTTATTGGGATAAAAAGCACAAAAAAGTTCAGCAAATTTTCCAAGAAAATGAAATAGTTTTGTTGTATGATGCAGCAAGGGATAAACAGTATACAGGGAAATTACTACCAAAATGGCTGGGACCCTATTTTATACACAAAAAAGTCACCCCTGATGTGTGTAAGTTATGCAAAATGGATGGACAAATTGTAGATACACCCTATAATATATATCTACTAAAAAAGTATTATCACCGTCAATCGTGGCAGCCACATGTGGTAATACAACAATAATACTGCAATATAAGGCGCCCTACCTCCTATTCCCACGCCCTTACCTTTGAAAACATGTCAGATCGATTCCAGACTGTATTTGTGGATATATTGCAGACTGAACCTCAAGTTGTTCCCACTATACCACATCCTAGTAACTCTAGTATGTCATTAATAACTAGAGTGCCAAAAACTTATACCAAACTCCTAAGTGTCGGATCTAGTAGAAGAAAAAGACAATTGGTATATGCATATTATCTAGGAGAACTATTACAGAAGGAACCAGAAACTCCTGAGGAGCTAAGAGCATGCAGAAGAAGGATTACTGCATATTATTATAAGGCAGCTATTAGAACTTATAATATTTTTAAAGACTTTGGAGTGGACCAACTTCAAAGGACTACAAGGACAACTCTCAGGATGATAAAAGAACTCCCTAAATCAGATTATCAAGCCCTTGTTGACTGAGATTTGCAGGAGCTCATAAATAAGTGGAGGAAAGTTGTTAGACCTAGAAAAACGTATTAAACGTACAATGGTGATAACTGGTGATGGGCAAATCCCGATTTTTTTAAAAATCCCACGTGGTTGTGGAATCCTGCATGGGATAGCGTGGGATTTGCGGGATTCGCGGGATCGAGTAGAGTTTCAGAATTTTTTACGATTAATAAATATATAAATATATCATTACTAAGAATGTAATTTCTCGTTAAAATAATAATCATTTCTTATAAATCTAACTATATTTATTACAAATAAAAAAAATGCTTATATAGATTTTACCTACTTTTAATACATTTGGATCTTATAATTATTAAATTCATCAATTCAGATTTGCCTTAATTTTATCAATTTTTAAAATATTATTATATAAATATATATTTAAAAATTATAATGGTAACAAAGCGATCAATCATAAGCATATAAAAATTTATAAGTAATCAGGTGCATAATCAGATATAAATGTGCTAAAATTTATAAGTGATCAGGTACCGTACATATGTACAAAAACTTATAACCAGGTTATATACATACAAAAATTCATAAGCGACTCATAAGAAATTCATAATCAGCTTATAATTTCTGAATTGCATAACTGATTGGCTCATATTTATTTAACCTTATCATTCATATTAAATAATCACTGAAATTGGATATTTTCTCTCATATGGTACACAATATTCTTGGTGTATTATTCGTGCAAGAAATTAAAAGTCTAGATTGCCACTTTATTAATCATGAAAATTTAAAAAATTTATTTCAACGTACAGTTTGCGCATTATCTATGTACGCACGCATATATGTGGAATGAAAATAAATAAAAGATTTAATATTTTTATATAAATACATCAAATACTAATTAGGAATTGGCCCACTTATGTTAAAGCAGGCCAGATTATTTGCTAATGCGGGCCAGATGATATGCTAACGCAGGCCAGAAAATCTTATATTAAAAATCCCGTGCGGGAGTTTTTGAATCCCGCGCATCCTGCGCGGGATCCCACACGGAATCACGCGCGGATCCCGCTCGTTGCACATCACTAGCGATAACTCTTGACCCCGTGATCCAATTTTAATGAAATTACCACCAACATGACCGCCTCGATGAGAGCTTTTGAATGGTACAAAAATCATCTCGATTGGACCGTTCTATCCCAAGCTAGTCAAAACTGAATGATTGGTCTTTACAAAACGTCCTACTGCGCCCAAATCTTATTGGTCGATCAATACTGCGCCACCTGTGACACTGAAATATCGGACATTTCAAGTAATCCTAGACATTTAAGTTAATCACAGATATGTCTGACATTTTAGACATATTAAACATTTTGGACATAACAGTTTTGACAGATATAATTAACATATCTAATATAGCTGATATTTAGGATATATGTGTTATATTAATTATCTTTATTATATTCATAATATTTATTATATTTAGCATTAGCATATATCAAATCTATCGATTATATAGATTTCTTTATTTATTATTATATTTATTTATATTGGACAAACATGTATAAATACTCAAAGTTTTTCCTTTGCTAAAAAGCAGAGTGAAGAATCTCTGGTTTATTGAATAAAGAATAAGTGAAGTAGTGTGTCTTCACTGAAATACATTTGATACAATTCTTAGTATCCTCATATACTATTAATTGTGGCCTCTTTCGTAATTGCAAATTCCCCAAGCCTCTTTACAAAATACTGCCCAAATAACAGTATCTCATCCAACTCTTGCATACCACAGTAATTAGTGTGAATTGCATAAAGTGCCTCCCTGCATTAGTCGCTCTGTCTCTAGCATTTCTCTAAAGAGGTAGAAATCTAGGTTGACAGTACCATTACATTGAAGTTTGCAATTGAAAAAGCAAAGGATGGGCAAAACTCATTATTGTAAAGTCGTTCTAATACTTTATATTTATAAGGAACTAATTCCTATATTGTTATATTATAATAGTAAATAACTTTTTGAATATTCAAAATTATATTTTGTTAATTGTAATTACCTTATCGAAGTTAAAACTACCTAATTCCTTACGTTCATTGGCATATTGATCTGCTCACATTTTATTTCTTAACATTATTTTTCCTACATTCCACTGTTGTTTTGCAGAGCACTCATTTTCTATAATACTAATATTGAGTAGATCTTCCATTCCAAATGGCTTCCACAGCAGATTTCTCGAAGCTCAGAAAATAAGTAAGTGTACCCTTCATTGTAATGTAATATAGCCATTGCATGACATGCAGAATATAACTGCCAATAATCGATTTTTTTGTCTAGATATACAAGTTTTACCCTATTGAATACTTCATTTTGGGATGTCTGATTAAAGGTAACAATTTCTTGACCATGGGGTATACAAAGAATTGATTCAAGAAGTTTTCGAAATTTATTGATTCAAATCACAAAGAGTGGGTTCTTGCAAAATGATTTCTGATCATCTTTTGTCCAACACATTTCAGACCAACAAACCAAATAATTATTTTGTAGATGATTAATAAGGCCTTCTATCTGCATTTCTTTCATTTCATTTTCAGATGGTGCATTATGGTTTTGTGCTGCTCTTGAAAAGCTGCTGAATAAATGCATCCACAAAACCAACGCATTATATAATCTTTGAATGCATAGAACTGAGCATTTTTTTGATCTAAGAAAAGGAAGTAACAAAAATAATTTTAATTTACAAAAAAAAAATAGTAATAATAAAAAAATAAATATAAATATTCACTACGTATAGAGTTTCTAATATTTCGTGTTAAATGTTTTAGGTCAGCATAAATTTTAGTCACAATGGGTATACCTGCAAGTGTCTTATTTGAATTTAAATCACTATCAATACATATTTCTAGATGTAATTTGGCTTTTTCTAATAATGGAGTAATTTGATTCAATACTTCTATTAATATAGCATGTTCCATTTGACTTGAGGTTTTGTTAAAATTTTCTTAGTGAATGGTCTTAATAAGTCCTGATTTTTTATCTTTCTGAAATCTAGTTTTTTCAACTATATGAAATGCAATAATTAGCTTGTGAGAATAATCTATAATAAATTAACATAATTAAAATTAATTATAGGTTAAATCAATATTTATATATAAGGCATTATATATACCGGTTGGTATATCTTGATATATTAATTCTCCACTAGCTTGGTTCGCATTTCGGACGTGAGACTATGAACCTACAGCTAGTGCAGTTTTATGATTTAATAATGTATGTTGGATACATCTTTTTAATGCTTTTTCTGCACTGGATTTTGCACAGTCTCTTAGAGAATCAAAATACATTTTTTGATAACGGTAATATGTTGTATAACTTATTTGTTTTGTAATTCCTATTATAGCTAATGAACTTTGCAATGCATTGCGAGATATTCTACCTGCAAGCCCTAAAGCTGCTACAGCTTTAGCTAATCAAAATTCTTCTTCGTTTGTATATTCAAAGATAGTACTACATTTTGTGCACTCTATAATGCTTTTAACATGAAATCTGTTTGATGTTATATTAACAATTTTATTTGCAAGACTATTATTATTGCAGTTTTGACAAGGTTGTGTAAGTACTAATGAAAGGTATTGTTTCATTGAAATTAGTATGTGGTGCCAAGCTGAGAAGATTCTATTGCTTTGTTAATATTTGTTTCTAACAATTCCTTTTTATCACGACTAGTAACTGTTTTTTCTAATTCACCTTTTAACTGCACTATTTGATTTTTGAGCCTAGTATTTGTCATTGAAGATTGTGAATTTTTGATTAACCTTCTTTATAACCAAGTATTAATACTGAGTACTTTTTGGTGGTAAAATTTTACCGTCTTTTTTTAATAATATATTATGCTTCATGGGATTATCCAAAGCTTCTTCTGTAAGTTCATTGTCCATTTTTCTACCCTGCATTAATAAGCTACTACGTATTAATTCTTTAGCTTTTGTCATACTTTTACTAAAAATATTAGGATGGTGTTCTAAAACAACTGATTGCAAGAATGCAACATTCTCAGGATCTTTGAATCCCAGTAAAGTAGTAACAAACATACACTATGTGGATTGTATTGTGTTTTTATTTCACTATTGAAAAGACAATAATCAGATCCAGTTCCCTTTGACTCTTGAAAATCAGAATCGATTTTATCATAAATATTCCATAGAAATTTAAGGCTATAGCATTCTTTTTTAATACTAATTTCCAGATTTTTTGCTATGAGTGAAAAAAAATAGAATATCTGGGCAGTAAAGGAATCCACTCATCTTTATTATTGGTTTTATAATGGTAGTACCCCGCATTTGATGGAGTGATCACATTAAATGAGATTGCTTGAAGTTGTTTGTGTATAGACAAAACTTCTAGCTGATCAAATTCTCTAATGAGGCATCCTTCTCTTAAATCTTTTATCAAGGTACTTTTCATGGCATTTGAGTAATGCATCTTTCATACTATTTTTTCAATTTAGGTTTTTGTTGAGAGCTCATTGTTCACCAATATGTGTTTATATAAAACTCAAAACTGTAATAAAGTTTGTAGAATAATTCTGAAAATATGTTTTGAGATATATCAAAAATTGTATATAAGACCCAATCTTTTATACTTTTCTTTAATTAATTTCATTTATTAATTTTCAATTTATGTCTGCACAACAGAGTGTTTCAATTCTGCTTAGCAAGTGGTTTCATCTAAAAAACGTTTCAGATTTATAGCATTGTGGGTTAAGCTGAAACACTGCTGAAATGTTTCATTTTGCAAGCGTTTAGACTTTGAAAAGCAGTTTTACTGAAACAATAAATCACAGAGACTATTTTACTGACATGAGTAATTGGTTACTGGCTTCAGCAAATTGTAAATACCACTTGAACTTTCATCATTCTTAATGGCATCTATGTAGTGTATCTTAGCTGCGAGTAGAGATACCGTAGATCTGTAATAGCATAATATGCGCATAATTCAGATTATACCGCAGAAGCATATGCGACTGCTATATTCACATATCAAGATGAATTTCAAATAATTATAATCTGCGCATGTAATAAAACATATCGTTAAAGTAGTATAAAATTTAATAAGAACATATATTAGAACACAAAGTTAATTTTTCGTTTTGCATAACATGGTGTTCCAAAATTTCAGTTAACTGGTTTTTTTTTTTAATTTACTGTAAATTAATATGCTCATGTTCACACCCAGAATAGAATAATTGGCATAATTAAAATTTAAAAAAAAGGTCAGCAGATTATGCAAAATGAAAAATTAACTTTACGTGGCCTTTTACTAAAATTTTTGCTAGGAATTTATTTGTTTGGTGCAAAAGACAGTTTTGTAAACACGACTCTTTTCATAATTTTATATCACACAAATTTTGTAGTTTTATTGATAAGTTACTTATGGGGTTTCAGTACTTATAATGATATGCATATTTCAATAGATCTGCATAATCTGTAACACTCTCGATTATTAAGAGTAAAACGATTATGCCGCCAACCAATAAAAACAGTTAATATTACTAACACCCGATAATTATCGACTGATGATTTAAAATCTGCTGCAGCTGGAAATCTAACCAATAATGAAAATAAAATACTAACACTAGCGATGATGATGTGAAATCAGAAATTCAAGCCAGTGAAAGGGAACCTTGGATTTGGCTAGTAAAACAATGCAAGCTATTAAGCTTGTACTTCCCAACTGTGAAATTTTTTTAATAAATTGTGCATGATGGCTTCTTAGATAACTATCAAATAATTTTTTTTTTTTTACATTTTATTTTTAATTTTTTTTTAAATTACTAATTCATAGTTTTTGCTTCATTTAAGATAATAACAAAAACCCAAACACGTACTCCACTAATAGTCATTAGTATCAAGCTTAAAATCCAATTTGTTGGGTTTCAATAAGCTAAATTTGGCGTTATGTTTTTCGTTTTCACAAATGCATTCTTCAAATTGTACGCCATTTCTTGCAACCAATATGGTGGTCTTATCAACAATATCTATGTTTTTCAATGTTAAGAATAAGAAAGGATCTTTTCACAAAGACTTAATAGAAAACTCGCAAAAGCCATAATTTCCAATCAAATTTATAAAAGCGGTTACCGGAAATTTAATGTAAGTACATTTACTAATGTTCTTTAAGGTTATTCTTGGTGAAAATGTAGCGTTCTTGCAAAACGTACTTGCAAAGCTTTCCTTCTCCTGATCTAAAGTTATTACCAGAAAGGTTAGTATAGTGTTTTGTAAGGTGCATTTACAAATGCTTTTTCTTTTTCTAAGCCAAAATTATGATTGGGAAAGATTTAGTCGCACACCTCATAAGAATATGCCGCCTGCTGGTAACCAAAGACTATTTTCACTTACTGACATACTGTTATTTGGAATGTTCTACCAGGTTCAGCAATACTATACAGCTACAAACGCATTTTCTCCTAATCACTAAAGTTAGTGTAGTGTCTTGCAAAACGCCTCTGCAAATGAATTTTCTCCTGGACTAAGGAAGATTTCAGTAAGTCAGTGTGTTCTTTTCTCCTGAACTAATGTTTGGCTGGAAGTTTTCAAGAGTCAGCACATTGCATCTGCTAATGGTTTTCCTCCTTCCGATCTGTTAAGATTCAAGGAAGGCAGCGTGATATCAAATATGTAACAGTGACATACGTACGTACGTACTAATACATAGTAGATATAAATCTTGAGTCTGTTTGGGTAATGATTTGTTCTAGAAATATTCTAGAAACATAACAGAATATTTGGTCCCTTTGTATCATCTAAAAAAATATAGAGCCATCTGGGAAAACTTCGGTAATATTCGAAGTGGAATTTTCTCAAATAAAACAAGTTTTGAAATTATTATTACTATAAATAGAAAGTTCTTATCTGCACATCTGAAATTATGGTAAAAATTCATTAGAGCATTAAAAAATTTTGCTTGTGGCGAATTTTTATTTCCTATATAAAAATTTGTAATACCATGCAGATCATATGAAAAATGATCTACGTTAACCCTACCCTTAACATGTCAATCACATGCTAATAAGTAAATAAAAAGCACAGGTTGTGTGCAATAATAAATTTTGATTGGCTATTCTAATAGTTTTGTATAACGTATAACACTCTATAAGTATGTTTTCGTAAAGCTCTTAAAGAAATACTTATAATCTTGTAATTGTTAAAAAAATTTTTTTTTTATAAAGACATTGGGAAAATAAATAAGGCCAGATCTGCACAAATCTGCGACCCTGGAAAATTTTAACAAATTTTGCAATAACTTGTGTTCCAGTGGACCAAATTTAACGATTTTGGTACCATTCGATTTGTCTCGATGAGACGGATCGAATAGTACTAAAATCATTAAATTCCAATTACTAGAACACAAGAAAATCCTATTTGTGCAAATTTTATAAACATCAAACAATCTTGCCAACCAGTGGTCCAAATTTATGATTTTGGTACCATTCGATTCCTCTTAATAAGATGGTTCATATAGTACCAAAAATGTCAAAATCGGATTACTGGTTAACAAGTTATTTGTAAAAAATAATTTGCGGTGCAGTTTTGCACAGAAATTTAAAAAAGAAATTTAAATTTCTGCGCAGAACTGCGCCACAAATCATTTTTTATGAATAACTTGCTAACCAGTGATCTGATTTTGACATTTTTGTACCATTCGAACTGTCTCATCGAGAGGAATCAAATGGTACCAAAATCATAAAATTTGGACTACTAGTTGGCAAGATCGTTCGATGTTTATAAAATTTACATAAATGGAATTTTCTTGTGTTCTAGTAATTAGAATTCAATGATTTTAGTACCATTCGATCCGTCTTATCGAGACAAATCGAATGGTACCAAAATCGTTAAATCCTGACCACTGGATAAAAATTAATGCAAATTTGTTAAAATTTTCCAGGGTTGCAGTTATTTTCCCGATATAACTATATGACAAATCAGCTTTTGGTATGTAATTAAAATTAGTTAAATGTATTGTTATGTTTGTAATTTATATATAAAGCAATTACAACAATATATATTTACTTTCTATAAATTTGATATTTCATTTAATCATTCTTTTTTGATTAAGATGCCAATTCACAATAATATATTTGAAAAGAGGCCAGAAAAATTGAAAGTCCATTCAGATATTACTCAATATCTAACAATAAATCCAATTATATTTAAGGCGGCTAGAAATTGTACCCCCAAAATTGGTATTTATACCCTCACCCGGCCTCTGACCCTTCTGACTTAGCCCCGGGCAACATAGTACAAACAAAGATCACGTAACTTCAAGGTTCTTGCATTTTGACCAATGGTTAGGTTATACAGAACTCGGTCACATGCTTTGTATAACAATAAAATCCAATCAAAATTTGAACCCGTTGTAGTTTCAAAAACTTAGGGCTAGTAATTATATCCAAATTTGGTATTTATACCAATAACAATAATTTCCGAAAATCACATAATCACATGACAAAAAGTACGTATACGTGATTTTTTTATGCTACAAACCAATCAGATCTCACTTGCATAGGATTTTTGCATGCCACAAGTACGGTCACATGTACATACTTTTTTAGGTGACGATACTGAGAACTATATATGTGATTTGCCTTATGTGACTCGTGTTTATATTGTGCTGCAATAACTAACCTATAAAGTATGTGCTTTATTAATGCTATATTCATTATGAATTCAACAGGTTAATATCATGTTAGATATTGGGTGTTAATACCTGATTAATTATGCCATAGTTTACAGATGGCTTTTATTATAACATTAAAAACATTGTCACAGGCCCATAATCAACGCATAAACGTGACCTGCATAAATGTAATCAACAACCATGCCCCAATGCCAGATCGATGCATGCAACAATGATCGAACCAAAATTGAATGAAGTATGCATAGCTGTCTTCAATACGCAATGTAACCAAATCAAAATAGTCTATGAAATAGTAAGAAGAAATTGTAGAAAAAGGAATTATTAGTTAGGTGACAAAGTATAGGTTTCAGGTCAAAATCCTGACAATAAAAATCTTGACAGAGTCACAACTGTGATACTGATTAATGCCAAACCAAAACTAAATAAAACATATATAATTGTTCTCAACATAACATAATAAATTAAAAATTTTAAATTATTGCTGTTTTCAAATTATTGTGATTACTGAATTTTGTGAATCCCATGAATCCTGCATGTTGCAATTATTAAAACAATGGCAATTTATGGGGTTCACAAAATTCATTGATCGCATTAATTCGAAGTAAAAAGATATTACTAGCTAGGCAACAAGGTATGGATTTCAGGTCAAAATCCTGACAATAAGAATTTGGAAGGGTCAAAATCTTAACTTTGTTGAGATTTTGCTAATATAAATAGCTAAATGAATCCCTAAAAATAGACCCATTAAATCTAAGAATAATCAATATAAGGAAAGCGATAAAACGGTATAATTCGTTAGTTGCAGTAACAAATAAAAATCTTATCTCTTGCATCTTCAAAAAAAACTGATATTCACCCAAATCGTCTCCACGTTTCTTCAACACTGCTGTAGTTTATGCATAGGCATGTGGGTGTAGTTGTCAATATATAGACCCACTAGAACTTGCAATAAACAAATGTTTTAATTAATATATCCATTCAAATACCTATTTACCTAATTGTACTAGAACGGAATAATAGTAAGATTAGAAAGATAATCAATTTAATAAAATAAATACTTAGCTATCGAAGCTTATAAAATTTTTATCTTTAAAAAAAAAATGAAACTTTGGTCTCAAATTAATAGTTATTATTTTCTCTTAAAAAGTAAGCATGCTGCTTTTATCACCTGAATCCATGTACGACAATGCAGATAAATTTTCAAAAGTGTTCAAGCATTCACAAAATCGCAAGGTTATGCAGTAGTAAAAAAATAAACTCGTAATTATAGGAATGGTAAATTGAAGAACATTGAATTACGATGTGACTATAGCGGCGTGTACAATAATTTTCTAGGCTTAACTAAAGAAACACGCAGTAGACAAAGTAACACCAGACTAATTAATTGCCCCTTTAAATTGTATGTGGCTAGATATGGTAATTAATAGTATCTAAAAATTCATAAAACAGAGCATATACATGATCCTTCAGAAGACATGCCAGGACACCCAATTGCCCGAAGACTCACAGAACAGCAGCAAGAAACTGTTGCAGCAATGACTGCTGCTGGCTCACATCCCCGGAAAATTATTTTGACTCTTCATCAAAATAATGAATTAACATTAGTAAATAACAATGATATTTACAATGCATGCAAGAAGCTTCGGCAGCAAAACTTGGTGGGTCATACACTGATTCAGGCTCTCATAGAGGAGCTTCGGGAGGGAAATTATTTATATGACTACGAATGCGATAACAATGGATCTGTTATTTACCTATTTTTTGCTCACAACGAATCTGTTGCTCTTACCTGTCAGTCCTTCTTATGGATTGTATCTACAAAACAAATAAATTTAAAATGCCCCTATTGAATGTCGTAGGTATAACTTGTCTAAATACTACTTTCTCCTCTTGGTTTATCTTCATGAAAAGTGAAAATGAGAATGATTACAAGTGGGCCTTAACACATGTTTCTCGCTTGTTTGATGGAATAACGAGACCCAGAGTTATTGTAACAGAAGAGAGCTAGCTCTTATGAACACTCTTGAAATAATATTTCCTAATTCGACTGATTTGCTATGTGTATGGCACGTAAGCAAAAACATCTTGAAAAATTGCAGATCGCAGTTTCCCAAAGAAACAAAAAATAATGAAGACAATAGATGGAATGGTTTTCTCAGAAAATGAAATGACATCGTTAACTCTGAAAATAAAGATGAGTTTAATATAAAATGGTAAAATTTTTGTTCTACCTGCAATGATAAAGCTAGTGCTGTGTCTTATCTTGAGGAAATATGGATACTGTAGAAGACACGATTCGTAAAGGCTTGGACGAACAAAACCCTTTATCTGGGAGCTACCATAACCTCCCGCATTGAAGGCTGACATGTGACTCTCAAAGCATATCTACAAACGTTGACAGGGACCTTTATCAGGTTTGTTTAACTTTTACTCTTGCCGTAATCAACCAAAAAAAAGAAATTGATTCAAGAATTGAGATAGAATGCATTAATATTTCACTTTTTGCATGTAACAGTATGCTGTATGCGAATCTTAGGGGTAAAGTTTCAACCTTTGCTCTTAAAAAATAAATGAGCAGTGTCAGAAAATTATTTTGCAAAAACTATTGAAATTATGTACCGAGACTTTCTCAAGAACAATGGGCTTGCCTTGTGCGTATTACATCCAAACTTTTAAAGATAACCATAGTCTACCGCTTGATGATATCCACAGAAATTGGTGGATCAAGGGCGCACACCAGTACCACAAATCGAAGACACACTTCACGGCGAGAACTTATTGCAGCCTCTCTTACAGAACCTAGAACAAAGTTACCAAGAATGGCCTGAACATCAGCAAGCAGAAGCCAGGAAAGCATTAAATAATATGATTGATAGCCCACAAATTACTCTGCAGGACCCCAAGTAGTTCATACCAAAGGACGTCCTCCTGGTGCTCAAAATTGCCAACCAACTAGCACAACAAGAAGAGACCCTCTAGTAAAATAAGACAGTGTGGCATTTGCAAACAATCAGGTCACAATTAGTACAGATCATTTGTTTCATTTTATGTGAACAAGTTTTTTTCTTTTTTTTTACGTTATAATGTAAACAGTGTTACAAGCAACTATAGCCTTCTATATAGTATTTGCAACATAGCACATAGCGACAGGGATCTTGTAAGGGTCAGAGAAGATATGAAGCAGTGTGGAATTGGAATACTACTTCACTAAAGCGGTTCCGTTTATATTTATCAAATAACAAGAGTATTGTTATTTGGCAAAGATATATTTTATTTATTTAGATAATAATATTCAAGAGATACAATTATTTAAGTGTTAGAGAGAGGAGAAAGGGAAGTCTGAGTCTAAGCTAAAAAGCTTGTGGATAGAAGGTCAGAAAGCTAGGGTTTATATATCTTTTGAAAAGTAATAAAATAATAAAGCAATAAAGTAATAAAACAATAAAACAATAAAGTAGTAATGTAATAATGTAATAATGTAATAAAGTAATAAAGTAGTAAAGTAATAAAGTAATAAAGTAATAATGTAATAAAGTAATAAATAATATAATAAAGTAATAAAGTAGTAAAGTAATAAACTAATAAAGTATACAACTATACAATAATAGAAACACTTAGAATATTCTAGCGTTTAGAATTTAGAAACCTGTTCTATAACATTTCCTTCCGCTTTAAGAACTGACTCCGTTAGTTCTCAATTCTATTAACCTATCAAAGTTTTAAGTATAAAGTCTGTTCATGTTGCTCAGGGTTATGAACTGGGTCTGATACAATTGTGTGAGTTCTTGAGGTTGAAGAATTTGATTAATCTGGTAGGCTCCTTTCCAAAAGTTATACATTTTATGTGATCCCAATGAGTCTTTCATGAGTTATCTAATTTCGTTGGAAACTTTAGGATTATTTTGAAATTCATTCAGAATAGTTTCTAAATAATAACAAGCTTCCAGAGTGTGAACTTGTTTTTCTCTTTTACTTCTTCAGATTTCTCCTTTTAATCGACCAATAATTTCATTAACTTTATCTTTCCAAGAAAAAGTTAGGAGAGGAATTGCTCGAAAAGGAGGGTTCACTTTTTCTTCTGTTAGGTCATTGATAATTCCAGTAATAGTAGCCCTTTGATCTTGTATTCTATCAACCATTTCTAGAGTCATTTCACTATTTTCATTAGTGGTAGGGCCTGGGATTATATCTGGATCTTCTAGGATTTCTTCATTTCTTATATCTAATTCAATATTATTATTATCAAAGGCTATGGTTCCTTCTAAATTTGAAGAAGTAATTTCATTCGGAGTTATAGAGTAATCAGCTTCTAATTTAAGTAAAGAAGTACTAGAAACATTGTTGTTATTATCTTCTGTTTTCCATGTCTTTTATTATTACAGTTCTATTTCTAGTAATAATAAGACTAGTATTATATGCAACAGATTCTTTGTTCCAACATTTAACTAATTCCATAAGTGTTGCTAACATTTGGGTTCCAATAATAGGAGTTTCTATTTTAAGAAAAAAATTTAAAGTTTTGGTTTTCAAAGAAAAAGGAAAAGAAGAAATGTTTTTAGAAATTTAATATTTGAATAAGGGTGATGTGGCTAAATTACTAAAGTATTGTTGTACATGCTAAATTAAAAATAAACTAAAGAATAATGCTATGTGATTGTTTCGCGGTGCTCATCATGTGACTCAAAAATTCGTAATGATGATCACATGACCAAAAATTTTCTTGCATATCAAAAATGCTATCAAGTCGATTTGCGCTTTCTAGTGACGTTATCATACTATGATAAGCTTAGTAGAAAAAATGCAGAATCTTCTGATGGTTATACAGTCAAAATTTCAGCTCAAACAGAGCAATATTGATCGACTTTACTTAGTAGCAAACGTTCTACGAATTCAAAAATCTGATTTTCTATATATTCTAAAGTTTCTATTTTTAAACAAAAAGGGTTCTAATTTTTGGACAAAAGTGGGGTAAACTTAGATTCTAAAAAAAAATGTTCGCTATACACAATAAATTAAGGGGGTAACACTGTGTTTCCATCCGTTTTAAGAATTTCTCCCTGGAAATTCTAAATGACAATCATAGGTTGCCAATTCTGTTTCTTGTAGTACTTAACAAGACGATCACTATTGTAATACTGCTTTAATGTTTTTTCATCAATTGTACACAGTTTATAGGCGCCATTATTTAATTTTTCTTTAATAATAAATGGTTCTATTCTTTTCTCTTCAAATTTTGCAGAGCGAGAGGCTTCTATATCTTTTCTTTGTACCCAAACTTTGTCACCAATTTCAAATTCTTCTTTTTGTATTCTGGAATCAAATCTAACTTACTGTTTCTTTTGGGATTTAATTGTATTTTCTCTGGCAGTGTTATGTTGGTATGGCAATTCTTCTATTAATTCAAAGGCTCTTTGTAATATGCTGTTTTCTAGTGATATTTCTTCATCTAAGTCAACTGGGTCTATTGGAATAACAGTTTCAATGGGTAGGATAGCTTGTCTACCATATACTAAGTGGAAAGGGGTATATCCAGTGGTTTCATGTCTTTTGGTTCTGTATGCAAATAGGACAGCAGATATGTTTAGGTCCCAATCTTCAATATTTTCTGTAACTTTTGCAAGAGAATTGCAAAGTGTTCTATTTAATCTTTCAACCATTCCATTGGTCTGGGGGTGATAAGGTGAGGAGAATATGTGTTTTATTAAAAATTTTCTACACATATTCTAACAACTTCACTAATAAAATTCTTTCCATTATCAGAAAGAATAATCTTGGGGACTCCATGTCTACACACAATTTCTTCAAAAATGAACTTTGCTAGAGTTTCTGCACCTGCATCTGGTACAGCTTTAGCTTCAGGCCAGCAGGTAAGGTAGTTAGTAGCAACAATAATATACCAATTGTTGCAGGCAGTTATGGGTAGGGGTCCTACTAGATCTATGCCTATTCGTTCAAAGGCTCTTCCAACTTGAATGGAGTGAAGAGGTTCTTTTCTTTTGCTTTTACCTTGTTTTTTGCAAACTTCACATAAGCGAACATAATTTTGAACATCTTTGTACATTTGGTCCCAATAATATCGTTCAGATATTTTATAATACATAACATCTGTTTCTAAATGTCCAGCGGTAGGATGACTATGCATCATATACAAAATTGGCTCAACTTTGGTCCATTTGATTACACGAATAGGTTTGTCTGGATCTTTTCGATTCTTTTTATATAACAATTTGTCCTTTACTTTGTAATATCTAGACTGATTAATAATTGTCCGTTTTGGGTGTGGTGACTTAGGGAAGTTGGTAAGTTGTCACACTCCAAGTGGCAGGTCTAGAGTTCAAATCCCACTGGCGACACTTTTGAAAAATAGATCTGTGTTCCAGTAACTGTGTCTTGTCGATCAGTTGGGTACATTACCTGTAGTCCTTGGTTACCATCTTGAATGGGAGCTTTCGGGCAAAATTGTGTCTTGTTATACAGACAAATCCAAAGAACCGGAGAAACAGTAACCCATTTGGCAAGTCCCGAGTGGAGAGGTAGCTAGACTTTCGATGGTACTGGGAAAAAGGATCTTAGCGGTGACTGACCAGAAAACTGGACGGGCAAGAGCCCCTATGGCAAAGGAGGCCCACCAACCTGGCCGCCGGAGTTGTTCCGGAGGTAAAGGTCATGTGTTATGGAATCATGAACCAAGGAAAGGGAGACCTTAGGCACCTAAAGCCTGGCAGACCGATTCTTCTGGGCCAACTAGATTGGTAGTCTGTGATTACTGGGAGAAAGGATCCAAAGAGTGACTGACCAGGTACTGGGGTCTAGTAAACTCCACAAGGGCAGTAGTAGGTAATGGTAGCAGTTGCAAGGTAATCCCCTGACTGCAAGTTGTTTGCCTCGGTGAATGCGTAAGTTACCGAAAGTGTAGGTGAATACCTGTGGGGGACAGGTATCACTCTACTAGGTTTACCACAGGAGTAAATGCCCTCCAATAGGTGTTTAGCTAAAGCCTCAGGGTACTTTTAATAGTGAATTACTCGAAAGGGTATATTGGAAGGAACATTGAACATGGTTATAAGCCAGAGAGTTTAAATAGGCAATCCCCTGGTTGGGTTGCAGGTATGGCATCTAGTGTAGAACCTTTGGGCAGACTACTTAAATTAGACAACCAAAAGTTGTACGTGTGGCTAGTTGTACTTTCATTATACAAATGTAATATGTGGCACAGTTATATTGACCAGGCCAACCCGCTTGGACCAATAAAGTGCTGGGGTACCTAAGTGGTCATCTTAATATTAAAAAAAATTATAATAATAATTGTCCGTTTTTCATTATCCATTAAATCAGAGGGAAGTGTGTCTGTTTCTAGATATTCTATTAAATTTTGGTATTGGTCCAAATTCATGTAACAGCGGTAGTGTAGGAGTTGTCTGGGTCGGTAATTGAGAGAGGGCATCAACATTTGAATGGATTCTTCCAGGTTTATGTACAATAATGAAATAATAGGGTTGAAGTTTCATCATCCAGTGTCCTAGACGTCCTTTTGGTTGAGAAGACTTTAACTATTTGAGAGCAGAGTGGTCTGTAACTAGCGTGAAATGGCTTGTACTAAAATACTTGTGAAAATGTTCAATGGCCCATACTATAGCAGCACATTCTAATTCAGTTGCTCCATAGTTCATTTCTTCCTTTTTCAGGCTTTTGCTTGCATAGGCAATTGGGTGTTCCTTTTTATCATCAGATATCTGGCTCAAGGTGGCTCTGAATCCAATATAGAAGGCATCGGTGGCTAGAATAAATTCTTGTTTATAGTCAGGATAGATAAGGATAGGGGCAGTCGTCAACTGATGTTTCAGTTCATCAAAAGCTTTTTGATATTGGTCAGTCTATTTATAAGCATTGTCCTTATGTAGCAATTGGTTAAAAGGATATGCAATAGACGAGAAGTGTTTAATGAACATCAATAGTATCCAGCAAGGCCTAAGAATGAGCGTAGCTGGGTAACACTCTATGGAGATTGGATTTTCTGAACAGTAATTATCTTGTCTGGATCTGGAGAAATTCCTTTTTCTTCTATTATGTGTCCTAAAAATGGTAGGCGTTTCACCCAAAAATTACATTTTTCTATGTTTAACTTCAATCCTGCTTCACGTATTCTAGTGAATACTTCTTTCAGATGTTTAATATGGTCATCAAATGTTCGTGAGAAGACATTGGTATCATTCAGGTATACTACTACATATTTATAAGCAATGCCCTTGTAGACTTTATTCATAAGGCATTGGAAGGTAGAGGGGCATTACACAATCCAAAAGGCATGACATTGAACTCATAGGTTCCGTATCTGGTAATGAAAGCAGTTTTCTCTCTATCTTCTGGGTGTACTTTTACTTGTCAGTATCCACTTATAAGATCAAAGGTGGAAAAATAAGTAGCTCCAGCAAGTGAGTCAAGTGTTTCATCTATTTGGGGTAGAGGATATTGATCCTTTTTGGTAACGGTATTGAGTTTTTTATAGTCTACACAAAATCTTTTCTTTCCATTTTTCTTGGTTACTAACACAATGGGAGAGGCCCAAGGGCTAGAGGACTCTTTTATTAACTTGTTATCCAGCATTTGTTGTACCTCTTCATTAATAAATGTTTGTTCAGTAAGAGGTACCATATAAGGTCGAGAACTGACAGGGGATACATCGTCAGTAAAAATTCTATGGGTTACTAGGTCAGTTTTTCCTAGTTGGGTCATATCCTTTGCAAAGAGGTCAGCAAATTCAAGAAGCAATTGTCGAAATTGGGCTCCTTGGTGAGTAATTAAAGGTCCTTTTTGGTTTGATTTCCTGAGTCACTATGTAAATTTCTCGAATAATTCTGGGTCTAAAATTGTATATGTCTTCGAGTAGTTTTTGATCTTGCTCAGGATGACTCAAAAATTTTGAGTATTACCATTATTAGGATTGGATATAGGAGCAGCAGAGGAGGAAAATTCAGTATATAAATCCTTTAGTTGAGAATGGAAGGTTTCAAAATAATTCACCTGAGCTTGTAATTATTTTATGGTCTGATTCTGGTGTTCAAAAGTTTTGGCTTGTTCCTGCAGCAGAGCAATGATTTGGCCTGTTGTCTAATTTGTTCCTGAAGGAGGGGGACTAGGTCTGTGGGTTCTAAAATTACTGGCAGTTTTGATAGGTGCAACAACAGGTGATCCTGGTGTTGAAGAGTTTGGAGGAGACAGAACTTCTGGAGCTAGAGGAGGGTGTAGTGCTTTATAACATTCCTCACAATAAGAGTCAAATTGTTCTAACTCAGTATTCTTTTTGGCTATAATATATTCCTTACAGAGTCTAACGGTTCCTTGGAAATTTCTTTGTAAGTTTTCCATAGCTTTCCTTTGATCAAAGACTGGATGACTAGTATCAAAAGATTTTTCTAAGATTCTTTGTAGAGTTTCTTCTCCAGTTTCACTCAATTGTACTTGGGAGGCTCTCATGATAATATTGCCTTCATTATAGGTATTTTCTTGGTTAGATAGGTCAGCTATTTTGGGTTCAAGAGCATAAGCGAGATTTTTATTACTTTCTCCAATCTGTATCTGGACGAGTCAATAAATTCGACTTTGGTTATGGTCATATGCATGTCCTGCATTTCTGGTAGATTCGGTATAATGGTGTACTCGAATCCATAGGTTGTTGTTGGGATTCCATTCTATATCTTAGCAGCTTTATATGCATACAAGCATTTGAGGTTGCAGAACTGAGTATCCTCTTGAATAGAGTCTAGTTTAATCATCTTGGATCTAATACCTTGCTCTCTACAGAGCTTACATTCCGTTAGTGTTCCTCAGCCTTTACCATTAGTGAAGAACTCTATGCTTTGTAGGTCTTCTGAATCTAAGTCTTGGTGGAAGTCAATCCAACATCCTTTGCAAATTGAGGTTTGCTCAAAAGGCGTGATTTTTCTGGTCTTTTGGGTACCTTGCATTTACAGCAATGGTTAATCCTAAAAGAGGAAAAGTGAGGTAGCCGATTGGCATTCACTTCCTGAGGTTGGCAACCACATTGATATTGTTGGTTTTTCAAGATCTGTGTCAATTGGGGGCAGTTGGCACTGATATGTCCATACTGTCTACATTGATAACATAGGTTATCAGGGCAGTCCTTATACAGGTGTCCAGGTTGAGAGCAGGTTTTGCAAACATTCCGTTTAGGGGCTTGTTTAGGGCAATGTGCAGCCAGGTGTCTATAGCGACGACTTTGGTAACATTCATTGTTTGGACAGTCAGCATAAAGGTGGTTATAGGAATAACAGCGTCCACATTTTTGTTTAGTGAACGAGGTGCTGGGTCTGGATCTATGGGTAACAGTTGTCCAATTATGAGGTTTATTTCTACTACATAGGCTTTTTTTGGACGGAGATATTCCTGTTCAAACTTTTCTAGTTCCTTTTCATTAGTGATAGTCAGCTGAGCAAGTAAAGGTTGGTCATGTTCATAAGTAGTAGGTACATGGGATTTCTATCTAAGAGTGTAGGCCTTATTTTTCCAACTGTAGGTAGCATCTACCTTTTGTGACTAGTCATTACCTAAAAGAAATAAGTAAGAGATAGCATTCATCACTTCTACATCCATGGAATAGTGGTTCCTTCAATTTCAATAGGCAAATTTTTGTTATGCCTAGGGGTCGAACAGAGGGTCCAGTAGCTGAGACAATAAGGCTGGATGAAGGTGCTTCTATTTTCAATCCAAGTTCTTTTACAACTTGGCTGAAGATTATGCTAACAGCAGCACTACTGTCAATTATAGCATGGTAAGGCTTTCCATTTAATTTAATATTGCATTTGACAGATGTGGTATAGGTAGATGTCTGAATCTGGGTAGTTTTAGGATTTTTAACTAAATAATTGGCGACAGCAGTTCTAATAGAGTCATTAACAAAAAGGCTTTAAATTGTTCATAGGTATAATCATTGGCAGTGTTAAGAGTATAAATATCATGAGAATAAGGAGTAGATAATCGATTGCGTGATCTGAATTGATCAAAGGAGCGATGGTTTCAGTTATTTCTGTATCTGTCACGAGCTGGCTTCGACTTTTGGATTGGTCATATCCAGAACGATTATAATTTCTATCCCTAGATTGGCTTCTGTTTCTGGATCTGGATCTATCATAGGATCGGTTATTCCTAGAAGAATAGTTACTGCTTCTACCTCAGAATTGGTATTCTTGGTAGTCCTTCCTGTTGTCCTGGTATCGAGTATGGCAATTCCGGATGAAATGTCCTTTTTGTCCACAATAATAACATGTGACATTTCCAACATTGGATTGGGGTCAGTCTTTTCTTTGGTCAGTGTAGTAGGCAGAAGTAACAGTAGGAGGGGCAGCTTGTTTCTTAGCAAGATTTATACTAAGCATGGCAATTTGTTCAGTAAGGCGCTCAATGGCTTGGTTGGTATCATTAGCATTATGTTCAGAGTCCATCATTCGTCCTGTTTCCCATTTATGTGCTTCGGTAATAGCAGCAACTAAATCAGCAGGTTCAGCAGCTTGAACATTCATAGCATATTCAGGTCATAATTCTTGAATAAAGAACTGGATCATAACTGCAGCTGGGAAGACATTAAGGGGGTCTACACGTCTCTTTAATTGCTTGAAGCAGCTAATGTAGGTATTAACAGTGTCTGTGCCTTGTTTGATTTCAAAAAGTTGTTTTTGCCAGGCAGTCTTCTGTTTGGTAGTACTAAACTTTTCTTTGAAAAGGTGTGCAAAGCTATAGACATCGGTACCATGAACATTCTGGCCATGCCGTTCATGATGGAAATGTGTTGGAGCATTGGCAAGACTAGAGAACCATTCCTGGGCATTGTCCTTTATATAGGCAGCAGCTAACTCCAATTGGTGAGCAGGGCTTTAATGGTTGGCCTTGGCAGCTCGTTCAAATTCCTCAACCCAAGTAACAGGGTCCTGAGTCCCATCACCATGATAAAAATCAATTTTGATTAGAGATTTTTCACTGCTACGCCCAAGCGCATTAGCGAGTTCAGTCATGGCTTGTGCAGCATCTTGTAAAGCTTGGTTCGGGTTTGCTATATTTAATTCTAGTTCTGGTTCTTCATTTTCTATTGTTCCTTCTGATTCTGGTTCTGAGTGTACTTCTTCTTCTTCTGGTCCTTCTTGATGATTTATGTCCTCTTCTTCTGATTCTTCTTGATAATTTATTTCTTCTTGTATTTCTTCTAATTCTTCTAATATTTCAACTAGATTTATTTCTTCAAAATTTCCTCTTCTTAAATTTATTTCTTCTTTGGGAAGTACTTGTTCTATAATTCTTTGGTCTGGGTAAGCTCCAATAAATTGAGGTTGGACAAACTCTGGTTGGGGTTCAAGTGTTTGGCGTTGGAGTTGAAGAGAGGGAGTATATAAAGGTGTAGTATTAGGTGAAAATTGGTTTTCAGGATAGAATTCGTTAACTATGGGTGGTTGAGAAGTAGTTGTAGGTTGAGGTGTGTGTTGAAAATAGGTAAAAGGATTGATATTTTGAATGAATCGAGCAACTTAATTTGGAGAAGGAGTAGTTGTGCATAGAAATGAGTTATTTAAAGAGATTTCAATAATAGGGGAAGTAGGTAATTGAAGTGAAGGAGGAAATTGAATATGGGTAGTATTTTCGTCGTAAGGGGCTAAGGTAAAAGAATGGGAGGGTCCAGCTGTGTCGTCTAATCCTTCGGTGAATAGGTTATATATAGATTGTGGGGCAGGAGTAGAATTAAATATAAAAATATTATTGCCATTGTCCTAGGGTCGTAGTACTGGTAAGGGGTTATTAAAGGTATTAGTTATTCATGCAGGTTGAATAGGAGTAGCTAGGGTAGGGCCTTTGATATATAGATCAAAAGCATTTCCTTCAAAATTGAAAGGTAAAATAGGTCGTAAAGTGTGCCGAGGATATCCTCGAAGAAGGGCAGCAATAACTTCAGTGGGGTTAAGGTTGGGATTATTATAGCGACAGCTAAAAACAATGTCTCTAGCAGCAGCTCTAGCAGCATTATAATTGTTATATTCTTTGAGAGTATGAAAAGTGGCAATAGTTTGTTGAGTATAGCTAGTGGCGAGGTATGCTTGTTGATATCAATTCCAAAAAGTGTAAAAAGCTCGAAAATAGGTGACAGGAGGATAGCAAACTGTACAAGATAGGTCTGGGTTAACAATTTGTTGGACGTCTACGGCAAGAGTAGAAGGATGGTTGGTGTCATATGCTTCAATTTGTTCTAAATGAATTTGGTAAGCTCTATTCATAAAGAGGTCTAAGAAGATAGTTAGTAGACTTTACAGTTTCAATTTAAGTTAAACAGGTTTGGGGTTTCTAATATAAGTTAGTAAAAAAAATAAAAATGCTAATCTGAGCCTAAAATGACTAATTCAAAAACAACAAGTGCTACAAAAGCAGAGGCTTCAAGTATGCCCTTCTAAACGAATCTCTTTCAATTCGACAGGAAAATACCGGTGCAACAAATGCAAGAGGCTTCAAGTATGCCCTTCTGAACGAATCTTTTTCAATTCGACAAGAAAACCAAAAAGAAATACTTAATTAAGAGGAGAGGAGAAAAGAAGAGATAACCAAAGAAATATCCTTGCAGAGAAGAGAGAAGAGAGATTATAGTGTTTTGGCTGTTTTAAATGTTTCTGCCAGAAGGCACCAAAATGTTGCAAGTGACTATAGCCTTCTATATAGTACTTGCAACACAGCGACAGGGATCTTGTAAGGGTCAGAAAAGATATGAAGCAGTGTGGAAATGGAATATTACTTTACTAAAGCGGTTCCATTTATATTTATTAAATTACAAGAGTATTATTTATTTGGCAAAGATATATTTTATTTATTTAGATAATAATATTCAAGAGATACAATTATTTAAGTGTTAGAGGGAGGAGAAAGGGAAGTCTGAGTCTAAGCTAAAAAGCTTGTAGGTAGAAGGTCAGAAAGCTAGGGTTTATATATCTTTTGAAAAGTAATAAAATAATAAAGCAATAAAGTAATAAAACAATAAAACAATAATGTAGTAATGTAATAAAGTAATAATGTAATAAAGCAATAAAGTAGTAAAATAATAAAGTAATAAAGTAATAATGTAATAAAGTAATAATGTAGTAAAGTAATAAAGTAATAAATACAATTATACAATAATAGAAACACTTAGAATATTCTAGCGTTTAGAATTTAGAAACCTGTTCTTAACAACAGATTTGAATTATACTTAGCTTTAAATAAAGCATTGTTCTTGTCTAAAAAATAGTAGTAAAAGTAAAATTATTTATATTTGAAGCGACACTAAGCAAATATAGAAGCCAAGTATAAAATCAATTCTAAAACTTTACCTCTATATAAAATTGAATCTGTTGCTTTATTGCAATAAGAAACGTATATACTAATTGCCAAGTATTTAGTCTTTTGTTTTCTGTCATATATTCTCCAAATTAATAATCCAAGTCCCCAACTAATTGTATAACCAATTAGAATGCAAATATATTTCATATTTCTAAAGCCAAACTGGTATCATCTAAATTAGAGCTAGTATAAGGATAGGAATTAGCTAATAACTTATAAGCAATAATTCCAAAAGTATAAATATCAGCTGTTCGAACCAGGCCAACCTCCTACTATGATGAAGAAACCAAAAGCACCAAATATAATGCTAGCTACCTTAATTGTCCAGAAGCAGAAAAGAAGGTAAAAGATGAATAAATTCAAAACTAAAGAAGTAAAAGTGTGATCTTGTGAATAAACTCAAAACTAAAGAAGTAAAAGTGCGATCTTGTTCACTATTTGTCCTCGATCTTTAAGATCAGATATCGATAATAATGTAATCCCATGATACGTGCAACAGTATTGGCCAATCACATATAGAAATGTCACGTGATCACGTGATTTCAGAAATTACCGTCATGGGGTATAAATACCTTTTGAACATATACCGGGTTCAAATTTTGATTGGATTTTAATATTACACAAAGTATGTGACCAAGTTCTGTGTAATCTAACCATTGGTCAAAATGCAAGAACCTTGAAGTCACGTGATCTTTGTTTGTACTACGTTGCATGGAGCTAGGTCAGAAGGGTTGGAGGCTGAGTGGGGTATAAATACCAATTTTGGGGGTACAATTACCAGCCCCCTATTTATATTACATGTATAATAAACCACAAGAACTTTGCAATACTTTTTTTAATAAAATGTTAAAAAAATTTGAAGAAGAAATTCATTATTTAATCATTGATAGATTGGAGTAATTTTTAATAAAAAAATCTAAATTCAAATGATATTATCAAATTTTGCTTAAATAGTCAAGTCAATTCTACAATTTAAATATTCACTTATATGGTTATTATTTTGGTAAATGGGTTGAAAAGAATGAATATAAAATTTTCATTTGCGATTAAAAAATTAGCAGATATGGGATAAAAAAAAATTATTGTTGCAGTTGTTATAAAATGGAATTGTAGTCAAAAAGATGAACATAATGCATTCATTTATTATCAAAAATCTGCAGACAGACATGGAATACTGAAGAAACAAATAATATTGGATATTGTTATCAAAATAGAATTGGAGGCGAAAAGGAAGGAAATAAGGCATTCATTTATTATAAAAATTTTTTAGGGGTGAGAGACACTATTGGACATATAAGTTATCAATTTGAAAGTGGAATTGAAAAGGATGAACATAGGAATTTTTTTTATTATCAAAAATTTGCAGAGATGGAAAACATAGCTAGAACAAGTAAAATTTAGTATTTTTTTTCTTTTTTTTTCAAGTTTAGAGGCTGGGTACTATGGCCAGGATTTTATTAGAGAGGACGTAATATTTATTACATGAATGAGGATACAACTAGCCACACGTGCATTTTTGGTGCCTAATTTAAATAGTCCGCCCGAAGGTTCTACACTAGCTGCCATACCTACAACCCAACTATGGGAATTGCCTATGTAAACCCTCTGGTTCATGCTCTTCCTATTACTACCCGATTCACTGCACAAGCGCAGATATTAATGGGCCCCAACTCTTTTTTGGTAAATTTAGTATTTTTTTTTTAAAGCTATATATAAATTAATTAAATAATACTTTTAATCTATATACAAATTAAATTAATTAAATAATAATACTTTTAAGACTATATACAAATTAATTAAATAATAATACAGTACTTTTAAAACTATACACAAATTAAAGAAATAATAATTCTTTAAAATTTTATAGTCAGTTTTTTCTATACTGAACTTTTGAGTCTAGCCAAAAAAAGGGTCATTATTAAAAATTACTATGTTTTCTTAAAAAACTATAGCTTTTTTTCGAACTATTAAAAAATTTTATAATGAGGTTAGTTATATCCAAAGTTGACTGTATACAACTAATCAAATTAATAATAATACTAGCAAAATAATAAGTACAAAATTAATTTCAAAGGTATTTATTTTAATTAATTAATATTAAAACTATGCTATATTATTTATTTATAAATAATGTTGTTTGCTTACTAATTCTTAGATTGTCTTAAGTTGATTCTGCTCAAGTTGATCTTGATATTATAGAATCTTGAAAGCTCTATGTGTTTATATTATTAAATTAATTTTATCTATAGTAATTTGGATTGTATTTTACAAAATATATTTTTATGACATGTATATTTCTGCCAATGCAGGAAATTGTGGTTGCTACCCTTGCTACATCAATTTCCTTGAAGTTTTCCTTATAAGCCCCTACTAAACATGAGCAATTACCATCTTACTATTTTAATCATATTACTTGTTTATTCCTATTTTTATTTTGAATTACTATTGAATATATATTTAATGTAGCTATTGTTTAATGCAGTAATTATCTTGGCAATAAAATCTAGGTTGCTTTTGTTGCATTAAAGTTGCTTCAAAACTTAATTTTTGCTTTATATGTAGACTAAATCATTTTTCAAAACTACTTTTAGCTTTTACTATTATGTCACTTTGCAAAAATAATAACTCTTTTATACTTAAAATGAATAAATATAATTAAACTAAATTTAATTGACAAGTCAACAATTTTATATTATATCCATATTGTAGCTTTTCTATTATACAATTGATATTTTAATAATAGCTCATAATAATAAATATTATCATTTATTTAAAATCTGGCTACCCACAAATGTTTGAGTAAATTATTAAAGTAAATAATTGCTTAGTATCTAATTAATCAAGTTTATGCTTTATTAATCAAGTTCTAAAATTAATATATAATAAATCTTATTAAATTTTTAGCTTCTAATACAAATTTTACTTGACGGAAAAATGAAAATATCATAATCCTTTAAATCACTAAATGATCATCTTGAATTATGGATGAAAAAGTATTTGGCTTTGAAATCTAATATACTAAACAGCCTGAATTCATTCAGTCACCATATTGTCAAACACATCAAGTTCAAAGCCGGGTACAATGTTACTGAAAGCAGCACCTTTATTAACTTATTTATTTTTATTCTTTTTTTACTGAATAAATCTCCCAGCTCTGTTATTTCTATTTAGCGCATAACTCCTTTTACCAAACCTACTTTTACTATTAATAATAATATAATACACTATATACACATATATATATGATATAATTCTATATTTAAAATTTGATTACTACATGTACAAAAAAATATTACACATTTTATATTTTGGTTACATTTATTTTTTTATTAAGCCAACCATATGTACATATTTTTGCAATAAATTATAACCTCTTCAAAATATATAAACTGTATACGATTACATGCGAACCTGCTTATGAAATAATAAATCTAGTAATTTACTTGCTCTGTTTTTGGTTCGTGTAAATTATTAGCATAGTATCTAGAATTTTAATTTGCTACATTAGTATAACATGTAATATCCTGTTTATAGGCTAGAAACATATAAACTCAGAGCTATTTCATTCATACAAAAATTAAGTTTATGTAAGGCTAAGCTCTCTTAGCAATAGCAAACATCTACATTTCTGCTATTATCTACAATGATTATAGTATAATTAATATAATTACTCATTATTATTTACAAATTTTCTATTATTATACTTCATCTTTAATAGCCACATTGCTTCTATGATTACAATCAATAATAGCAAAGCCTTAGTGATTTTTTTATACACAAAATCTTTCGATTCCATATGGCTTAAAAATCATAATAACAAAAAAAATAATAAACCAAAGATATTTCTCTATGCTACTTTTTACAATATGTACAATTACATGCGTATACCTGAAACAAATATTATTAAAAATTTTACTTAGTGTACAGTTATATAGTATATTAAATTATATAATCTTACATAATATTACATATATATGTATCATGAAGCAAATGTGTGAGTTCATATTAAAATTGCATATTACATCTTCACGTCTAATGTACAATTGCTCAGCTATCTTGCGTCTAGAGCTGCAAATATTTAGAAGGTCCAAGGTAGTACATCACTCTTCACGACATATAAAATTTATATATAATCATATTAACGTCACGTTACATACGTTACATCAAATGTCATAGTAAATGTTCATTGATGTTCTAATGTTTGCAGCTCTACTTGTGTCGCATGAAAATGTTACCTATTTTTTAAAGCGTGATATCTAATTTGTTTTCATAGTTATTGCTTAACTACCATTATACTGTTCCATACTGTATATAGAATTAAATCCTTGATCTAGAGAACCAATTTTTATTTTTATAATATTGATTCTATTCCGTATGCTATTATAGTCAGACCTCTATAAATACAACCTCCATAAATGCAATACCTCCCTAAAATGCACGTTTTTTTCTATTCTGTAAGATGTTATTAGTGCTAAATGCACATTCTATATTCTGTAAATGCATATTTTCTTGAATAACATTTTATATTATACTAACCTCCCTAAATGCACGTAGCCAATCAAATTTTTGTATTTAAGATAGTTTATACAGTTTTGGTAGAAGTTACACAACTTGATGATCAAATTTTTAAAGCTGCAATTTAATTGGCTCACTTTAAATGCAAATCTCCCTAAATGCACATTGTAGGCTTGTTGCATTTATAGAGGGTTGACTGTACCTGTAATATTACAGTTAATAAAATAGAACAATACTCATAAGATTGTAACTATTGATTTACTTTTTAATATTTGATGCAGACTATTTATACCTAAATAATTATGCAAATGTTTTATAGTTTTGAAGATGTTGCATATAAGTAGTTTTTTTGGTTATTTGATTTTTATTCTTGTCTTATTATTTGCCTCCCAAATTGTTTGACTAAACAATGAATTATTTAAATATAGTGATTGATTATGTTATTATTTTTGAATTATCCCTTATTAACTCTCTAAATAATTTATACTTTTAGCTAATGGTTTAGCCTTAAACTAGCTAAAAAATAAATTCAAGTCCTTGTTATAACCAGAGTAATCTTTAACAATTTCAAATTTAATTCTTTACTAGGCATAGGAAAATTCAACTAAAAATAATTATTAAATTTGGTTAATATCTTACAGATTATAGTATCTAATATTTGTAATTATTAATAATCTGATTGGTCTGCTTTAGATCAAGAATGCGATCTAACAATTGATTATCTATTCTAATATTTGTATTCTGATCCAAATGCTTTTATCGTGGTTAATTCTTTTAAGCAATACTATATAATCTTTCTTAAAAATAGTCTATTTTTCTTTTGATTTACTAATTTTATCTTAAATATGCTGAGATGAATAAATGACACTTATATAGTAAAATACTTAAGTACAAATACTGTTAACTTTATTAAATAAAATTCTCTATCAATTTTTAAATAACTTAATTACAATTTACAAATCTGAATTTGTTTTTTATGAATAATAATACACAACAATCTTACTATCTAATAATTTAAGTAGTATATAAATAATTTAACATTCTTTATACAATATATAACTACTATAATTTAAAATAACTTATGTTTAAATGTTATTTTTATATGACATATTACCTATCTTGTATCTTAGATTGCATTTTATTATAATCATAGTTGTTTGAAACCTGCTATATATGTATATATGTTTCACTATAGTCTTTAATAATCTATATTTTATAATGCAAGTAACAACAATCATGAAAAGAAAATTATCTTTACTGAAACTATAAAAAAATTGAAAATATTATTATTATATATTAATTATGTTTTTATTATATTTTAAAAAACATTATAATTACTAGTTATAAGTTAATAATAATAATATAAATAATATATATTAAAACTGTTTTAGTAATATTAATAAAAACATTTTTAAAACATTATTAAACTAAATAAATTTCATATTTATAGTATAATATAAATTTATATTATATAAATATATCATATTATAATATATTTTATAATATTAAATATAATATAAATAAAACAAATCAATAATATAATGATTTAGACAAATGTGTTTACCCCAAAATCTCGCAAAAAAGATTTTTTGTTAAAATACGAAGGATGGTTTCATAAGCAAAATTACGAGATATAAGCATTTTTTAAAAATAATTTTGGTTTAAAAAATATTTTTAAAAAACTTATTTTAATATATTTTTAAAATATAATAATAATGTTTTTATAATATTTTTAATAATATTAAAATAATGTATTAAAAATATTTTAAAAAAATTATTTAAATTTTTTTTTAAAATATAATAATAATATTTTTACAATATTTTTAATAATGTATTAAAAACATTTTTAAAAGTTTATTTTAAGTTATTTTTAAATAATAATAATAATGTTTTTATAATAATTTTGATAATATTAAAATAATGCTTTAAAAACATTTTTAAAAAGCTTATTTTAAACTATTTTTAAAATATAATAATAATGTTTTTATGATATTTTTAATATATTAAAATAATGTTTTAAAAACATTTTTAAAAATTTATTTAAAGTTATTTTTAAATATAATAATAATGTTTTTATAATAATTTTTATAATATTAAAATAATGCTTTAAAAACATTTTTAAAAAAATTTATTTTAAAGTATTTTTAAAATATAGCAATAATATTTTTATAATATTTTTAATAATATTAAAATAATATTTTAAAATATTTTTAAACAATTTATTTTAAACTATTTTTAAAATATTATAATAATGTTTTTTATAATATTTTTAAAACAAATTTAAATTTTTATTTTATTTTAAAATTTTTATTATATTATTAATATATTATAAAAATATTATTAAAATATTTTTTTATATAAAAGCATATTTATTATATTTTCAAAATATTATTATTTTATTATAAAAACATATATACTTTTTTTTAAGTTTCAGTAAAGATCTTATTCTCGATCAATACAATATATAATATTTACTTAGCAGTTTCTCTTATATATGCAATACATCCTCACTATAACACACAACATCCTATTTGCTATCAAACCATATCCTTAAAGCTATTAAATTCAAGGCCTTTAATATGTTATAACTATAAATATTTATATTGTTAATTCATACTTACTGTGACGTTAATCCCCTTAGTAAACAATAATAAAATACTTTTGCATTTCTACTAGCAATAATATTATAATTATCCAATTAATACAAATACTCATTGTTACACAGATCAAAAACCAATATATTGGGTACCATATTACTATAATTGAAAAATATATAAAATACTACATATGGTGACCTATCATACATATATCGTATAGTTTGGATATATCGGGTACCCGATGTGTATATGTAATAAAAATAATTTTAAATCTACATATATTACAATTCTAAATCATTGTTTACAATGCATATATTCTATAAATTCAAAAAATTTATACTTTACAATATAAAAAATTAATTTTTACTACTTAAATTTTTTTTAATTTGAAATATATCAGGTATCCGATAAATACAGGATTAACTAGCAATAGATAACAGATTGCATGCAATGGTGGGAATAAAAGTAAATTTCTGGTTATTCTCATAGTAATGCCAAAATTTTTATTCTCACCATATTGCATATATGCGCAGGAAACAATAAATAAATAAATAAATAAATAAAGCAAACACTGTTTTTTTATTCTCTTTTTTTAAACTTTTTTTAACTATTTTTTATTATTATTTTAATTTTTTTATCTTTTTTTTTAAACTTTTATTTTAATGATTTTTTATTATTATTTTAATTTTTTTATTTTAGCTTTTTTTTTATTAA